>JACEFZ010012380.1:0-88977 GCA_014155875.1 Cepaea nemoralis
GGAGGGATTAGGGGGGGCTTAATAGAGCCCACAAAGTTTAAGATATCCTTTTTGGAAACAAAGCCTTGCTTAACAGAGTTTGGGATGGAATCAAGGGGTATGACTTTGTCAAGAACACAGTGGATGGATGGTTGTGGAGGCACATTATCACCTGCACTGGCAGAAGTTTATAATCAAATGTTCAAATCAACATGGAATCTGCAGTAAGTTCAGATTCTGTGTAATGTTTTAGATTTTATGTTTCGTACGGAATGGTTACAGCCTGAAAAAGAGAGGATGAAACCTCTCGAAACCTTGCTACAGTTATTGTTTCATTGTGATGACAATGTGAACAATAAAAGTACTAAGAGCATGCATATTGCCTAAGGCAAATACGGGTGTTAAACTTGCATATTTAACAAATGTTATGAAAAGTCCACATGCATCTATAAATATCTAATAGAAGTGTATAAAAAATTTACTGGATGAAAAAGTGAACAAACAGATCTCATACTTGAAGATTAGTTCAGAAAAATTGAGGAAAATGAACTATTTTGGGCATTAAAAAAGATATGAATGTCACTGAAAGAAAATTATGGAGGGAGGTATACCGGAAAAGTGGCGACGAGGAAAACAAAGCAAATAATTTACACTTGACAGCGAAAAAGGCAGGACACATGGGTTAAGATTAACATTTTGAAATACTGTTATGAAATTTCTGCAAGGGACAAGCCACTGGATGATGACAATGATGACTATGACAACATAGGCCAACATCATTCTTCCGTATGTAATGGAACAATCCCAGAGCTTTCTAACAATACAGGTTTTCAAACTAGGAGAATTCATCTATGGCAAATAACAGAAAATCTGACAATCATCAGTGATTAGTTAGGTTTCAAGGAATTTTGACCAAAAGGTGTAAACATCAGTGGCCAGTTTAGGTCCAACTTCTATCAGGATAACTACTAGTGTAATTCCAAAGTATTTTATGACAAACAAAGGCACCATTAATGTTAAAATGTATATTTTGAATGTAAATAAAGTTTCAAAAACATAGAATTTTAAACATGAAATTGAAAGAGTTTAAAAAATTATTGGTATTTGTGCGTGTCTTTACTGTTGATTTAGTAGAATAACATTATTACATAAACTTGTGAAACAAAACACTACAAATGTACTAACCAAATAACTTGCGAAGTCAAACTACGCAAACTCAAATGCATTTTCCATAAATTTAGCAGCAGTAAAACAATAACAGTGAGCCAGTTGGTGTAACAGTTAGGATGATACGCTGACAATAGAATGAGCATGGTCAGACAAGGGTTCGATTCTTGGGCTCACTACGGAAGGGACAGATTGGCTACCTACTCTTCCATACACCCCGACCTACAGAATGTGAAGGTCCTAACACATCACAGACCTAAAGCAGGTTCCTGCTTTGGGGCTTTTTTTTTTAAAGACAATAACAGAGATCAAAGCAATCTGATAGATAAAGTGTACAACAAATTCTACTGAAGTAAGCAAGTGGTAATCTTCAGATAGGACCTAATATAATGACAAACTAATTCATCAACATGCTATGGACATTAGCTACTGATAAATATAACTGTGGAACTGATAAAATAACAACTAGTTAAATGTTTGTGACAAGAGGGTCCAAAGTATGAAGAATTGAGAAAACAGATGTTGCCTATAGTAGCTCTAATCAGAGAAAAATTATGGACATAATCTCAATTTGACTGGCTTTCTTTAAACATTTTCATGTAGATGTCTGACGGCGTGTGTAGTAATTATGGAGTCAGTTTAACTCAATTGCATAAATGCCACTCACACATTTTTATTTTATGTAAACAGAATCTACAGTAGTAAATCTTATAAAGAATCTCACACGATTAACATAGGAAAAATAGTACAAAGACAATAGACTGAAGAGAATCTGCTACAAATTTCTCAACTCACTTCCTACGTACGTATTTAAGTGACTGGAATATTATTCTGTGGGTTCCCAGAATCTGTACTAACTAGTTAGCCTGAATGATAGTCAAGCTTCACTTAGATATTTTATAATTTTATATTCTTTCATCACCATCATGTGCCTTGCTATAGGCAGGATTCAAAATTTCACATGACTTGATTCTCAAATCAAGGGTGTGCTCTTTTCCCACCTATGACATGGCTCAGCCAACCGGATATTTATCTGAGTGCGAAAAAACCAAATATGACCACGAAGCTCGACGGGTGAATAAAAACAGTTTTTTTTAAATCCATTTGTCAAGCTTCTAAGTCACATTATGTCCCCGCACTCTGTTATAAGCTCTGCAGCTGCAAATCCCTTTATCAAATAAAGGTATTTATCTGTTTGTCTTCCCAATGCTCTTTTCACATCAAGTTTGCCAGTTTCTATGTTTTTAAGAATATTTCTCATCTGCCCAAAAAATTGTGACTGCATATGTCAAATTTCTAATAAATGTATTTATGGTTTTCATGTTTCTTGAAGGACTGCCTTATTCATTTGTGTCTGTCCATGGTTTTCTTTGCCTTTCCTCAGAAACCACAATTTCCAATGCAATTAGATGTTTCTTACTTTCTCTGCTTATTGTTTATGTTTCACATTCGTACAACAGTAAGAGATTATATATAGCACTTCAACACACTTTTTCTCATTGCAATTGAAAGCTTCTTATTTGTAAGTATGTTTTCTATTTTGCAAAAGGCTATTTTTTTTCCATGGCTATTCTTGTTCTAATATCTACAAGGCATCTCTCATCACATATTATCATCTATTATGACTGTTCAAATAGTTGCATCAATTTACATGTTTAAGAATGTTCCCACTGATCTTACATTTTGGTATTTCTTTCTTCTTGGAGATAAATCACAATTTGTTTTCTTACAATGTAACTCCAGCCCCACTTGTTTATGTACAATAACAGCATCCACTAAATGCTGCGGATCTTGTTCACCGAATGCAATCAGTATTGTTTCATCTGCATTTCTTATATGATGAATCTTCAGTGATAATACCTCTAATTTCTTTTAAATACTAATTTTTTTCACTGTATACGGAAAGGGTCTGAAGACATGACACATTCCTGTCACACACCTCTCCTGATTGGCTGATATTGACCTACATTAATTTGTACAGAAGCACACTTCCAATATATGTTCTTACAAGTCCAAGGTCTTTCCTGTCAATTTGTAGATCTACAAACATTTTTATTAAGTCTTACTTTATCAAAAGCTTTTGTGTGGTTAATGAAGCAGAGATGTAGATTATTATTTCTTTCTATGGAATGCTCTATTAGTATTAACCCTTTACCAAGCAAATCGTCCGTTTCCGTCCGGACCCCGGTACGGGCAAACCGTCTCAAACTGCCCATTACTATATGCATTGTAAAAACGCGATCTCGCGGCTTTCCGGTCATCTACTTTCGTTTTCGCCAATAGCTTGACAACGTGGCCGCCATTTGCAAGTGCGTACTTTGAATATGAACGGATTTTTAAATAGTTTTGGGGGGATTTTACGTGTTGTATTTCGATAATTCTTCAAGTGATAGTGGAGATTTTGCTGGGTTCAATTTAAGTGCACGAAGATGACTGAATTGCAGATAGATATCAGTGATACCTGCGTGGGCAGTGAACATAGACACTTTGAAGACTTTGAAGAAAGTGATTCTAATTCTGAAAATGTGCTTGTAAATTGCCGTATAGATGACTGACAATCACTAACAATGTGTCATATTTTGTAAATATTTGTGTTCATATATGGATTAGCTGCAACCTTCACGCGAGTAACATATTCTGCATGCTTTACCCGTCATTTTGCTGTTTATTTGACTAAAATCTGTTGACTAACAACTTATACGTGATGTTTTCTCCCCCGATGTGTCTCCACCTTGACGTGGTGGGGGAGCTTGCGTGTCCCATCGACCCCATTTGCTTGCCGATGGATGAAAAACTACATATCGGACAGCTTATGGGATAGGGACCAGACTAAGAGAGACACAACCTGTTGCTCTGCAGGTAGACTGAGGATACCAGTCCAAAATTTAAATCAGGTGCACGAAGGCAGAAGTTCTTGGTCCGGACAAAACTCTTAAGGCTCCCTGTCGAGGGCTGTGGCTGAACGCCTTTTAGCCACAAACCCTCGGATCTGAGAGCCGGGCCGATACCCACCTACCGAAAAATAGAGGCGTGATACTGAGCAAGCTACATGCTCAGGTCTGATACATGTTCGAAGGCTCTCAGCTGGGGGATATGAGAGATTCCCGGATGAGAGGGCCAGGCCGTTTCTCGTTCACTGCTGCACGAAGGTAAGGTGCTGAGCCGGCAGCACATGTAGCCTACCTCGTGAGCGAGTACAAAAAGTCAGAAAAGTGCCCCAGTCGAAGGAAATGGTTACGAAAACTGTCTGTAATCTAACTCATAGAGAGTGTAGACAAAAGTGGAAGAACGTCTCAATGACGCGAAATGGAACGCACGGCGAGCGAACCTATTGCGTGGTCTGAAGTCAAAAGAAAAAGCTTACCGAGTGGATGTCGCTCGCAGTCTGACCGCTCCTGGTGTGTGCTTGAGCGATCAGTGGCAAGCGAGATGCCCAACACATGGAAGTGAGGAACTAAAGCAGCCATGAGCAGGACGTGGCAACTCCTCGGGTGAGCCCAGTCTCAGAGCAATATGTGCCGGCTCTGCAATTATGGAAGCCTCCTTGGATAGCGAGGGAATGCCCATGGTCTGCCCCTGCCTTCCCTTGAGGGCCGACCGCGATGTCGTTGATCGTTCTATCTTGACCAGCTGAGATGTTGGCGACATCACAACAGTCTAACGTGCCTCGAAACCAGAGGAAGGCTAACCTCATTAAAAAATGCCCGCCGGAAGTCGGAAGTGTCGTCCTACGGGTGGCAAACTAAAAATTGACACTACGCAATTACGTCAGAGTGAAATGTCTCGTCCGAATGTCTCTCGTGCTAGGAACAGCTCTGACTACCTAGTTTCCGAATGCCGCTCTTGTTCGGAACAGCTCTGACTAGGTAGTTTTCTGAATGTCTATCGTGCCTGGAACAACTCTGACGGGCGCAACGACAAGCACAGGTCCGAAAACTCACTGAGTGGATACCGTCTGCAAACCTGTCTGGTAAACATGTGCATGAATGGCCCGGGGCAAACGAAATGACCAATATATTGAAGTGAGGATTTAAAGCAGCCATGAGCAGGACGTGACAATTCCCTTGGTGAGCCCAGACCAGGGCGCTATGTGTTGGCCCTGCAACTATGGAAGCAACCTTGGATGGCGGAAAATGCTATGGACTGTCCCTGCCTTCCTTTGAGGGATGACCGTTCAACCTTGGCCAGCTGGGTTGTAGATGGCACCACAAAAGTGAGTCTCCCAGGAATGCTACCTGGTCAAAAAAGCACACTGTAGTCGAGTGTGTTGGCCTACGGGTTTCGGCCCAAGGGCGCATAACAGACACACCGCAATCACATCTGGAAAAACACTCCGGATGAACGAAAAGAAGAAGAAGATACGTGATGTTTTTACTAACGTAACCCACAATTTTCCGAACCTGAAAATTCTTCTTGCCCGTTCAGGGCTACAAAACAGACAAACATCTGCCCTGTAAAGGGTTAATGTTAGCAAATACACAGTATTTGGTGTATCCCTGCCTTTTACAAACCCTCATTGTTTTTCTCCTATTTTGGGTTATATTTTTTTCCTAACCTAAAGCATGATGAACCTTATAAAATCTTTGTGAAGTGACTGATGATGCTAATTTGTAAATGCTGATCACATTCTGAGGCTCATTATTTCTTTGGAACTGCATTAAGTCAGAAAGTATGTCTTCAATATATTGTGTTTAGCAGACCAGTGAGATGGTCTATCCCATATTTTTATAAAGCACTGATCACTTCAGGTTGTGATGCTGTGGGCAATGCGGGGGTTTTGTCAGATTTCAATTGGTTATGGCTAAGGGCATTGTGATAATCAATCTTCAAAACTGGTGGCCCTTCATTGCTATTGAGAATGTCAAATTGTTCTTCTGTAAATCATAGTAAAGGTTTTTCACAAACTCTGCTCTGATCATGTACCTAACATCTTACGAAGTGATTATTACCAAACGTTTGGTAATAAAATCTCGCATTATTCCCAAACGGCTGGTCACGTGATTATTCGTGGATGCACCAAACGTTTGGTAATAAAATCTCTCATTATTCCCAAACGGCTGGTCACGTGATTATTCGCGGTCACGTGACGTAGGTTTGACTACATTATTGTTTGTGGAAATGTTATAGTGTCCTCGGTGGTGTAGTGGCTTGTGTTTCTGCCTACTACGGTGGAGATTGGGGTTCGGCTCTCCGCCGGCAATATTTTTTTTTTTTAAATGTTTAATAAACAAAATATTAAACATTATGAACTACAATATAGAACTGAGAAACTCGACGCTTGAACAAGAATCGCCATGGCAAAAGTAGAATTTAGCAAGATGAAAAACATACTGACCAATAAAAAGATGTCAATTGAAACGAGAAAAAGAGTGTTGAGATGCTACATAGAACCAGTACTTTTGTATGAATGTGAAACTTGGACAATGTGCAGTCAAGCTGAAAAACATCTGATGGCTGTAGAAAAGTGGTTTCTGAGGAAAATGCAAAGAATACCATGGACAGACAGAAAAACCAATGAACAAGTCCTTCAAGAAACAAATGTAGATCGTAAACTGATTATAGACATTAGACGTAGACAGTCAACATTTTTTGGGCATGTTATGAGAAGAAATGAATTGGAGAACTTGGTGACAACTGGCAAGATCGAAGGGAACAGACCAAGGGGAAGACCGAGACGTAAATACCTGGGCGAGATTGGCAGCGGATTGCGTCGCGCTGGTTACTTACGGAGGTATGTGAGCCGGTCGTTCAGAAAGCAATGGCAAACTACTGAACGTAAAACTTGCTGCAACAGCAACAGCAGCTGAAAAATGCTGGTATTGACTGCAATGTCCTAAAAAAAGAAGAGTACTCAACAAATAATTTAACCCTGTGTGAACTTTGTCACCTTTGAACCCTCACTTCGGAGTTCATAAAAACAAATGTTGCAGTGTCATCTACAGGCTTACTTTCATCTCATGCGTACGCAAATTCAACGTTAAGAAGTAAGTAACGTATCTAGGCATTAACTGAGATATGAACATTAAAGTTTTATGGAATAAACTAATGTATGTAGTTGAAATTCAAAAAGAGCTTGAAAACAAAAGACAGACTAGCAGACGGCGGTAGTAAACGTCACTTGACCAGCCGTTTGGGAATAATGTACGGAATTATTACCAAATGTTTAGTAATAAAATCTCTCATTATTACCAAACGTTTGGTAATAAAGTCTCCCAACATCTTATCCTTGACCATTATGATTTTGCCTTTTAGACGCTTTTGTTCTATTTTCTTTAGAGGGTGATGCTGTCATTTACACAGATGGATCAGTCGTTCGACTCCTGAGATGTTCATGGGCCTTTACGGCTCAGGCTGGAGGGAGAATTGTGAAGGAAGATTCTAGTGTTTTTGCCTTGACCACAATTAATCTGACTCTGGAAGTCATGGCAGTAAGTAAAGCAATAACATGGCTCGAGACACAGACCTTCACTCGAGCATGTTTCCTTAATGACTCAATGAGTATGTTCACGAAGACAGAGATGGGGTGTGTCCAAAGACAGTGGTTGTTGTCTCTGGAGCTGTCACGTCATGTCTGGCAATGATTAGTTTCATTTTCATGCCAGGGCATGTCGTTGAACAAGGAAATGAGCAGGTAAGGCTACTGTGGAGGGTGGACAAGCCATGGGCCAGGCTGATATACTGAATTCTCTATGAGAAGTAAGTTGTTTGCGAGAGTCAGAGAACCAAGTGATGACTGTAAATCTACAACCATGGTCTACTCTAAGAGAACAGCAAGTTAAAAGAGGTGTGGCCAAACAAGAAGCCAAAGATTATTAATAAACCAACATAGAACTGGTGTCGTCAGCCGCTACACGCTGTGGGATTTACTGAGGAGGGGATCCGAGTACTTGTGGATTGCTGTCTTGTTCTAATTTAAGTGTCAGTTTAGTTTAGAAATGTGGAAGTACTTTTTTAGAGAAATATTAACAAAAAAGATAGAAGACTACAAACGCCAAATCACCGGGCTTGAGAATTATTAATGACTTTAAATGACTCTGGATGCTAAAGGAACCGACCAAGAGACACCATCTATTAAAAAGATGGTACAGTTAACAGTGTTCTGCCATGACTTAAGACGGCCACAATAGAAAAAGGGAGGTAATTCCCATTTCGAGGTGGGTTTTATCTTCACACGATCCTTGGATACAAATCGAACATTTTCCTTACCTCATGGATGATTTTACAGAATTTACATGGTCCGATCTGGCCGAAAAGAGCAAGCAGAAACTCCTCTGTGACGATTTCACTAAGATTTCCAACGTACCTGTAAATAGAGAAGGAAAAGTTTGTAAAACGAAAGAAGACATAGACGAAAACAGACGACAAAACCATATGGCGAGATAAAGTTTCGACACTCAATCGTTCGAGAATAAAGAAATGTACAACTATTTTTATACTTACAGAGTTCTGGGGTTGCTTTCGTCAAACATGTTCTGAAAAAGAAAGAAAGATCAAATATTAGAGGCTGAAAATTGGGTTTAAGCTTATAGTAATCGGTTAACTTATCGAAAATAAACACACCAGATTCATTATTATGGCGACTCAATACACGCGAAACGGGAACTGCGCCGGCTCAAAATGAATTGTGGGAACGACCCGCCAACGAGAATACGGCGAGGGCCTTTTTAATTTCGAAACAGGATAGTGTTCCCTGCCTTCTGCTTCCAATGTTTGTATGACTATGTTGTTCCCTCTTTATATCATTTCCATATTTTAAGATAAATTCCTAAGATTACTAATTATCAGATGGTTGTAACTTGATAGATACCTTGAGTCTTACCAACAGGAATAAAATATTTAACTCATTCTGTACGAAGCAACTCATCATGCGTTGGTAGTTAATCTTTTCATAAGCAAAACGCTTTCAGCTGTCTATACTCCTTGTGTCCCTGTCAGTTGTTACTTTCATCGTCGTCTCATAATCATCATCATCATCATGTGCCGAGCTAATTGGCGCAGGCGTTCGTGTCTCTCCACAGATCTCGGTACTTGGTGTTCTATTTCAACTATACTGTTGCTAATCTTACATGCTACTACTGTCTCAGTCCATCCAGCATTTCTCTCAGTATACCTCTGCTTCTTTTCCCACTAATCTTAATTCTTGACAGTCGTTACAGTGTTTTCCAGTGCCTCTCTTCTCATGACATACAAAATAATGATGCTTGTGTATTTCTTATAGTTGTACATAATATTCTACTTTCGTTAGTCTCTCCCAGAAAATCGTTATTAGCTACTCAAAAGTTTTCATCATCAACATTCATTTTAGGAACCACATCTTCGTTTCCCCCAAGCTCTTCTTAACTTGTTAATTTAGTCTAAACCCCCCTCCCCACCCCACGATTCACTGCCAGACAGCAAAACAGCTTCTATATAACATTTCAGCATTCTCTTTCTGACATCCCAGTGATAATGACCTATTGCAAAGGATACTTTTCAGCTACTATATTACCAATTCCATATTAACTGTTACAATAACCAGGTTCTGTGGCGAAGAGTTACGATCGCAATTCCGCATACCGCGTTTGAAATACAACAGCAGACGATTTGGAAGCAGCCCGTCTTGCGCGAGTTGTCATAAAATGGTATGAGTGACGGTCCTTCAAAAAGCACTGGCAAATTATTGAACGTAAACTTGTCCAGAAAACACAAACAGTCAGAAAATGCTAGGATTGACTGACGACCTCTAAAGCCTCTTAACCCTTTCTTCTTCTTCTTCTTCTTCTTCTTCTTCTTCTTCTTCTTCTTCTTCTTCTTCTTCTTCTTCTTCTTCTTCTTCTTCTTCTTCTTCTTCTTCTTCTTCTTCTTCTTCTGCGTTCATCCGGAGTCTTTTTTTTTTAATGTGATTGTGTTGTGCCTGTTTACAGCGGAGCTGCGATACTGCGCCTTTAGACCGACACATCCGACTTCTGCGGGCGTTTGTTGACTGGGTTAACCTTCCCGGTTTTAACCCTTTCAATCCCAAACAGTTATTATGTTACAACCTTTTAAATCAGACAATTGTTACTTCACCCGTTACGCCAACGCCGCTGCCAAGATAGAAAGCATGCACACAAACAAAAAGCCGTCAATTGCAGTGAGGAAAAAAAAATAGTACCCAGTGAATGGACACCAGTAAATATTATGAGAAGTAAAGGCTTGATACTGAGTGACAGTTAATCTATTAAAATACGGGTTTTTTATTTATTTATTTATTTATTTATTTATTTATTTTTGCGCTCGCTCGCTTTGAACTCAAGCTTAGTCCATACACACTAATTTTAGTAGTATTTGACCGAATTTTACGTGTGAATTAGCTTTCCCTACTTCTAGTGTCCTTCGCCATCAGGCGAACCCAGTCTGACTTTTGGGCTACTTGTAATTTACGTACCCACGTCAAGGACCTGAAGTCAAAATTTTAGTCCAACTGTCTAGGGGTTGAACCCATGACTTCGACATCAGCACAACGGATGTTTAAGAACGCTCATTCTTATTCATTCGGCAACGCTGACTTCAGAAAAATATGGGTCTAACACCAAACTCCAAAAGGCGTATAAAAAAGGTCCTTTAATATACTATGCTGTCCTTCTAGTGAGAAGCTACTTCTGACACGGCGAATCTTGTTCTAATACCTACAAGATATCTTCCATCGGATGTCAGGACTATTCCATATTCCATATTCAGCCGTTTAAGACTGTCTCCATTCACTTAAATGTTATATTGAGGCTATAAGAGTAGTAATAATTACACTCCTGGGGACGGAATGAATTCAGGTTCAGGAAACAGTTGATAGAGCAGTGTAACGTAACAATCAAATGTGACTTCTGCTTTCGGTCGCTTGAAATATGTTTATAACTGCAATTTTGTATCTTGTATGAATTTAACTGTCTTTTTTAGTTCACTCAGCGGTCCACAGAGTTTATCTTCCACTGTCGTCTCTCTAGGCCAGAAGGTTTGCCTTGATATGTTGTATTTTGGGCAGTCTTGGAGTATGTGCTCTGCTGTCTGCGACGCCAACCCACATGTACACATGGCTGTTTCACCAATCTTGAATTTTGTATACATGTGGTTGCATAATCTATTGTGTCCTGTTCTGAGGCGCAGAATAATGAATCAAATGTGGTTAAGAAAAGCATTATCACGTAACGAAGACTGAAGTAACAGATGGGTGATGGGTTGGCTGATACAGAATACGAAAGACAACGGCGACAAAAACCGAGTAAAGTATAGGGAATTTAGGGCGGGGGGGGGGGGGGGGGTTGTGGTAACGCAGGCAAAAGCTATTTATTGACTGTCTGTGATTTTCGCTCAATAGTTTCAATATTGCTTTTTGAACGGCCGACGCTCATACCATTGTGAAAATCATCGTCGGGCGATGTGCTCGCAAATCGCCAGCGGCTGACTTTGAACCTAGTATGTCGAGATTATGAAACTGCGTTCACAACCCCCAGGGCACAGACTCCGACAACAGTCCATTACATTTGTTAATAATGTATAATCTTCATGTATAACCACGACGACGCCGAGGGCGCTGGAGAATCAGGACAACCGATTTTCAATGTGGAGCGTGTACTGCTTGCTTGCTTACTGCTTGCTTGCTTGCGTTCGCTGGCTGTGAACTCCAGCGCGAAGTCCTGTATATCGGATGGTGACATCCTGTTGTCCAACATCAATGTGATGTCATACCGGACTGAGGTTTGCGTGAGTATCCGTTGTCCCATGTCTGGCTTTTTGGTGTGCATACTGGTGGTTCCTCGCCGTACAGGCAGATAGTCTTCGACTTCGGAAGAATCAGCGATCCTACTACGTCAGCCAGGACCCCGAAGGGGCCTGTTGCCCAGGACGCGCGACTAGGACGTGTCAGTAGGTCTTGACCAGTACAGAATCTGACCCTGGTGCCTTGGAAACACCTCTGCGTCCCAGCGTGTACTTCATTGATTTATTTAATGATTGATTGGACGGATTGATTGATTGATTGATTGATTGATGCATATTATGCTTATGTGGTCAAGTGTCGAAATAGCTATTGTTGTTTTTTTCGTCCTTCATTGTGCCGCCGTCGTCATTTGATTGTTTGATTCATACATAAGGTGCTTAGATGGTCAAGTGTCGAAATATATTTCTTGATTATACCGCCGTTGGCATTTGGGTGTGACAGTTTCAAACTCCGGTATGTTTCATCACTCATCATCTTGTGCAAAACATTTCCCACAATCAAACCTTTCGAAACGGCTCTCTTCATAATTTCATAACTTCATAACTGGCTATAGTGCTATAGTTTTCTAGCCATCTGTACAGAAGGTTATCTGCCATCCGTTTCTTCTTCTCAAGAACAATACTGGTCGGTGAACGTACTTGTTCGTTTGATTGTGCACCATGTTTGGTCCAAATCTAGTTTGTTTGGTACTGAATCAGTTAAGGAGCTAATGAGTACTCCACACTGCCCAGGGCCTCCTGGCTAGTGGAGGGAAGGAGGTGCCCTGCTTCTCCGTTGATAGGGGATACACATATCCCGCTACCCTTTCAGTAAGCTTTCAGCTTCCAATTGTCATGTTGTCTGCCGTGTACTCTGGATTCATACTTCTTTCTTTGGTCTTTTGTGAGTTCTGATCGATCGATACCTGTGAGTTTATATCTCGTGTTTTGTCAATATTTTCACTATAACCCCCGCAAGTAATCTCCATATTGCATCTACTCATGTTGAAATATATCAGTGGTCGGTGGCGCGTGGTATGAGTCAGTCGCTTGTGTATAGAAAATATTGATCATAGTACGTTCGAATAGTAGATGGGCTGTCTTTGTCGGATGTTGCTTCCCGCCTTATATTGTCCATAAATTGTAAGCCTGGGATGCACAGCTCGAGGGGCGAGAGAATCGAGGTCGCATAAAATGACACTGCATTGTTGGCAACGTTATGTGGGGCTGATTATCTTCTTCTTCTGGTGCGTGATCTGGAACAGACATAGATGATCATTACTCTCCGATCCTCTCTGTCGTTTGAAACGTTTGATGATGTTGGTGTCGCTTATATTATTATATTGCAACGGTTTGAGATTTCCACGTACATCTGTATGGGAGCCGTTGTAGCATAATGGCTAGCGCTGGCCTAAATAGAAGCAAATATAATATATTATAAATAGTAAACAGCTCTGGTAGTGCCACGAGTACGGTCAGGAGGGGGTTCGACCCCTGAACTCGTCGCTTGTCAAAGTGGGGGAAACATTGGCTATTTATTCCTCTTTGCTTACAGGACAACAAAATGTGATGGCGCTATTACATCATAGATCCATACCTGAAAACTGCTTCTGGACAAAATTTTTTGAATAATTTCTTTTTACGTATTGTAATAACGATACATGTTATAACGTTATAACAATGTTATAACATAATAACGATACAAGCAATGATGTACAGACCAGATGGAAATAGAGGAAGAGGCCGACCACGTAAACCTTGGACGGAGGGAATAGCAGAGTCTATGGGAATATCGATATATATAGCCCATAATCAGGCACTCTCACGAAGTTTATACTTCACCTCGACACCGCAAGGTACAAGAGGAACATGATGAGATGATATGAGATGAGATGAGTAACGTCGTTTTACTTTCATTCGTAAATCTAACCGCGAATGTCAAATCTGCTTTAAAAAAATAAACATACTGCAAATTTAGAAGCAGTTAGTGTCGTGTTGAAACTCATAAGAAATTAAACAAGCAATGAGACACTACCTAAACATGTAAGAAAACGCAATGCACTTGAATGACTTAAAAGTTTAGATTTTCAGCATACTAGACTATTGGAAATAAATGTATACAATTAACTCTACACATAAATACATACATGAGATGAGTAAGAGTTGCAATTGAAACAACATATCGTTCTCGCAAAATAGATTTTCTACATAGTCATCTGGGTGGCTTCGTAACGTCTCTGGGCATTCAATACTCGGTTTAGGAAAGTTCTATGATTCTACATTTACGTGTGTAAAGACGATGCTGATCTCTACAGTCACAATGGAATCAGTAACATCTCTACAATCACATTGAAATCAGTAAATTCTCTACAGTCACAACGAAATCAGTAAAATCTCTACACTTACAATGAAATCAGTAAATGCAGTAATGTTTCCGGATTGTATTGTATTGTATTGTATTGTATTGTATTGTATTGTATTGTATTGTATTACCGAATCTCATCTCTCTCTATAGCGAAGTAATAATGAGAGAGATCAAAGAGAAGCCAAGAATACTAATCGGAGGTTATAAACAATCTACGCTATGCAGATGACAGACTACTGATGGCGGAAAACGCAAAAGATCTGCAACAGTTGTTGGACGCTGTAGTAACAGAAAGTGCAAAGAAAGGAAGATATATGAATATAGAAAAAAGAAATAATGGTAACATCAAAGAAAAAGGTGACACCAAAATATGAAATAACAATAGAAGGGAAATTGCTTAACAAAGTGGATACATTTAAATACCTAGGGGCGATTATAATATTAGATAGGAGATGTACAGCAGAGATTAAGAACATAATAGGGGAAGCAAAAGCTGCATTTCAAAAAAATCAAAATGTATCTTATCCTTGAATGTAAGAAAGAGAGAGCTGAAATGCTATACAGAACCTGTTTTGCTGTATGGCGGCGAATTAGGAACGCAAATGAACAAATTAGGAAGAACTTAGAAGCAAAAGAGATGTTGTTCTTGAGACAAATTTTGTGAATTCATTGACTGCAAGAGTAATTATTAATGATTGCCCTAAAGAGGCTAATGATAATGATGATGAATGGATGTTTATGTTTTCAGATTATACTTGAGCTATTTCTTATTGTATAGATTATATAATCACGTGTTTCAGACACTTATGAAATTCATATTGTGATATCAATCTGACTCCTTTGAGTATATTTACAGCTTTTTAACCAGAGATTTCAATTAAAGTGATACCTCAGGTTACGAACGCCTCATGTCACGAACAATTCAGATTACAAACAACAACTTCGAAAATTATATGTCTCGGGTAACGAACAATGCCTCGGGTTACGAGCAAAGGCGAGCGAGAGAGAGCAAGGTGTAACGTTGGAGACAAACAATCGCGTACAGTACAAACAGTAGCCTACTACACATAAGCTTGTGGATCTTCAGAATGAACAGCTAAAAACATTAAAGAAGGAGCAGTCGTCCGTTGATGAGGAGTCAGTGACCGTTCCAACTGCCAGGATGAAAGCAAGTGGGCAATCCCTATGCCCCTATATGTGATGAATGAAAACACGATGGCCCACTTCAGAAAGATTCTCCAGCAAACGAAGCGACAAACTTCCCTTGATAGTTTCTTGGTGGAGAAAGATTCCCAATCGGCTGCCAAGAAACAGCGACAAGATACTTCTGAAACTAATGATTCAGAATAACAAAGAAAGTGACACATTTCCCATATCGTTTTCTTGGTAATAAAGATAGAGTAAATCTCTTTATATTTTACATTTAATTCATTTGCTTGTTTACTTTCTCTTTATTTAAAACGTGAAGTACACGTATTATTTGCGTTTTGACAGGTAAACGACCGGATGTTAATTTAAAAAAAGAACGATTCTTTCATCTTGAAACGGATTGTCTTTATTTCATTGATTTCAATGCTTCGGGTTACGAAAGTTTCGGATTA
Source organism: Cepaea nemoralis (assembly GCA_014155875.1). Taxonomy (NCBI): domain Eukaryota; kingdom Metazoa; phylum Mollusca; class Gastropoda; order Stylommatophora; family Helicidae; genus Cepaea; species Cepaea nemoralis. The sequence continues at coordinate 15,823 of JACEFZ010012380.1, forward strand.
CGAACCGAGTTCTGGAACGAATTAAGTTCGTAACCCGAGGTACCACTGTATTAGTATTTCAGATGATAACAGAGAAGAAAACATGTACTGTACTTGATCTATGGGTGGATATGGCCAACGTTTACGGGTCAGTACCCCAGCAGATGGTGTGGCAGGACTTCAGAATACATTACATACCCAAGGAAATCACGATGATGCTAATGCGGTACCTTTCGGGTTTGTCTTTTTCATTCATTCATTATGTGCCATGCCGATAAACGTGGGCGGTCATGTTCTGCCATCTCACTCGATCACCAGAGTCGTGGATCAGCTCAGTGTTTCTGTCTCGCCCATGCCACGTGGCCAAGCCATCCAGGTATTTAATTCTTGGTCTTCCCCTTGGTCTGTTCCCTTCGATCTTGCCAGTTGTCACCAAGTTCTCCAATTCATTTCTTTTCATAACATGCCCAAAAAAATTTGACTGTCTACATTTAATGTCTCTAATCAGTTTACGATCTTCATTTGTTTCTTGAAGGACTTGTTCATTGGTTTTTCTATCTGTCCATGGTATTCTTTGCATTTTCCTCAGAAACCACATTTCCTACAGCCATCAGATGTTTTTCAGCTTGTCTGCTCATTGTCCACGCCTCACATTCATAAAAGTACAGGATCTATGAGGCACTTCAAGACTCTTTTTCTCGTTTCAATTGATATGTTTTTATTGGTCAGTATATTTTTCATCTTGCAAAAGGCTACCTTCGCCATGGCAATTCTTGTTCTAATCTCTTCAAGGCATCTTCCCATCAGATGTTATGACTGTTCCGAGATAGTTGTACTGATTCACTTGTTTAAGAATATGCCCATTTGCTTGTATATTACATTGTGGTATTTCTTCATTCCGAGTGACGACCATAATCTGTGTCTTCTTACAGTTCAATTCTAACCCAGTTGTTCACTGTGTGCAACAACCTGCATCTACTAAATTTTGCAGGTCCTGTTCATTGTCTGCAATCAAGACTGTATCATCTGCGTATCTAATGTTATTGATGTATCGTCCCCCAATGTTGATTCCTTCCATATCTTGTATATTTCTGAAAATATGTTCACTGTACAGGGAAAAAAGATCTGGAGACATTACACATCCCTGTCTCACACCTTTCTTAATAGGCTGATATTGACCTACTTCAGTATCAATTCTTATGGCAGCTTGTTGTTTCCAATATATGTTTTTTACAAGTCTAAGGTCTTTTCCATCAATTTGTAGGATCTTCAAGCATCTTTATCATGTCGACATGTCTCACTTTATCGAAGCCTTTGTGTAGTCAATAAAGCAGAGGTGTAGATCATTGTTTACTTCTATAGAACGTTCAGTTACTGTCCTCAGTATGTACACAGCATTTACTGTACCCTTGCCTTCTACAAACCCACATTGTTCTCCTATTTCAGGTTGTTTTTCTTCCTAACTCTTTGCATGATAATTCTTAGCAAAATCTTCGTGATGTGCCTCATTACACTAATTGTTTGATGTTGATCACATTCCAAGGCTCCTGATTTCTTTGGGATTGCAATACATACAAAATTACATAATTCATGACGTATATCTCCAGTATCATATATGGTATTCAGGAGTCTGGTAACCTTATCTATTTCGTATTCTTCTAAAGCATTAGTCATTTCTATTGTGATGCTGTCTGAACAGAGGGTCTTGCCAGATTTCATATGGTTAAGAGCATTCTGAACCTCCATCTTCAAAATTGACTGGTCCTTCAATATTATTTTGAATATCATACTGTTCTTCTCTGTTATCATCATAAAGGTCCTTCACATAATCTGACCACACATATAAAATCTTATCTTTTTCTATTATTATCTTCCCATCCCTTGTCCCCAGGGAGCCTGCTGATGTATGTGTTCCTTGATTAGTAAGCTCCTAAACTCTCCTGTGCGCTAGCTTGGTATCGCCACTGTTGTGTTGTGTTTCAATATGTTTACCTCTCGACTATGAAGTTAACTACCAGTGGGTATAACAATATCATGTTCTATTTCGCCGACACTATTCGTCATGGCCATTCAGTTTATTCTAGACGAGGTCCAAAACCAGTGAAGAATGGTGGATATTGTTATCTAAGACTTTCATGGGCGACCGGCAGTCTTGACACCGTGAAGGACAAGGTAGTGGCAACCGCCTTCCAGGTGGTCGTCCAGACATTTCTAACTGTAACGGACAAACCTGTCAAAAGTCTCGGCTAAGAGTGTACATAGCCTCGTTGACAGACAAGAACGCAGCACAACACTTACGCGAGACAAAGCAAGCGATCTGCGAGCTATCGACAAGAGCAGACCGATAGGAAAGTTCAAGATGTGGTGTCTCCAGTTCATACTGATCCCGAAACTAACATGATCCTTGCTCTTTTACGTAGTAGACTGAAGCACGGTAAAGGCAAAAAAAAAAAAAAAATCAGCACATCCACAAGGAAGTGCATAGAAGCACCGCCATATGTGTCGAATGAAGCACTGTACTCTAGAAAGGCAAAGTGCGTGCTATAGTCTGTCCAGAAATGAATGCCGCCATTCACGATCAATTATTTTGAAAACTGTCTGTTGTATCGTTATGAGATTTTTCCTGCCGTCTTATATTTACCCCCACCCAAGGAATATGTCTGTAATAGGTCCAAAAGCAACTTACACCATGGAAAGCGGCGACATTTCTTTGATGTTTTATTGAAAAACTAGTGATTTCTCGCTAACAAACTTGTTTTACAGTAATGAATGCCCCGCCAATTCAGATGACGACACAAGGCGTATCCGGATTCGTATGGGAGTGGGTGCAATGTCTACTCTGCTGAGACGGAACATGATTACCTGTTTTGCGCGACAAATATAGCTGTGAATGTCTCTGTAGTGGGCTTCCTTCATAACGGTCAAGATGTTGATCCTCTTTTCGTTGAAGCTTGTAGAATTATTCGTATGTTCGTATGTTATCCCCATATTTGACGTGTTTCTTCTCACGTTTCTTGTTATGCCACAATATGTCAGTTCCCACCACAATATTACTCTTCGGTTGGTATTCAACGCGTCTAGAGCTTTCCCCCCCCCCCCCCCCCCCCCCCCAATGCCAGTTGTTTGTCACCGTTGAGGGCTTACGGAATTGAAAATACATCACTGTGGAATACAAGCTTTTTCGGAATTTGTAATAGTATGAAACAGTTTCCTGCGATCAGCTTCTTGACAAAAATATGTGTACAACTTCATAGCGATGCGTTTAAGTGTACAAAATTTCACATTGAATCCCATTGAACAATATTCACACATTCCAATGTTAGCGATAAGTGGTAAGATTTAAAAAAAAAATAATTAGGTTTCATGAAAGCACCCACATTGACGACACCTCTGAAAACTCCCAGTTTAAACAGCGCGGGGTTCTTGCCATAAGGCCAACCCCGTGAACCACGGATAACATTCAGTATTGAACGTTGATTTTCTGGCTGAAGGTGTAATACATTTAAAATTATGGACTTAATTTCTGACCCATAAATTATATACCGCATATAAACAGTCATTGAAATCTCTGCACAATCTCCAGAACAAAATTTTTTTTGTTGGGTGGACATAATGATAAAGTTATATGCTAAATCTCACAATTTTCCCTCAGTTGGTTACTGAGATATGGATTTTATATGGAGGAAACCAAATGTACATGCACTATACCATTGAAGTCCTTCGTCGAGGAATAAAAAGGTGGAAACGCCAGGCTCTCGATTATACTGCGCGAGTCCATAAACGAAACAGTCCGGTGGCTTCCAAACCGTGCTCAAAATGTGGAGGGAGGGAAAAGTCGGCAGCATAGAAAATTCATCTCAGGGGTTGCTTAAGCTGAACCAAGTAATGTCTCAGTCCAACAAAGTTTTGACCACCAAAGAGACGCGCAATGATGGTCAAATGCGATGACCAGGGAATGTAGAGATATGATGATACAGGAGATCCGCGAAGGAGGGGACAACATGAGTTTATGTTTGACTGATTTATCTGTTTATTCTCTATTTAGTCCAGCAATTTATAATAATAATAAACAAAATTGCATGTCCTTTGCAAGAAGCTGCGATCAGCTCAACGCTGTGCAGCAATTGCAGCAAGATCAGTGGATATCGGGGAGGGGACACTACAACGGCCCCAGACTTGAAATGATAAATGGCACGCGGAACCATTACGGCTAAGCTTCGATGTTAGATCAAGTTGCGATGTCCCGCTACGCTAACAGATGCGAACCTGCTTAAATTGGTTTAAGTCCGTCTTGTTCCCCTCTGTAAAAAGGCGTAGACGCTAGAATACGTACTGTCTGCGTGCAAGGTAGCGCTTGGGCAAGACTGGCTCACATGGAGCCACAATAAGGCACATACAGAGCTGGCAGAAATAGTGCATGTAGCGAGACATCAGGCGAATGGGGTGAATAATGCCAGGATCGAGCGGATACATGTCTTTAAAAATGGTTGTGCCTGCAATGCAAAATCAAATGTATCTATCCCGATCTAAAGTAAATCAATCTCTCAAATAAGATGGAAACAACCTTTATTGTCGCGATTCGGCCGAAGATTTACCCCACTAAGAAAGAGCAGTGCACCTAAGCGGCGCGGAGAGATCGAAACAGCACAATGTAGTGATCACCTGATCAAATTGTCGTCCGAAGTCAAATCTCTGTAGCCAAACGATAGCAACGATCACTTGTGGTGGTAGACAACAGGGCCAAGGGAGGGAAGCCCAAGTCCCGAGGAAGAGCTGGATTCTGTTGGGTGCGTGCAGGTGGGTGTATGGGGTACTTCTTCTGCGCGCACCCGGAGAGCTTTTTCGGACGTGATTGCGTTGTGCCTGTTTACAGCAGAGCCGTGTTCTTGCGCCGTTAGGCCGACACATCCGACTTCTGTCGGCATTTGTTGACCGGGTTAACCTTCTCGTGGTGTATGGGGTACGAAGAGGGCAAATTGGAGGCAACGATCCCCACACCACCCTCTTCTTCAATCCCTTAAGGACATTTCCTGACACCCAGTTTAGGCTCGTTATGAGAAGAAATAAACTAGATAACTTGATGACAACTGGCAAGATTGAGAGGCAATAAACAAGAGGAAGGCAGAGAAGTAAATACCTGGATGGCTTGGCTATGTGGTATGGTCGAGACAAAAACACTGAGCTGATCCATGACTCTTGATTATCGTGTGAGATGACGAAACATGCCCGCCCACGCTTATCGACATAGCACTTTATGGTGAGCTTAGGTTGGGTTGATCCGCCAGCTGATAAGGAAGGCTGTAAATTAATAGCAACAGAGGAAATAAAGGGGAGCGGCTGGCCGAGAGGCTAGAACGCCGGACTCTCATTCGGGAGACCCGGGTTCGATCCCTCGGTAAGGTGTGGGACCTTTTTCTGTCGGGGGCAAAAAGAAAATCCTAACCTGCACAGTTCGCGGCGACTGCACTAGCCAGGCGGCCCTTATTCCTCAGGCTCAAAGACCCCTCTGCCATACACCGCAAGGTACTATATTGGCAGTAAATGACAGTTTTTTTTTTTGACAGAGGAAATAAACAACTACACAGACTTTAAAAAATATATATAAACTATTTTATAACCAGACTAGAGACCTGAATCAATGATCCAAAAGCAGATTGAACGAGACGTAAATTTCCCCCCGAAATGAATGCTACATACATACATAATACATACATACATACTCATACTCTCTCCTGGACACTGATAGTACTGATAACACACATACACGAGATAACCACGGAGGGAGAGGGAAGAGAGACCGACACCTGAGCACGTGACCTTGTAATTGGACGCGTTTGTGAAAATGGCTGACATAGATAAACAAGATGTACCTGCAGATTCAGGTTCGGAGGAAAAGCAAAACCAAGCTTCGGAGCTTGACTCAGAATTAAGTGCAGGTAAGTGATTCCCATGTCAACATAAGCGCACAAGTGCGGTGCATCATCATCATCATTCAATGGCTTGTCTGTAGCGGAACTTTGCCACCAGAAACAGTCTTTCGAACGGTCTGACGAACAGTTCGTCTCAATCGACCGTAATCCTAAGTAAGTCATAAGCCTGAGATATTTAGTGATAAGCCAAGCGGAAGCCAGATGTCCTGCCTCTGTTGCTGTACTGTCATCTGCAAATTATCTATCACATACTTCATCCATCATTGTAATCTTCCCCTTCTCTGCTTCTTAAGTACGCCTCCAGTCATAATGATTATTGACATTTCCTGGAATATAATTTTAATATATCTCGCAACGCTGATCGTATTCCTGGTACGTTACGAACCTTCGGCCTTGTTCACGACAGATTAGAAACACTGCACGAGTTTCGCTCTCGTTTGAGCTCGTGTGCTTTCAATCTGACGCGGACAAGGCCCAAGATTCCTACCAGAATATGATCAGTGTTGCCAGTAGTGGATTGTGCTCAATCTTCAAAACTCAAATCCCCAAACAACCAAATAAATTAATCTTTTCAAACGCCTAAAATATTTTATTTCTCTCAATTTTATTGATAACCAGTCATCTTCAAATTGAGATCATGTTGGATTAATTTATCTGTTTATTTTATTTTTCATCCAGTGAATTTATTATATTAATAATAATGCAGAAAGCTGCGATCAACCCCAACCTCATCTTGATTTTCTAGGCAATTTTTATTTTCATTTGATTAGTTTGTTATTGCTTTCTAGACGAGCAGTCAATGTTGAAAGTCTGCACCTAGACGAGCAGTCAATGTTGAAAGTCTGCACCTAGATGAGCAGTCAATGTTGAAAGTCTGCACCTAGACGAGCAGTCAATGTTGAAAGTCTGCACCTAGATGAGCTGACAATGTTGAAAGTACACGTAGATGAGCAGTCACTGGTGAAAGCCTGTGCCTAGACGAGCAGTCAATGTTGAAAGTCTGCACCTAGACGAGCAATCAATGTTGAAAGTCTGCACCTAGACGAGCAGTCAATGTTGAAAGTCTGCACCTAGATGAGTAGTCAATGTTGAAAGTTCACGTAGATGAGCTGTCAGTGGTGAAAGCCTGCTCCTAGACGAGCAGTCAATGTTGAAAGTCTGCACCTAGACGAGCAGTCAATGTTGAAAGTCTGCACCTAGACGAGCAGTCAATGTTGAAAGTCTGCACCTAGATGAGCAGTCAATATTGAAAGTCTGCACCTAGACGAGCAGTCAATGTTGAAAGTCTGCACCTAGATGAGCAGTCAATGTTGAAAGTCTGCACCTAGACGAGCAGTCAATGTTGAAAGTTCACCTAGATGAGCAGTCAGTGTTGAAAGTCTGCACCTAGACGAGCAATCAATGTTGAAAGTTTGCACCTAGACGAGCAGTCAATGTTGAAAGTCTGCACCTAGACGAGCAGTCAATGTTGAAAGTTCAACTAGATGAGCAGTCAATATTGAAAGTCTGCACCTAGACGAGCAGTCAATGTTGAAAGTCTGCACCTAGATGAGCAGTCAATGTTGAAAGTCTGCACCTAGACGAGTAGTCAATGTTGAAAGTTCACCTAGATGAGCAGTCAATGTTGAAAGTCTGCACCCAGACGAGCAATCAATGTAAAAAGTCTGTACCTAGACGAACAATCAATGTGAAAAGTCTGTACCTAGACGAGCAATCAATGTAAAAAGTCTGCACCTAGACGAGCAATCAATGTAAAAAGTCTGTACCTAGACGAGCAATCAATGTAAAAAGTCTGCACCTAGACGAGCAGTCAATGTTGAAAGCCAGCACCTACAAGAGCAGACAAAGTAGAAAGTCCACACTGACGCGTGTATAAAAAGAAGCTGCAACCTCATCATCTCATCAGCGTACTGGAAAAACCTATTATGTTGCATGAACTCCACAGTAGGTAAATACAAAACTTGGAACGGCAATATTTTCAAACACTGCAGTCATTAAAAATACACCCTATAGTAGTAGCATGTGTTTGGAATATGCTTAAGTTCAAACCGAGCGAACAAAACAATAGTTAAAACACATAGAATGAAAGTAATAGAAGGTCAAAGACTTTTTTACATGCCATAAGGCTTTTGGGAATATAGTGGTAGACCCACATTTGTATAGACCAATCAGGACTCCGGTGGTTCTGTAGTCAATAAAACACCAGTCGCCTTTACTTCCCAAGACATTTCCTGGTGCCTTTATTAGGCTGGCTTTACCTGGGAGCTCATGTCAATTTTGAAAATTCTCCTAAAAATTCCATTGAAGAAAATGCAAACAGGATATGAAGTGTTAGATCTTCACATATTCTAGGCCATATAATAATGAAGTCAGGTGGCCAGTTCCCATCGTCATTGCCTTTCTTTCCCAAACAGTTTCTAGAAAATCCTGACAATTATCCTGTAGGTACCCATTTTATGAGGCTGAATTGATCCCAGAGGCGTAATTGTCAGACAAAATTTGTCCACTGGTGAGGATTGAACTAACCACAGTCTTGGTATGCAAGCTCGCATTAAATGGTATGTTCTCATATTAAGTTTCTTAATTAATTTAGCCCACTCTGGTTCCAAATGTTGCTGTATGTAGCTGGGGCGCAGTGTTGGGGTGAGCGCCCAACATTGCTTAAATACCCCAATGGCTCGTGAATACACAACCTCTGCAGCAAAAGTCCAACTCCTGGCCTTCACGTGGTGGAACTGTTTAAACTAACAGGAGAAGGGGCGACGGCAAGTTTCTGGAGCCGAAAAATAACCAGTATACTCTAGATGTGTATGCACGTACATGCATGTGCAGACACGTGTGTGCGTGCGTACACATCTAAACTCGAATGAGACCACAGTCTGCTCTAGCAAAGGAAAGGTGCTGAAGACGGAGGCAACCAGCCAGGAAGCGCACCACAGAAATCAGGATGCCACGCAATTACGCAAAATGGAATATGTCGACTACTGCTAAATGTTATGGTGCTTGCCCTGCTTTGGACCCCCAGGCAGGTGCAGTGCCGGGCCCTATGTCTCGAATGGGTCCAACCCTAACTACTGGAGGTCCTTCTCAGATGTCCTGTGGAGCCAGGGGACATGAGAATAGAACGGCTGGCCATACTAAACAAAGACTTAAAATAATGCACTGGAATGCGGAGGGAGTCAGCAACAAAAAAATAGAATTAGAAAACATCCTGGACCAAGAAAAAGTAAGTGTATGTTGCTTGCAAGAAACTCACCTCAATGACAAAATAGCCTTCAAAATCAGAGGCTACCAGTGGAGCCAGTGGGAAAATACTTAGCAAAGTTTATCAACAGAGCATACAACCACACCTGGAATACGGGTCAATTGCATGGTGTTCGGCAGCAAAAACCACACTACAAGAGCTGGACAAAGTGCAAAATCAAGCACTTAGAGTCACCACAGGAGGGATGAGATCAACCCCTATAGTGGAAATGGAGAAGATGGGGAGGACACAAGCACTGAGTGAGCGCAGAGATACGAAAACGCTAATACAAGCAGAAAAGTTCCTCAGCTTGCCAGGCCACCCAATGAAGAACAGATTTGAAAACCTAGCTATGGGGCGGTTGAAAAGAAGTAGTTTTATCCACCAGGCCAAATGACTCTGCAGAGGAACCACCGATCTGCCCACAGTTGGTATCCCCCTAACAACTATTCCAGAGCGAACTCCATGGAACGATGAGCATAGACTATCATTACAAATCCAGACAAAAGTGAGAGGAATATTTGACAAGGAAGATCAGAACAGTGTGCAGCGCAGAACAGCCACTCTCAGCTTCCTTGATGAAGAATACCCACAGGACCTCTGGATCCGAGTCTACACAGATGGGTCAGCACAAAATGCTGTTCGAAATGGAGGAGCGGGAGTGTACATAGAATACCCAAATAATACCAGGGACACAGCCAGAGTACCGACAGGAAAGTACTGCCATAACTACGATGCTGAAATTGAGGCAATCAAGATAGCAACAGAGAAATTACTAAATACCAGCAATGGTACACAACCCGTGGTGCTATTGACAGATGCAAAATCAGTACTCGAGGCGCTCCTGTCTGGGAAATTGCCAGTACTAGGGACACTACTTTCTGAACTTAGCAGTCAGCATAAGGTCACCATACAGTGGATACCATCCCACTGTGGAGTAACCGGAAACGACAGAGCTGATCAATTGGCTAAGGAAGGAGTCAAAGAAGAACAGCCTGATGTGCCTGTAACATACCACCAAAAGAAAAGAATGATCAAATCAGTCAGAAAGCCACCAAAACCTGCTCAAGATGACTACCACCTTATGGATAGACCAGAACAAGTCATTATTCTGCGCCTCAGAACAGGGCACAATAGATTACGCAACCACATGTATACAAAATTCAAGATTGGTGAAACAGCCATGTTTACATGTGGATTGGCGTCAGCAGAGCACATACTCCAAGACTGCCCAAAATATAACATATCTAGGCAAACCTTCTGGCCTAGAGAGACGACAGTGGAAGATAAACTCTATGGACCGCTATGTGAACTGAAAAAGACTTAGATTCATACAAGAGACAGCACTGCAGTTATAAACATATTTCAAGCGAACGAAAGAAGAAGAAGAAGCCCACTCTAAATATGTTTGCTCTTTGTCACAAGTCTTCAGCTGTATTCCTGAAGAATAGTTTTTAACAAAGAAACATAATCTGTAGAGTTTTCAAAATTAGGCAAGCTTCAGACGTTTCACTACTGACAAACTTACTTATTACATTATCCTAACGTGATATGTCCTAGTTACATGTGATTTTGTCCAGAGCCATTTCAGACTGTAAATCGAAGAACAACAATAGAGAAAACAAAGTAGGTAGAATTTGGCTAGGAAAATCATGTACAGATTAGACTGCAGCATTAAGTATGTCTGTAGATCAGTCAAATTAATGGCATGCACCGGTTTAACAAATTGTTGCAGATCCATGAAAAGTTGAAACTATATACCAAGTCAAAGCCTCCGTCAAAAGGGTAAACGTTTATTAATCGAAGTACAAATGTGTAGAGTCAATTGAAAACAGCTGTTGTTCATCTACTGGGCAAGTTGGAACTGAAGTCTGTTTACCTCACGCGTCACGCGTGAGCGTCTCTAACAACCACCCTTTCAATAGTGCTCACGCGTGCGCCATTCATTTCCCAAACCCTTTTCTATTTCACACCATTTATCTCTGAAACTACTAACAGAGATGGTGCTCTGTTACAATCCTCCCTTCCTTTAAAAAGACTTATCTTATAAAGTCTTAACCCCTAACCTAACCTATCCATTCAAATTAAAAATCTTAACCCCAACATTATCTCTCCCCCTCTTAACCAATGAACTTCTTTTCTATTCCCTCAAGTCCAATTCTCCACCCGTCTCCCATAGCTAGACTCTATGTTCTGTGTTACTTCTTCTTCGTTTCTGAGCCCACAAGATTTCATTAAAAAAAAAAACCACGGTTCACATATACAATTGTTCAAAAAATCGTTGGTATATACTTTAAAACTTATCATGCGTTATGTAAGTTCTCATTTTCTTTCAACATCAACAACACAACAAAGGATAGACAGAAAAGATGGGGTGCGCACCCAGTTATGAAGATATAAAGAAGTAGTCAAAAAACAATCACATTTACCTCCCTTGAAAACGCAAAACCTTTTACAAATAAAAGTTTTTTCAAAAACACATCTTATGATCTATGAACCTATATCTCTGTTGTTATAAATTAAGTTGATCCAAACTTTCTTCCATATACTCAATATTTGTACTGCCATCCACACCCATGACTATATTTCACCTGTCTCATGTCCCATCATGAAACAATGTTCATTTTCCATGAACATATTTTAAATTAATTAACGCTGTTTATCACAGCTCCTATATTTACCCCCTCACATCCCATGACAAGTATCCTTGTTCATATACGTACCAAACCCTGTACCAAACCATATGCACTGCCAACTACAGACCCCATTATATCCATTCCCCATTAACCAGCTTCCTATATTTCCTAAGTATCACAGCCTCTTTTTACACCCGTTTATTCCTTAATATAATATGGCATCCAATCCATATACCTTCAATCAATGCTGACTTAATGCAGCTCCCATTTCAACTCCCTCAGAACCCTTTTATTTTTGTAGTAACCATTATAAAACCCCGTCATTTAAGTATGGCATATGTTTCCAAATCTTCATAGCCACTATGTAATTAACCTCCCTATCCTAAAACATTAACGCTGATTGGCGCAGCAGCCTTCTTACCAGCACAAGGTACTCATGTTACTACAACTTACTCATAAGGAGAATGTGTCTCTCTTCTAGTCCTCAGTCGTTTGTTAACTATTTTCTGAACGAAGGGTTTCAAATAAAGCCCCGTCTTATTCGTCTTTATTCTAAACAAAACAATAACTGCTTGTGAACCAAATTTTTAACAATTTTCAAGTTATTTGTAAACAAGTGTAAATACAATTCAATACACAAGACAATTCAACCAAAATCATGAGTCAACTAAAACGAAGTCAAAACAGGATATCATACCCCCCACGTTTTGAAGACACCTTTTCTTTCCCCTCATATCAAATAAAGGTAATCAAGCCAATTCAAAGAAAGACATTATTCACTCCTAAATGTCTATATATTACAGACAGTACACCAATCAAAAGGTCCATTATGGGCCCTATCACTCAAGACAACATTATAAACATTACCTAACATAACCAAATCTCTCCTATACCTCACTCAAAATTCCTTATTAATCTCGCCGAAAACTTCAGCAATCCACTAATGTCCATTTATTATGGGCATATCTCCTAAAACCTCTACTTGTCAATTTATGCCGTTATCAACAGCAACAAAATACCGCCACTGAACTCATGTCTGTGACCTTCTAACCCATCATTGCTTGCCATCAACGTTATTCTTTCTCAGTCCCTATATCACGGACCCCCAAAACCTCATGTTATTTAATCTATGTTCGCTGTGACCACAGCACTCCACACTAACAATGTTCATTTCTCACGAACATACTTACCACACTTTACTATTGTATCCACAGTATATATAAAAAACATGGCATTCAATTCATGTTTTATTATTTGTCTTCACGCTTTCTGGCGCAGCACGTTACCCACTTCTACTTCTTCTACAACCCAGCAATCTCGTGTCGCTTATTAAATTTCCATTACATCATGGCACTAAATCCATGTTTTAAACTTGTCCCACATATTCTGAACGTAAATATGTATCCAGAACTCCTAAGGACTCTATTAACTAGTTTCTGTTTTAAAACTTCACCCAATTAAATGTCAAAAGAAAAACAATTTTACTGAAAAGTAATTATTTTTAAGAATGGTCAACGGCAACTCAATTATAAGAAACAGAATCATTATAACTGATAATTTAAAAAAAAAATTGGAATTAACTGATCAAGTAACATGCCAATGTTCAAAGAAGGCAAACTTAAATAACGGCATAAGTCATGAATAATCAAAGATACAATCAGAACAGAACAATATCCCCCCCCCCCCCCCTAGATATTCAAATATGTTTTCATATATGCCCACATTTTTCAAAATAAAACAAGCATCAATTGAAAATATCTAGTGTTATCTAACACTACTGGTCTCTTTTACGGACCAGTAGTTTGTACGCAAAAGACTGAAAACACAATAATCCTATTCTAAAATTAAATGGCAATAATCATTTTACAGGACCAAATCAATCAAAAATAATATAACATACCATACATATTCAATTAAAACCAATTGCTTATAGTAGCCAAACAACATTGGTTAAGTTATGTCTATCCCGCTACTCTTACAACATTAAAAAAAAAACTCAATGCTAGGGCAACTATTAACCTGCATTAATCACAAAAAATATATATATATATCTGTTACCTACAGACTATATTCTCATCATAGCGCGGAACAATATTGGTCCCCTCAAGCAAAAATCATACTTTCTGGAAGTCAACCATTGATTATCTCCCTTCTTAATATTTCACTCTTTACAAAACTAATTCATAGCACATCACAATATTTGAAATATAAACCTAAACAACCGCTGTAAACTACAGGTCAAATCACTTCATCTACTACTAGTGTGGCGCGGCTATCCCAATGTACTACCAGTCATCTATCTACTAAGAGAAACCGTGACTCGGCACACTAGTTGTTTCCCTTGGATTTGTACTAAGAATTATTATAACTTACTAAACATTACCGTTTACTCCACAATGCAACCACCAGCACAAAAATGTCTATTACTATAGACTTTACCAACACATCTATCTACTATAATTGTTAATAACTAATTCTACTTTTAAGACTCTCGTCTACCCGACGCAACTAACCGTTCATTCTCCTGTATCAGTACTTTCCAACATCTCACCACAACAACTCTAAGCTATCCTCAACTTTCTCCCCACTTCGTTCTCACACCGCGATGGTAGTCAAGCCAGTCACACTTATCGGAATACGTTCTATAGTGCTCTATTTATAATAGTCCGACGTTCATTTGTCTAATCACATTCTCTCCTTCTCTTGTTTCTATCAGTCAACTTTCACTACTGCTCAAGGTTACTGCTATTTATCTGGACTCTTTCAGAAACAATAAACAACACCGCACATGACTAACGACAAACCTCCCTCCGACCTGGCAAACCATATTCTCTCATTTCTCTGTATCAGGCATTCTTGCTTCAACATGTCTCTGCCAACAATACTAAATCTGTTTTATGAAATGTTATTCAAAATGTTAACTCTCTTTCTGTCAGCCTGTCATAAAATTTTCATTAATTCTGTCCAACACCACACATTCTAAACAAAAGACATCACACCTTTCCAATCACCTTCTTTATACTTCCTAACTTTCGCATACTCACTTACTCTATCCTCCACGTTTTATCAGCGTCACTCATCAGCCACTCTTCGCATATTCACACGGCATTCGTATTTATACTTCTCATATGAATTGACCATTGTGTACAAACAAGCTCGTTCTCATCTCACCATTAGTCTCGTATCACAACAACCTGACGTGCCTATACTATTACTTCTACAAGCAACAAATTAGACACCAATTCAACATTCTAGGAATTACTCACCAACAGCCTAAGCGTTTCGATCACTTCCACACACAGTGACACAAGATATAGCCAAACGCCTCGTACATGCATGCGCTACTACTACTAATCACCTGACATCGTTCTATCCATACACTTCCTTCTTCAGCACGACGCAGCACACATGTTTGTCTACACTTTTACACATGCAAGAACAACGCATAACCAGACAAATTACTTCAATACTCTACATGACTCTCACTATTCTACTGCTTTTCTCACTTCATTCTCAATCATCATAATCCCACTACTCTCCGTCCTACTTAATTCTCCACGTCAAACCACTCCGACAGTCAACTACTCACTCACTTTATCTTCACCTCCTCATCACTTCATAATAATGATCTACTTCTTCGCGTTATTTTCAGGCTATGACATCCGCATTACACAATCGTCATCACTATTCTATGACTACTTTATACCCCAAGACAACCTATGCATTACATCAGTTCTCGACATCACACATCACTTGCAGTGATTCCCCACCGTTTTCTACTTTAATCCTCTCCACAGCAACACAACATTTGAGCCGGTATAAGTCTCATCATACTTGAATTACCCCAAGCTCAGTTACAAATATGTTCAAATCTGCTCGTATCGGTTATTTAAATATAACCATGGTCTTATCGATTTCATGAGACTTCTAGCTTTGTCCAGCGACGCTTCAGCCTTCTGCTGTTTTTGTGTTCTACTTTCTACTAGGCAAACATCTTTCTTTTTGGAAGTATCTTTTTCTCTCTCTCTTGGTATTCGTCTCCTAGCCTTCACTACTTTTCTGTCATATCTACTGGTATCTTGTTCCAAAGAGTCACCAACTAAAATTATGTCTGTCTGTCTACTAACAACCATACCGTATGAGGAAACATCACGCTTCGAGTCAGGATCTGCTCGTAGTACAATCCTCCCAGTTCTTATTCATTCCTTTTAAATCTCTGTCGGGTGTACATTCTATATCAAAATCTGTAAGATCTGAAAGTTCTGATTGTAGAGACGACTCAGATTCTTCAGTTCCACACCCATGATTATATGTGAGCAAACTTTTTCCATTTCTGGTCCTAACACTCTTTCTAATTTTCTTTCTGCTGTCTCTTGTCTTGGGTTGTCTAACTTCTGTATCGGTGTCTCTCTTTGTCACCTTCAAGTAAGTTGGATTTGATTGAGTTTCTACCAATTCGGTTTCACTTCCCTTCGTTATCTTGTTGGTTGGTTGTATCTGGACTTTCTTTTCTACTGTATCAACCTGTGTCTGTGTGTTCCGTTCTAACACTTCAATCACCTGCGTCTGAGTCTCTTGGTCTATTTTCTTTACTAATACCGTCATCTTCGTTTCCTGTCTAACGGCAACCACCTTAGGAGCAGTTGAATTTCTACTTATGTGTTCTACTTTGTTTATCGACCCTGACTTCAAATACTGTCTCCGTCTTTGCTCAAACCAATCGTCCCGTCTTTTTCTAGCAGTCACACTATAAGAAGGCCAATTCCATTGTTTACTGGAAAGGTCTCTCTCAGGCCCATCTCTGTATCTTCGTCTATTATAACCACTTCTGAACTTAGTCACATCTGGCTCAACATAACTGTCTCTATATACCATGTTATGTTGTCTTCTGTTTTCATTGGATGCTGTCTGTCTCCTATTCTTCTTTACTATTTCATTGCCCTCTACCTTAAATCTATAAGGCTCTTGTTTAGTCGTTCTTCTCCTTAACCCTTCTACAAAATGCTGTATTTCACCGACTGCTACCTGCAATTCTTCTAGCCATATGGACACCTTTTTCAATTTTTGGCTCAAACCTTTCATGTTCTTTGCTACTTGTCGTCTCAATAAAATAATAATTAATATAACTAATATAATCTAATTAAATCTACTTTTAATGATATATCTAAACCAAAATTTGCACGATTTGTCTTCAGCAAGTGCAGTTATAATTTATACAATACATAACGGAATAATTAAAACCATCATCCTGTAACCACAAAGGCTTGTCTATTCACACTCAGTACTTGCTCGACTGAGAGGTCTCATCTGTGTTATCTTGTGTTGCCATGATATCATCCTTGCCAAAATCTAATAAGGTCGATCTAATCAATGAACAAAAATTATTACACAATTATAACAATTGTCCTAAAATCAACAATCCATACCGTTCGTTTTATGTAATTATATAAGGATACTTGAAGCTGTAATTTCTTATATTTCCCCAAATGACGACCTTGTCTTCTAGTTGTCCTGTCGGTTTTTGGACCCCTGGAAAGCAGACTCTGGTGGTTACATCAATCCTCAGACATCTCTGGCTTCTCTAGCGCGAGGAGTACTTCCACTTTCACCCATGGTTGGGCACCCCAAACTTGTGGCTTCTTTTCACCCGAGAAAGGGCACTTCTGGACTTGAAACGGCTCAACTGAGAAATGAAGCGATTACCATAGATCATCTTCTTCAGCAGGACGGCAACCCAGTTTGCCCACCCGCGTCCGAAAAGACCAAAGCAAGTAAATCGCATTCTTCTTGACAGGCATCTTGATGAGCTGTAGTTTCTCCCAAAAATTCAGGTTATTTGCGACTGTTTTATTTTGGAAAGCGGCAAAATTTCTTGAAAGAAGCAAAATTTCTTCAGTCTGGAACAGCTCCAGTAAATGACCTCCTTCAGACAATCAAGGTCAATCAACAGTTCCGATAACAGTCAAAACTTACAGCATAGTGACGGCCAAGGGCAACAGTCAGGTCATTTCAGGACACGATGATCAACAGCCCACGATTCTGACAAGCAGCCTACGATGGTAGCTCCATCAAATAATTCATTATAATATGTATGGCAGCTCTGTTACACAGCTCCGAATATTATGGGTTGTTTTTGGTGTGGCAGTTTTATCGAGCAGCAGCCCCAGCAGAAAGATTTGCAAATACCATAAATTGCGTCTAAAAAAATGACTGAGTTGAGTTCCACATGATTGTCCGTGGCTTCTAACAAGTTCTGAGTTTTAGAAATCCATTGTTTTGCGATGACCTCCGTGATCAATTGTGGCCGTGACAGCGCAAGTCATAATCCTGGTCGCTGGCAACATTTCAGACTGTTGCAGATCCACGAACAGTCGAAACTATATACCAAGTCAAAGCCTCCGTCAAAAGGGTAAACGTTTATTAATCGAAGTACAAATGTGTAGAGTCAATTGAAAACAGCTGTTGTTCATCTACTGGGCAAGTTGGAACTGAAGTCTGTTTACCTCACGCGTCACGCGTGAGCGTCTCTAACAACCACCCTTTCAATAGTGCTCACGCGTGCGCCCTTCATTTCCCAAACCCTTTTCTATTTCACACCATTTATCTCTGAAACTACTAACAGAGATGGTGTTTTGTTACAAAATGAATTAATGTCTACCTCTTTCAATCTAACACAAAGTACAATGTACCAGGGGAAGTTAATAAGTAAGTCACAAATGGCTGCAGAAAAATAACTAAATATGATAACAACTTGAAACCAGTTTATTTTTATACATACATTGTCCCTTTATTTCTCAACATACTTTCCACCAACATTGATGCACTTATCCCATCGTTTTATCAGTCCTCCCAAACTGGCTGCATAGAACTGCGTGCTCTATTTTCTAAAGAACATTTTAACTTCACGTTCAACTTCAGCGTCATTCGCGAAATGTCTCCCGCCAAGGTGGGTTTTCAGTGGACCAAAAAGGTGGAAATTGCTAGGGGCTAAGTCGGGGCTGTAAGGTGGATATTCCAGAACTTCCCACCTTAGTTAATCGAGCCGTATGTGGTCTGGCATTGTCATGAAGAAGCAATACTCCTCTAGTCAGCAGTCCTGGACGTTTTCTTCAAATTGCGTCATGAAGCATCAATAGAACTTCACGGTACGATTCATAATTCACATTGTCACCATTTTTCTTGAAATTGGTTAAAAGCTCTCCTTGACAATCCCAGAACACTGTCAGCATAACCTTCCCTGCTGATGGCGTAACTTTGAATTTTTGGACACAAGGCGAAGGACGTTTCCATTGCATTGAAGCACACTTTGATTCGGATTGGTAGTCAGCATAAACATGAAGCATTTCTTTATGATTGTCCTTTGCAGGCAGTCCTTTTGCCCACAAAAAACGCACGCTGTTCTTTGGTTGTACACTCCATAAGTACAGTCTCCATTTTGTTTATGCGCTGCGCATGGGCATGAGACACCTAGTGCCACCTGACGAACAGGAATATAAAGTTTGATGTTGCTGTCACCTAATGACACCTGTAGAAAACACCAACTACATTTACCTGCCATCCCACAGAACTATGTGACTTACTTATTGACTCGCCCTCGTATGATTGGCTTTTCATTGTGAATCCCAACTATTGTGTAATGTGTCCTCTGACTTTTTACATTGGTCAGAACATACTAAAGAGATCTGGCTGAACTGAATTGAGTCAAGAACTGAAATGACAGCACTTGGGACATGCCCATGCATGATCTGTCTCCATCTTGAACAACCAGCGAGGAGTTCCAATACTAATGGTACCATTTGCAATCTGATTATGTGTCCATCAGGCCATAGAGTACTGAGGTCGGATCCTCCGGTCACTCCCTGCTGCACCATTCTCCCCAGGCATGATGATTTATCTGTTCTTCCACCCTATACAAATAATCCCAAGGAGTCCTGGCCATGTCTGCCTGATCTTGCACCAATATCCCACCCAGTGGTGCAGACGCAGCCAATCTGTCTGCCTGCTTGTTTCCCAAATACATGATCATATCCTGAGGAAAATATACAACAGTTGCTTCTCATCTTAAGAAATGAAAGAATGGTAGCTACACATTTTCTGCAGATGTGTCCTTCATGTGATGAATAGAACATTCTCCACTACTAAACACACATTTGGATGATGTCAGCAACCTTAATTTGATTGCCACTTTTAAAAAGTGTTTGAAGGCATACAGAAATAAAACAAATAATAATAAAATATGTGCATCGGGGTAAAATATTATTGACAGTCTTTTCTGCCTTTTATCTTCTAATGGAGTATAGACCCACAACCAACTCACTCCATGCCCTCTTATCCTTTGCTTCTTCTGTAGCTCCTTCCATGTCCTCTCCATATTATTCATCTGCCTCTAATGATCTTCTCCATGTGCTATTTCAGAGATCATGGATACGTGGACTGCTGAAGCAAACAATGGCTCAGAAAAGCACCAGCTGTTACTGGGGTACCATCACTTGAAGCTGGCGGAGTTGAACATTGAGGCTGAGGCTAACACAGATAAGGCTCTCACATGGCTAACTGCTGCTTCCAAACAAGGAAATGTTGAAGCCACAGAGAAGCTCAGACATTGTGTTCAAACAAATTTAGGTAACTTGCGTTTGTGACCTTATTAATTCGTGTGGTAGTGTGAACACATGGTTGCATAATTTGTGCTAGTTCATTCTTGTGTTCATATGAATATACAGTTACTGACAAGTTAAAAGTAACAACTCTTTTACATTCCTTGAGGTGTACTGGGTATGTGATACTAGCCTCATATTGTTATATATAAATCATCACTTTATGGTTTTTTGTGAGTGCCTTCCCTCGGTTTGAACTCAGGTTTAGTCCTTACACATACTGCTACTTTTAATGCACTGGATTTATTTTGGCATATGGATTAGTTTTCCCTACTACCAGTGTCCCTAGCCATCAGGCGAACCCACTCCGACTTCAGAGGTACTTGTAATTTACAACCCAAAGTCAAGGACGAGATGTCAGTATTTTAGTCCAACTGTTCGGTGTAGGGGTTGAACCCGCTACCTCGGCATAAGCACACCAGATGTTTAAGAACGAGTGCTTTTATCTATTAAGCCATGCTGACCTCCACTTTATGGATAATGTGGTCAGTATCACATCGGCCATCTTTGTTTCCCATAACCTAAGAGCCGGCAGTATGCCTATGTACGTTTATTCTGTCAACCAGCATGCATGTTGCTGTTCTGGATGAGCCTGTTGGGCTGCACCACCTGTAGATGGAAGGATGAAGATGATATCACCATGAAATGTCCTATGAAAATACCTGGGAAGGTTAACCTGGTCGAGAAATAACAGGAAGTCAGATTTATCCATCAAAAAGCGCAATTATCATAGTTCTGCTTTAAACAGACACCCACCCGATACCACCACCACACCACACACACACTCACACATGTGCATACACATCCACACACCACAAAAAGAAAAAAAATACAGATGAGTGAAAAAGAAGAAGGAAGAGCAATGAAGAATCTTGAAAGAAGTTATCTCGCAAAGAGAATTGCTTATTCATGTCAGAAAAATGAAGTCTATATTCTTCGGGAATGTCACGAGAAGGAAAAAGCTGAAGTATGTCATCACAATGGGCAGGTTGGAGGGGAAGAGAGGCAGGGAAGATCAGGAGAAAAGATGCTGAACAGTTTGACATTATGGCATGGAGAAACATCTGGAACAATGTTGCATTCTTCTTAATCTTCTTTGCCTTTCTTCTCCCAGTAAAAAAAAGCCCTGAACCAACTCATGCCAAACCCTTTGTAGATTTAATTCATGATTGATTGAATTTGCAGTTTTCTACTGGATGAGGTAGCCAATCTCCTCCCAACCCACCTTGGAGGCTTCTTATGACATGCATGGTAGGTTACAGTGTAACTATAATTTACTTTCCTTAGAGGCCCCGGCGACACACTGACAGCTCTTGTATTAATGCTATATAAATATAGAAATCCTGAAAACATGTCAGCTTCTGAGAATCTGACAGGATGTAAAGAGTCAAATAACCAACACATATGTATGCTTCATTTACAGGTGTGAATGAACAAAACAAGGCAGTAATCACTTGGTGTCTAAATACCTCGGCCTCAGAGAAGAAAATTCGACATGCTGCAAAATCTCTGTTCTACAAAATTAACACAGCTCAGAAAGGTTTCCTTTCCAAGGATGAGTACAAAGAAGCCATAAATAAGCTGACAACTGGCCATGAGAAAGAGAGAACGCTCCTGTTGGCTGCTGGTTAGTACAGATTTCTTCCTTTCTCTTTCTTCTTCTTATTCTTTCTTCTTCTTCTTCTTCTTCTTCTTCTTCTTCTTCTTCTTCTTCTTCTTCTTCTTCTTCTTCTTCTTCTTCTTCTTCTCTTCCTCTTCTTCTTCTTCTTCTTCTTCTTCTTCTTCTTCTTCTTCTTCTTCTTCTTCTTCTTCTTCTTCTTCTTCTTCTTTCGTTCGCCTGAAATATGTTTATAACTGCAATGTTGTCTCTTGTATGAATCTAACATTATTTTTTAGTTCACTCAGCGGTCCATAGAGTTTATCTTCCACTGGTGTCTCTCTAGGCCAGAAGGTTCGCCTGGATATGTTGTAGTTTGGGCAATCCTGGAGTATGTGCTCAGATTTCTAAGTCTGCACGTTTGTTTGCTGTAAATGCAATCTTTTTCCCCGTCAGTATATTCATGATAATATTGCTTCAGATAATGATACCCAGTTTTTTCAAATCCAGTTCCATGGTGTCCTTTGATCATCTTTTTTCCAGAATTTCAGAAGGGTTGTAATACAGTGGGTCTCATGTAATGTGCCTGGCACTGAAAAGGCTAACAGATTGGCAAAATTAGGCGGAAAACTACCTCGGACATAAAGTGTAATGAGTTAATGGGATTTATAAGAAGCATTTATAGAAATAAGTGGGAAGCAGAGCGTCATGTTCACCTGAAAGTTTATGAGTAAATCAACAAAACAAGAAAAGTGGAATTATTCAGCTCTATAAGAAAACAATCACAGGGCACAGAATATATATTATGGTTAGAAAGTCTTCATCATCACACAAAAAACACTGACACTTCTGCATTAAACAATTACAAAAGAAGTCTTATTGGCTATTTGTGATTTTTTTTTTTTTTTTTTTAAGGCAGTGTTAGTTTGGTAGTTGCCTTTGTTTTTATTAATGGCTGACATCTCATACCATTGAAATCAATACACAATTTTCTGCTTCCAAATCGCTCACAGTTGACTTCAAATCCTCGTCTTGGTGTGATGGGGAATTATGAAACAGCACGTCTCACTATCGCCTAAGCCACAGCACCGGTCTAGTATATTACGAACATTTAAAGAAGAGACATGATTGGTTGGTTTCACTGTGTTGTATGTAATACACAGAAGTATGAGTTGAGGAACACTTGAAGCCATTGAAGAAAGAGAAAAAATAAGTATTGTTTGGCAATCATAAAAGTTGTTAGTTGCCTATCCTTTACAGGACGTCGCAGTCAAGCACAGCATTCTTTAGCTGTTTGTGATGTCTTGGAAAGTGTATGTTCAGTAGTTTGCCATTGCTTAGAGGAAAAAAATATAGATTAGAGACCACTATTGGGGCATAGACTCACTCACTCCAAGCCATCCTGTCCCTTGCTATCTCATGCAGTTCCATTTTTGTGCTTGGTTGGTTGCAGTTTGCAGCTAAATATTTCTATGGAGTGGGGAAGCCAGCCCCAAACTCAACCATCTTGCATCATCTCTTGCGACACGTGTGACAGGTGACTGTTCCTATTTTTTGCTTCCTTGATAACACATGGGTCATAGCTGCCTTTTATGACATGCATGGTAGGTTACACTGTTATTATTCTTTGCCTCCCTTAAGGGTTCTGTTTCGCCTGCAGTTCATAATCCCGCATACCATGTTCGAAACACAGCTGTGGCTGATTTGGCAGCAGACTGCCTTGCATTGGTTTTTATAAAATGATATGAGTGTCGGTTGTTCAGAAAGCAAAGGCAAACTACTGAACATAAACTTGCCAAGAAATCACAAGATGGCGACGGATGGTCGTGTTGTTTTGTGTTCGTTAACTTTTTCGCGTAGGGGATGGATTTATTCATCTCTTGCGTGTAATTGGTGTGCCAGGATGTAAAACCAGGAGTTTCTACTCAAGATCTGCGCGGGTGCTACGGAGTTCGTGCATCGAGCGAAGCCATCCTTGAGTGAATTTTCAGCAGCGTGTGTGGGTTCTCAGTCTGTGTTTTCGTTTTTTCAACATGGCGGAACAACGTGTGTTCTCCGAGCGGTCAGCAGTCAACCTAATCAGGCGGCGTGGAAGCCGCGCAGGCAAAAAGAAGCAAGGTAAGCGTGGTGGTTTGAGACGCTTTAGACTCAAGTGTCACCGTCTAGGACTCAGGAATATCCGTATTCTGTATTGGAACTGTGCCAGTGTAAAACAACGGGGCTCTATTTTAGAAACCCTAGTTTACAGGAACGACATTGTAGCACTCCAGGAGACGAGACTGGGCGATCAGCTACTCCAAATTGCCGGCTTCACATGTTTCTACAACAGACGACATCTGGGAATGGCGATTCTCGTTTGCGACAGCATGGTGGCGTCAGAGCTAGACATGTCCAGTTGGGACAGTGACGATATACAAATACAGGCGTTGAGAGTTCATTCCAGTATACCATTCGTGTTGGTTAATGTTTATACCCGCAATGCGAGTGTGGACGCCCAGAAGTGGCAGTGCTTAAGTGGCATATTAAGCCACGAGAGAAATGTTATTTTCTGTGGTGACTTCAACGCTAAAGGCAGATCATGGGGAAACATTTCCTCCAATACACAGGGGGAGGAGCTCGAGACTGCACTGGAAACCATCGACCTGGTTTGTATCAACAGTGGCTGTGTCACCAGGACAGCAAGCCGTCCAGGCGATGAGGACAGTGCTATTGATCTGGCGCTAGTTTCACCTTCACTCACTACAGTGAGTGTCCTAGGACACCACGGCAGCGACCACCACCCTTGCAGCATATTGGTGGAGAAAAGCAGAACCAGGCAGCTCAAGCTAAAGGTAAAGACGTTCCAGTATGACAGTACAGGGCAAGATGTGGTGAGTAAAATAAGACGTGACAAGCGCAGAAAGTTTCAGGGCAGGAAAAAAAGCTGGGAGCAGCCACCGTGGTGGAGTTTCGAGGTGGAGAAGGCTTGGGTGGATAAGCGTAGTGCTGTAAGGAGATGGCAAAATGCCAAGAAGAACAGAGCTGGTCATCCTAGTCCCTGCTTGCACTTAGAAAGAGAGATGCACATAAAAGTAAGCTATTTAAAAAAACTGGTCAAGGTGGTTAAAAGCGAAAAAATGGGCAGAGATGTGTCAAAGAGTAAGCACAGACAAGTCACTGAAATTGTTCTGGCGACTACATAAAAGCATGAGTGGTGTAGTCAAGAATAAGCGCATTTCTGACTTCCAAGGTGCTGACCTCATCTGGCAGAGGACTGACGAGGACAAGGGCAAAGCCCTCTTTGAACGCTATCTTGAGCAGAGCAACCAGACAGACATGGGAGGCCGAAATCTGGCCAAGGAGGTCACCTCAGACAGATGCAAGGCCCAGAACACTTCGGATGAAGACACAGTGACAGTGAAAGAAATCAAGGCTGTACTCCGACGATCAAAAAACAGTACTCCAGGTCCTGATGGCATAAGATACGACGACATCAATAGGTGTACCGACAATGAGCTAGAGAAACTAGCAGACATGTACAACAACAGTATAGGTAGTGCTAGCATCAAGGAGGAATGGTTACACAGCTATCTGATTCCCTTGCCGAAGCCTGACAAAGACCACAAAAAAATTCAGGGATATCGAATTATAACCATGCAGAATACAATAGGCAAGCTGCTGGAGAAGGTAATTGCCAGGAAAATATCAAGCCAGCTAGAGAGGCAAGGTGTTTTCCCACCTACCCTTGGTGGGTACCGTCCAAAAAGAGAAACCTGGACCAATGCAGCAGTCTTTGCCCATGATGTCTATGAAGTTTTCCACTCAGGCACTGAAACCGTTGCTGCAGCGATTGATCTTGAGGACGCATACAACAAAGTACCATTGGATTTTTTAATGTTTCAGCTTCTTGAACTAAACGTAAGTCCATTCCTCCTTAGTTGGATCGCTGCAGCCCTCTTCCAACGGAAAGTAGTTTTTAGATGTGGCAGTTGGACTTCGGAACCAACAACAATATATCCTGGCCTACCACAGGGATCACCATTATCTCCGGTACTGTTCAACGCCTACACAGTGAGAATCACCAGTGAGCAGATCACTGGACCTGGCAGGACATTGTCATATGCCGATGATGTTTTAGTGTATCGTCATGGTAAGGATAGAAAGGAGGTTGCTGTGGAACTACAAACCGAACTCAATCGCATAAGTACTTGGTGTGATGAAGCTGGGACAATGGTCAACCCAACAAATGCAACAGTGACTTGGTTCTCGTTGAATAATCAATGGATGTTCGTCATGCTTTTTAACGATTTGTAATATATTGCTTGTTTGCTGGTATTTTGACAAATAAGAATAAGGGGGGAATCATCAGGCAGGCAGACTGACTGACTGACTGACTGACTGACTGGAGGGCGGGCGGGCAGATAGGCAGACTGACTGACTGACTGGAGGGCGGGCGGGCAGACAGGCAGACTGACTGACTGACTGGCGGGAGGACGGGAAGACAAACAAATAGACTGGCTGACTGACTGACTGGCTGACTGACTGGCTGGCTGGCTGGCTGGCTGGCTGGCGGGCGGGCGGACGGACGGACGGACGGACGGACGGACGGACGGACGGACGGACAGACAGACAGACAGATAGATAGATAGATAGATAGATAGATAGATAGGGCACTGGAGAGAAATGACACACGCACGCACGCACGCACGCACACACACACACACACACACACACACTCACGCACGCACACAACACACCAACAGCCAGTGCACTTTAAAAGAAAAAAAAAGATGTAACTATCTAGTCTGCAGTACTAGACAGCTAGCTGACTTACAGATCCGTTAGTTTATCTCCTTTCTCAAAAGCCCCATCCTCTATTTCGTGAATCTTGTTGTCACTGAGATCCCTGGGTGAATGATAACAGATTGGAGTTCAGACAACACACATTTATGAATTATAACAAAATAGCAACACTAAAGAAAATAAACATTATTGTTCCAGTGGGCGTGTCCCTACTGTACACAAACAAGTTCATGACATAATGACATTCTTAAAACAAAAACATTCTTAAAACAGTCCATAAACAGGAACCAGCGATGGGATTCTGATGTGCTAGGACGTTCACATTTCTGTAGGTCGGAGTGAATAGAGGAATAGGTGGCAGTCTTTCCCTTCTGTAGCAGGACTAGAACCCTCGTCCGTACTGCGCCCACGCCATTGTTAGAACAATTTCCTAACATTTATACCCGCGAATACAATCGTTACTGATATACTCGTAAATACTTGTTAACTTCTGCGGGTTCTTAGTCAAAGTAATGAACACTTTTTTTTTGAGGGGGGGGGGGGTCTTCATTCACATTGGGCATATGGTACTCGCCCTATATTTTCTGTGGGTTATAAGATTCATATTTAATTGTGTGTAATAAATTTTACTTTCACATTTGTATGAGAATTTATGAGGTTTGTGAAAGTTTACCCTTCTTCTTTGTATTTCTGCCGATGGGAGTGCGTCACACCTGAATATGCACCTCTCAGGTCAGTACGTCACACCTGGATATGCACCTTTGAGGTCAGTACTTCACACCTGGATATGCACCTTTGAGGTCAGTACGTCACAACTGGATATGCACCTTTGAGGTCAGTACGTCACACCTGGATATGCACCTCTGAGAATGGGCAGCGGACCGCACAGAGTTTGAGGTGCAACAACTGATCCAGAGTAATACACATGAGGTGAAGTGGTGATCTATACTGATTGGTCAGTGGTGAGAAGCAGACGGCATGGTTTTGATTTCATTGCGAAGACTAATGGACGATTCTCAAAAAAAAAAAAAAAAAAAGAAGGAGATTACGGCATTTGAGGCTACAACCTCCAGCATGAGAATGGATGTGGAAGCAGTCACAGCGGCATTCCGTTGGTTAGAGGAAACTACTGCAACACACATTGTCTTCATCACGGACTCAGGGAGTATGCTTAATAAAGTGGAGAAAAGAATGTTTCGTGTGGAATGGCTCACTTCGCTTCAGAGGTCACAGATTGTAAAAATTGTATGGATGTTTTGCCCTGGCCATGCGGAAGTGCGGGAGAATGAACAGGCTGATAGGCTGGTAGGGAATGCACCTCTTGGTGATCGATTACCTATGGACAAGGGAGAGGTGGTCGTGTGCTTGTGGGAGTAGGTGAAGAAGGTGAGGTAACAGATTGAGAAACCGTATGTGGACAAGATAAGATTGCGGGAGATAGGCAGGGGTTCTGGTAAAATCTCAGAACTGAGATGGAAGACTAGGAGAACTCTCAATCAGATAGCGGTGGGAACGATTAGTAGTGTGACACTTCACTGGCCGTTGAACGAGGGGACGGAGCGCATATGGGAATATCCTGAGTGCAATGATGGAGGTTCTTAGCTCAACTCAACTCAATGTACCTCTGAGGTCAGTGTGTCCAACTTCGGCATGTGTTTGCTTCCTAGGGAAAGTTTCCACCCAAGAAAACCAGCTCTGTTTACCCTCGGATAGATCTTCTTTCCTAACAATTTTACCAGGGCATCAGTCTTACGGCCTAGCCTTTGCGATGTCCAGCTACGATGGGGTTTTAATGTACGAAACTTGCACACAGGACCTCCTGTTTGTTGACAGTATCAGAGATTGCTGGGTATCCGATCTTACTGTGTGTGTGTGTGTGCCTGTCTGTGTGTGTCTCTGCCTGTGTGTCTGTCTGTGTGTGTCTGCCCGAGTGTCTGCATGTGTCTGTCTGTCTGTTTGTCTGTCTGTCTGTGTGTGTCTGCCTGTGTTTCTGTGTGTGTGTGTGTGTGTGTTTGTCTGTGTGTGCATGTGTGTTTGCGCGCCTGCCTGCGTGTGTGTGTGTGTGTGCGCGCGCATTTGTATACCTATAAGACATGGCACCCTAAAGTTGATATTCCTAAAACCGTCCAGCATTTGTATACCTATAAGACATGACACCCTAAATCCGACATTCCTAAAACCGTCCAGCACTGAGCCACTAGTTAAGAATTTTAAGACATCACACTGGATTATGTTGTGTATAATCGCATTTCCACGGGTTGTCTTCGGTGACCTTTATAACAGTATTCATTTTCCACGGGACGCCACCTGCCTCGCCCTAACACGTTCTCTACCTGCTGATCCGGTGTTCGATTCCCTGCTTAAAACAGTAAGGTATCCTGTGGTTTCCTGTCAGGATGTTCGTGGTATCCTTGATAGAGATACCGGCCTATACTGCTGCTCTTACTAGTCGCCATTGCTGTCATCTAACGTGCGTTCCGCCATACATTAGTCGCCGTCATATACACAACCGTCTCCGTGGCGAAGGTGTTACGGACGGAGTAAGTAATCCTGCATACCCGCGTTCGAAACACAGCTGTGGGTGATTTGGCAGCAGACTAGCCTTTGGTTGGTTTTTATGAAATGGTATGGATGCCGACCGTTCAGAAAGCAATGGCAAACTACTGAACATAAACTTGCCAAGAAATCACGAACAGCCAAAAAATGCTGGGGTTGACTGCTACGTCCTGTAAAGGATACGCGACTAACTGCTTTTTAAACATATACATTGGTCAATATAAGTGTATATGTAAGTGTCTAAAATCTAAGTCTAAGTTAAGTATATGTATACTTAAACATACATCATCATCATCTTCGCGTGCCATGTCAATAAGTGTGGGCTGTAATGGCTCGTCATCTAGTACGATCGCCTGTCTTGGACAGCTCTTGTCCAGATTATTCTATGTGGTTAAGTAATCTAGGTATCTGTCTCTTTGCTTTTCTCCTTGCTCTTTTTTCATCAAGTTTACCAGTTGTCATTAGGTTTTCAAGTTTATTTCTCCTCAGAGCGTGAGTTGTGAGGCAGAAGAATTCACTATGTGAAGTGAGGCGCTTCCTTCCCTCATCTAGCCAAGGGATATCCTTGGGCAAGGTGGGTTAACTGTTCAGCACCCTCCCCCAACGATTGCAACGTGAAATCATGTGAGCAGGTGGTGAATTGAGCTTAAGAGCAGCCGAAAAGAGTTGTTGGTTATTTCTCATGTTCGCGACGATTGTCAGAGCCTCTCCTAATAGAGACAATGGCAGTGGTCACCCACCAGTATGGTCACTGCCAAGGTGGAAACCAATGGGAGACTACTATGTTTAAAAATGGACAGGAAATCATCATTCGTTAACATGCACATCATCATCATCATCATCATCATCATCATCATCATCATCATCATCATCATCATCACCACTACCACCACTACCACCACCACCACCACCACCACCATCATCATTATCATCATGATCACGCGCCTTGCCAGCTGGTGTTGGCATTCATGTTTTTCCACATGTCACTGTCTTTGGTGTTCTGGATCAACCCTGTTGATGATATTCTTCCATGCCACCGTCTCAATCCATCCAGCATAATTTATCTTGGTCTGCCCACTGATTTTTCCAATTGCCACGATATTCTCCAGTGTCTCTCTTCTCATCACTTGGCGAAAGAAGGCTGTTTGTCTCATTCTTAGAGTTGTATATAATGTTGTAGTTTCATTAGCATCTTCCATGCAATTATTGGTGCATATACATGTATAATATACACACACACAGCCCGAATGTGTTTGTGTGAGAGAGACAGAGAGAAAGAGAAAGAGAGAGACCTCCACAATGTAATCTGTTACATAAACTGAAAGCACGCCGTTCACATGTCAAGTAATTCAGCGAGGCTGAGGTGGCACAGAGCTACTATACGACAATGTTAACATATAACTCAGGTTGACATTTCACACACATGACAACTGAGTCAGGAGAAGAGGGCGAATAACATCTCCTGGCGTGTGAACATCAAGTCGTCAACAGGTGAGCTCCAACGCCAGCCTGGGTGACTGCCATAAAACACGTGAAAACAAGCATCTCCGCCGCTTAATGCTGGTCGTAACATCCCGGTAGGAAGTTGTTAAACGGAAAGGGTGTTGTTGTCACACAACATGAATTATGAGTGACCCTGTTGCCAGTATGTAGGCTTGGCGTGTTCTTGTGTCATGTAGAAGAGGCCAGCAATTATTCCACAATACACGACATTGCTCGGGATGGCACTGTCTTGTTCAGCGTAAATTCTTGTCTATATGTTGTCCCGGTTCTCGCGTAATTAACGCGGAGTAATTGTTTGCTATTATGACATAGGGTTAATGAACACAGTTGCACAAATATGAACGTTAAATACAGTATCTGTCCTCACTCATAATCTCATCTCATCTCATCTTGTTCCTCTAGTACCTTGCGGTGTCGAGGTGAAGCATAAACATCGGGAGAGTGCCCGTTTATGGACTTCATCTATTGTGATTACCATGAGTTCTGTTATTCCTTCTGTCCATCGTTTACATTATCGGCCTCTTCTTCTGGTTCATTTTGGTCTGTACATCATTGTTTGTTGTGGTACTCTGTTAGTTGGTAGCCTAGTTATATGGCCAAACCATTTAATTTGCTGTTTTTTGATGACATCGACCTGGCACTTGTATCCCAAGAGGCGGCATCAGACATAAAATGGAGTGTCCTTGGGAACCATGGAAGCGACAGCCTCTCCTGTTCTGTACTGATACTTAAGTCCAGCACATTCAGGACTATAAGAGCATTCAGTTATGGTCGCGACCACTCTTCGCTCTTGGAACGCTTAGGTCACAGGGACGGTCTAAACCAGTGGTTCTCAACATTTTTTGGCCCGTGCCCCCCTTCACCATATTTTCAGAACGTCATCACCCCCTCTTCCTATCAAAAATTTGGTCCGTGCCCCCCTTCACCATATTTTCAGAACGTCATTTCCCCCCCCCCCCCTTTCATATTTCCTATCTAAAAATCCCCCACCCCTACACAGTATACGTAAAAATGGAAGGTAAATTTATTAGCATATACTACAACAAGTCTAGACATCCACATAAAACATGATTTTTGGGTCTACTTACTTTATAAAATGAATTTTAGAAGGATGAGACGTACATAACTGTAAAGTATGAAGGGAAAAACAATATCAAGTAATCGGTTCTTGTATTAACGCGATCTTGAAATGGTCTTCATTCACCTCCCAACTCCCCCCCTCCTCCCTGGAAACCCTAAAATCCCCCCCTGGGGGGGGGGGGGGGATTCCCCACCGGTTGAGAACCACTGGTCTAAACCAACGAGAAGTGTCTTCACCCAACCACCACTGTGAGAAATCATGGAAGGAAAAGAGGACGGCCATAAGTAATTGGCAGAGGGTGCAGAGAGCAACAAATTAAGTTGACACAGAACTGGAGGTGCCTGAAAGGTTAAAAAAAAAAAAAAAAAGTCAAGATGCAGGATTTTAAACTCCAGGCAGTAGAGGCAAAATGGGTGAAGTTTGAACAGTTTATAAATGAAGTCGGTGGAGATGCGACACTGGGTAAATTCTTAAGGCTGCACCGGCAGATGAACAGACAGGCGATGCCCGGTACGCATGGCAAAGTTTATGATAACAACCGACCTATGACGACTGCCCAGGACAAAGGGGAGGCTTTTCTTGCACGATAGTTAAACCAGACGGATCAGCAGGATAGAGCTATTAGAGATATGGTCAGAGAAGCCTTGTCACCGGTCACTAGGAAGGAGGACTGTGTGGTTAAGGTGGAGGATATTAGACTAGTACTAGGACGGGGTAAGGTACTCCCATATGAGTAACATGAATGGTGGGGACTTGGGGGAGATGGCGTTTGTTTCAGCCTAAGCATGAATAAGGCGTATAACAGGGTCAGGTGTGATCGGTTGATATTACACTCTGTTGGACATGGAGGTCTGCCCTTGCCTTGCCAGATGGGTTGCGACAGTCCTTTGTGAGGTGGTCGTGCGCCTGTAGGACCTGGTGGAGAAGGTTCGGGAAATATTGAGAACCCGTATGTGAAAAGGATTAGATTGCGGTGGATTGGCAGGGGTTCTGGTAGAATCTCAAAACTGAGAGGGAAGACCAAGAGAATTTTCAATTGGATAGCGGTTAGAACTATTAGTAGTGTGACTCTTCGCTGGCTGTTGAACGAGGGGACGGATCGCGTGTGGGAATTTCCTGAGTGCTGTGATGTCAGTTCTTAACTCAACTGATGAAATATAGCGCTCCTATAACCCCAATTTTAGTCCTGATTTCTTCATTTCTGATTTTCTCTCATCTTTATACGTTGAGTATCCTTCTCTAAGGAACCTCTTTCCGTTGTTGAAATTTTTATGTTCTCTGTTTCTATGAATGTCCAGGTGTGGCCTTGGTAGCACAGAAAAACAAAATTGTTTACATCCTTTACAGGAAGTTCCGATCAACCCCAGGTTGATGTTCTAGGCAATTATAGGTTCAGTAGTTTGCCATTGCTTTCTAAACGAGAAGTCAACGTTAAAGTCAAACTTAATGCCGATGTAGGGATTGAACCCCATACCCCGCCATCAGCGCATCATAAGTTTAAGATTCACTTGTTCATGAATTTTTCAATGTACCTGGATGATACATTGTGGTATTTCTTTCTTATATAATCTATGTTTTCTTACAATTTAATTCTAACCCTAGTTATATTTGCTATGATAAAAGGGTTTAAACATTGTTAAGTAAATTACTTACAGTATTTGAAGATTTGGAAGTCGTTTGAAGAGACCATCCGCCTTGATACGTGTAATTTTGTTACTTCCCAGCTTACTGTAAATATAAATACATTATGAGCATTGAAATGTAGTATTCTTGTATAAAAGTAATTAAGGAATAACGAAGCTGCAGCATCATACACAGTTACACCAGGAGATAATTAAAAGTGAGGATAAGTTTTTCCAGTGAAACATACAACCTGATATTGATAGTTTGTAAACAGGAAAGTATACCACCGGTTATGATAATGTATTTCCCATGGAGTGGGTTGCGGTAGGACAAGGAAGGAAGTTAAAGTAATCACACAGTATTTGTGGCATGTTTAGCACTTCGCACTGTCTAGGGAGTCCCAGTGGCCAAATGGATACACCGTCTCCTCTCGCCCCGAAGGTTGTGGGTTCGATTCTCATCTACGTCGTTCAGTTCACGAGTGAAATAATCTTGGCGCTACGGAGTTCGTGCTCTGTGCCATGCTTTTGGTAGGCCGACCTGCAGAAAGAGGCCAAGCCATATGGGATAAAACCCGGTGCAACGAAGTCGATCATCTTGGCCTGTTTTATCCCTCAATGTCAGTATTCACTGTAGGATGACAGTATTACAAAAAAAAAAAAAAATGCTTACTTCTGTTTTTACCCCCAGTCCAACCCTGTTTAGTATGTTAGTTATTTAGTAGACAGATCATCCTCATCGCACATAGAAACATTTAGTCCATAAGTGCTCGGATCCCCTCCTCGGTAAATCCCGCAGCGCGTAGCGGCTAACTACAGCTGTTCTGTGTTGGTTTATTAATCTTCTTTGGCTTCCCGCGTAGTGTTTTTGCTTGGCCACACCTCTTTTAATTTGCTGTTCTCATATCCTGACCATGGTTGTAGATTCACAGTCATCACTTGGTTCTCGTAGAGCATTCAGAATATCAGCCTGGTCCATGGCTCTTCCGCCTTCCACAATAGCCTTACCTGCAAGCTTGTCAGCATGCTCATTTCCTTGTATACCCGCATGCCCTGGCACGAAAATGAAGCTAATCTTTGCCAGCCGAGACCGCTTCAGAGACAGCAACCACTCTCTTCGGATCCGCCCTATCTCTATCTTCTTGACCATGCTCATTGAGTCACTAAGGAAACGTTCCCTAGTGAATGTCTGTGTCTCGTGCCATGTTATTGCTTTACTTACTGCCATGACTTCCATAGTCAGGCTAATTGTGGTCAAAGCAAAATCACCAGAATCTTCCTTCGCAATTCTCCCTCCGGTTTGAGCCGTAAAAGCCCATGAACTTCTCACTCATCGAACGACCCATCTGTGTAAATGAGAGCATCACCCTCTAAAGAATTCTCAAAGATCAAAGCCTGTACTTCCGCATCCACAGCGGCCGGATTTTCTTGTCTGCATTTTCTGTCTAGTTGGATGCAAACTGACAAGGACGGACTTAAATCTGTTTCACTAGTACCCACTCCTCACCAGGTTCTAAGTCCTCAAGTGAACACTTCTGATAGGCTTGACCCATCCACGACTTTCCTCTTTTTAACCTGCTGTCCGTTACCTTCTTAATTTCACTATGCAGTGGATGTTGCGTTTTTGCATTGTCTCTGAAGTAAGTACGTGCTCGGCAGATTTGTATTCTGTACCCATGGTTGAAAAATCAAGAAGATAGCTCATCGCCCTGCATGCTGTATCTCTTGTACATCCAAGAATAATACGCATAGCTGTGTTCTTTATCCTTTTTATCCTTTCCATCTGCCTACTGCTGAGAGTCAGGATCGTCATCGCATACCCAAAAACAGAAAGGATCAGACCATCGCACAGAAAACATAGAGGGCGCTGCTCAGTTTTCCGCCGCCATCACCTGCATCACAGCCAAACCCCGCTTGGTCTTTGTTATCACATGATAAGCAATGCTTCGATCAAAACGTATCCCCAGGTAATTCATTGCCTGAGTTCTTTCCACAGTCTCTAAACACAGATTTACAGTTGATGTTGGAGTGTTGACAATATGGTTATTTAAAGACACCATTTCACAGCTGCCTTCGTTGGGTTGACCATTGCCCCAGATTCCACACACTTAGTACTTATGTGATTTAGTTCTGTTTGTAGTTCCACAGCAACTCGAGCTTTATCCTTACCCTGACGATAGACTAACACATCGTCGGCATATGACAATGTCCCCCCTAGTCATCTGATCTGCTCGCCAGTAATTCACACAGTGTAGACGTTGAACAGTACCGGGGATATTGGTGATCTCTGTGGCAGGCCAGGATATATTGTTGTTGGTTCATAAGTCCAACTGCCACATCTAAAACCTACTTTCCGTTGGAAGAGGGCTGCGGCGATCCAACTAAGAAGTAATGGACTTATCTTGAGTTCAAGAAGATGAAACATTAAAATAAAATTCAACCGTACGCATCCTCAAGATCAATCGCCGCAGTAAATGTTTAAATGCCTGAGTGGAAACCTTCGTAGACATTATGGGCAAAACCTGCTGCGTTTTGTATGAAACATATCAGTGGTTACCCTAATAAACGCAGTCAATCAGTGAGCCAGGTTGGAACAATGGTTGTGAGGTGAGGGTCTTATGGTAGGAATTAAAGACCAGAGTTATTTGAATTTGTCAGTCAGAAGTCATAGTTCAGGAGCTTTGAGGCTATTCAGTAAAATAAAATACAGATCACTTTTTTTATAATCACCCACCCATAATAATGTTCAACCACAATGGATGCAAGTGAACACATGGCAATTTCCACCATCAGACACCATCTGGCTCCTCATGCAATCAATGTTAGTTAGACCTATCTGCAATCATTTTCTCCTCTGACTTTTATCCGTTTTTGATCTTTGCTTTCCATGTAACGCGATCAGCGTCAACTTGCTCCCAAGGTGCAATATCAATGCCTGTATCAATCATGTCCCCCTTACACACATCTTTGTGTACCGTTGTAGAGGCCGATCCTGAGAACATTTACCCATCTGTAATTGACCAAAATGATGTCCTTTGGTATTCTATCATCGTCCATCCTCCTAATGTGTCCTATCCATCTACGAAGACTGAACATGAAACAAACCGTCACACAATACGAGCTTTCCAATACTTCAGTATTTATGATTTTATTTTTATCTTGTAAATAATTATTTATTATATTCTTGATATCCCCTTTCTCATGGTGTGTTAGGCATATTGCCAATTTATTTAACAGAGATACGCAGCTGTTATCTACTAATATATAAATGCCGGTTCTGTAAGGAATTAAAACAAACCAGTGTAGAAACTAGATAATTCTGCAACAATGCAATCACTATATATTTTTCAGACGCATCCCATCTGAACTAAATACTTTTAGTTATCTCTGTGCGTGAGTTTAGTGTACTATCCTGCCTGTTTGGCCAGTCTGGGTTTGAATTCCCCTCAAGACGATATTTTTACATAGTAACATAGCTCTGTGTGGATCTAGACTCACAAAATGTGTACAGGACTTAAAAACGGAGTCTGTGTGTGTGTGTGTGTGTGTGTGTGTGTGTGTGTGTGTGTGTGTGAAAGAGTTTGAGGGAAAGAGAATGAGATTTAGAGGGAGAGAAAGAGAGAGAGAGAGAGAGAGAGAGAGAGAGAGTGAGACAGAGAAAGAGAGAGAAAGTGAGAGAGGAAGCGAGAGAATGAGAGAGAAAGTGAGAGTGAGAGAAAAAGAAAGAGAGAGAAAGAGAGAGAAAGAGTGAGAGAAAGAGAGAGAGTGAGAGAGAAAGACAGAGAGAGAGAGAGAGAGAGAAAGAGAGAGAGAGGTATAGAGAGAGAGAGAGAGAGATTCCCTTGGTACAGAACAGGCTGGTTAATATATACAAGTACATTGATAAGATCAGATGGAAGATGCACCACATATATAAAGAATAAAAAAAAAAAAAAAATAAATTCTGGCTAGGAGCTTCAGAGTTGTGGTTATAGAGAAGCATACTGAACATTTCTTGAACAGTCAATAAGAATGATCTTTACGTGGTGAAAGAGTTTAAGACACAAAGACAAACTAATCACAAACATCATAAGGAGGCGGTCAGCATTTTTAGCCACATTATGAGAAGACAAAAAATAAAATATGGTGACAACTGGAAAGATATACTTGACCAATATTGACGATGTGAGAAAAACGGCTGTGATTGATGCCGAACTCAATCGTCTTAACATTGATATTGCTGGCCTGCAGGAGACTCGCCTCGCTGAGGAAGGGTCACTCAGGGAAAACAACTACACCTTTTTCTGGAAGGGTAGAGGGCAGGCAGAAAAAAGGCAACACGGTGTAGGCTTTGCAGTGAAGAATTCGCTTCTGGGAATGATTGAAATTCCAGCAGGAGGAAATGAAAGACTATTATCCCTGCGCTTGGCAACCTCTTGTGGGTTTGCCACCATTATTACTGCATATGCACCGACACTCGATTCCTCTGATGATGTGAAGGATTTGTTCTATGAGGAGTTAGACTCCGTGATCAAGGCAGTTCCAAAATCTGACTACATTTATATGCTCGGTGATTTCAATGCTCGTGTGGGCAAGGACTCGAGTTCATGGCCAGTGTCCCTTGGAAAATACAACATCGGTCGCATGAATGAAAATGGGCAAAGGCTGCTGGAGCATTGCACCAGTAATGACCTATGTATTACAAACTCTTTTTTTAAAACAAAAGAGATGCATAAGGTCACATGGAAACATCCAAGATCCGGCCATTGGCACCAGCTGGACTTCATCATCACACGGAGACAACATCTGAACCATATATCATTGACTCGTGGTTACCACAGTGCTGATTGTGATACGGATCATTCTTTGGTTGTTGCAAAAGTTAGACTGAGACCAAAGAGAATCTACACAGCTAATCACAAATCTAGCCCCAGGATTAATATTATTAACACTCATGATCCTGAAAAGTGCTTTCAGTTCCAACAGCAACTTGAAGACGCTTTCACTGATACACCAGAAAATTGTACAGTAAATGAAAAGTGGGGTCAAATTAAGGAAACTCTTTATAAAACTGCCGTAGGGGTTTACGGCACTGTGGATCATAAGAGGCAGGACTGGTTTGCGGCCAACAGCGAGACTCTGCAGCCCTTGATTGATAAGAAGAAGAAAGCTCTCTTAAGAAACAAGGAAAGACCAACGCGTAACACTCTGAGTGAGCTAAGGCAAGCTAGGAAGGATGTGCAAAAGGCTGCCAGGCAGTGTGCAAATGATTATTGGATCAAGTTATGTGAGTCCATTCAAATCGCAAGTGATAAGGGAGACATAAGAAGCATGTATGAAGGAATAAAGAAAGCCTGTGGTCCAGTGATCAAAAGAAGTGCACCATTGAAAACCTTGACTGGAGAAGTCATCACTGATAAGAAACAGCAGATGGACAGATGGGTAGAGCACTATTTGGAGCTTTACTCAAGTGAGACCAAACTAGTGGATGATGCCTTTAACGCCATAGAGGCTCTACCAACTCTTGACCACCTGGACACACTTCCCACCATAACAGAAGTTAAGTGTGCTATAAATGAACTTGCATCTGGCAAGGCTCCAGGTAAGGATGGGATTCCAATAGAGGTTATCAGGAGTGGGCAAGACACACTCACTATACAGATCCACCAGCTAATAGAGCTATGCTGGCGTGAAGGACAAGTCCCACAGGATTTCAAAGATTCAAGCATCATAACAGTGTACAAGAACAAGGGCGATCGGAGCGACTGCAACAACTATAGGGGTATCTCACTTCTGTGTATTGTTGGAAAAGTATTTGCCAGAATTGTTCTGCGCAGACTTCAAGTCCTAGGAGATCAAGTCTACTCCGAATCACAGTGTGGCTTTCGACAGAACCGGTCTACCACTGATATGATATTCTCATTGCGACAAATGCAAGAAAAATGCCGTGAACAGAATCAACCACTGTTTATTGCCTTCATCGACCTCACAAAGGCATTTGATTTGGTCAGTCGTGAGGGTCTGTTCAAGGCACTAAAGAAGATTGGCTGCCCACCAACTCTTCTGTCCATTATGGAATCGTTCCACACAGGCATGAAGGGTATAATCAAGTTTGATGGTGCAACTTCTGAAGAATTTGAAATCAAGAGTGGAGTTAAGCAAGGTTGTGTACTAGCTCCCACCCTCTTTGGAATATACTTTTCACTTCTACTGAAATATGCATTTCGTGATCAGGATGGTGGTATATACATTCACTCACGCTCAGATGGCGGCCTCTACAATGCTCAGAGATTGAAGGCTAAGACCAAAATTAGGAGGGTACTGATCAGAGAGTTGCTTTTTGCAGATGATGCTGCAGTTACGACCCACTCTGAGGAAGAATTGCAATGTCTACTATCTGCATTCTCCAATGCTTGTTCTGAATTTGGTTTAACAATTAGCAAAAAGAAGACACAGATTATGTCACAAGGTGCACATGGGGTACCATCAATCTTTATTGACGACACCGAACTAGAAATGGTAGACCATTTTACATATCAAGGATCAGTGGTAAATAGCAAATTATCCCTAGATCAGGAAATCAACATCCGGATTGGTAAGGCAGCAACAACAATGAACAGGTTAAGAAAAAAAGTCTGGGAGTACAGGAAGCTTACTGCCAAAACAAAAGTCCTTGTCTATCAAGCCTGTGTCCTTAGTACTAACTCTTCTCTATGGCAGTGAAACCTGGACAACTTACTCACACCAAGAGAACAATTTAAACAGCTTTCATATGCGAAGAATTCTTGGTATTAAGTGGCAAGACAAAATCACAAATACTGAAGTATTGGAAAGATCAGGTTGTGTGACAGTTTATTCCATGCTCAGTCTTCGTAGACTTAGATGGATAGGACATCTTAGGAGGATGGATGATGGTAGAATACCAAAGGATATCTTTTTTGGTGAATTACAGATGGGTAAGAGATCTCAGGGTCAGTCTCTACTACGATACAAAGATGTGTGTAAGCGGGACATGATTGATACAGGCATTGATAATGCATATTGGGAGCAAGTCGCCGCTGAACGTGTTGCATGGAGGGCAAATATCAGAAATGGAATAAAGTCAAAGGAGAAAATTATTGCAGAAAAGTCACACACCAAGCGTTTGAGACGTAAGATGGTGCATGATGGTGGAAATGACCACGTGTTCACATGCACCCACTGTGAACGGACATTTACAGCGCAAATTGGCCTTATCAGTCACACTCGCTACCGCCATAGTTAAAAGTTATTATGCCTTTTTAGAGCACAAACTATCGTCTGTCAAGACGGCAAGGTGCCAATGGATGGAAAGATTTGTGAAAATGGGAAGAGAGTGAGAGAATATTCCTGACAATCTTGTGTCATGGCATGCTGCTGGAGATCTTACGACGTGGAGAAGTATCATCGCCCACGACAGTCCGCAAGGCAGGTGATGATGATGGATACATTTCTAATGAAGCATGTGGACAATCAAAGTTAGGGCTTGCAACTTACAGTTCAGTAGTGTACGTGGGCAGCTCAGTAGGTATGTTCACGAGATCTCTCTTGGAGCAATCCAGGGTCGTTCCCACACACACACAGTCTGTTGGGCATTCGCGGTCTATAATACACGTGCCTGCATGTTTTGTACGATGATGTTCAGATCCTGTTTGGTAAATCACACAGACATCAAGAAATTAGACAAAAATCAAGTCCGATAAATCACACAGACATACAGTTGGATAAATTACACGTACATTGTCGTAGACAGACAGACAGACAGACAGACAGACAGACAGACAGACAGACAGACAGACAGACAGACAGACAGACAGACAGACAGACGGACGGACGGACGGACGGACGGACGGACGGACGGACGGACAGACAGACAGACAGACAGACAGACAGACAAGCAGGCAGGCAGGCAGGCAGGCAGATAGATAGATAGAT
This sequence comes from Cepaea nemoralis, assembly GCA_014155875.1. NCBI lineage: Eukaryota > Metazoa > Mollusca > Gastropoda > Stylommatophora > Helicidae > Cepaea > Cepaea nemoralis. The sequence goes on from JACEFZ010012380.1 coordinate 57,339, forward strand.
AGATAGATAGATAGATAGATAGATAGATAGATAGATAGATAGATAGATAGATAGATAGATAGATAGCAAGGAATAAACTGTCACACAACCTGATCTACACAATCACATACCTTTACATCTGAACTGCTCCAGCTTTAGCTGGCTGATCTTCTTCCTCCTGACCCGCCGTGGGATGTGACAACGGACTCCACTGGTTTCCACGGGGTGTTTCTCCAGGTACTGAGCCAGCCATCGGAGATTGCAGTCACAGATAAGTGGGTTGCGAGCAAGGTGGCTGTCAAATTACGCACAAACACGTTGAGTTTAATGTCACTTCACACTCAAACAAACCAATGTATTTAGTTCCGATATACTTATTGTTAGATCATTCGCAGTTGTCTATTACATATACGCACTTTATTATTAGTCTACGTCGGTGTTAGTAACCTAGAAGATATTGAATCCAGTTACACAATCCAGCATACCGGATTCAAAATCAGCCACGGGTGGTTTAGAAGCAGACCACCGAGCGATGATTGTATTAACCACGTTCGTTCAGAAAGCGATGGCAAACAACCGAACGTATAATTTCATTAAAAAAATCAGAAGCAACAAAAAAAAAAAAAAATGCTGGAGTCGATTGTGACGTTCTGTAAAGAACATGCAGCTAACGTAACTGTTATTATGGATTTTGTAACTTTTATTTTCTCTGTTGATATATTAATGTATTATAGGATATATACTCTAGAGGAGTGGTTCTCACCCGGTGGGAATTCCCCCTGGGGGGGGGGGGGGGAAGGGGGGATTTATAGGGTTTAGGGGGGTGTGTGTGTGGGGGGGGGGGGGATTGCTAGTGCCCTCGCTTGCTAAGAAAGAAGTCCGGAATGAAATCTCGAGCAGTCACATAACTCTCACCCTCCGCCTCCGCCCCCTCCCCATCCTCGACATGTACAGCTCTAGGGTCGACCAAGCTTTGTAAAACGGGTACCGAATCATTCTCAGTATTTTTAAAGGAATTGTCTGGAAAGACAAAAAGGCGGCTAAGAAAGGAACCAACCACCACCACATCATTATGCCATCACCTCGAATAGGTGAAGGTTTAACACTTTATTCTCCAGCGGTAGTATCTGCTATGTTACTACCTTTATCAGTAATCCTACTTTCATAATCATTTCCATCAGCGTTGCCTTTTCTGTTGGTTGGTTGATGACTCCTCTGGAAGACTGACCGGCGCCCAGAACATGTTATGGCATCCATTTTACGAGGGATGGTCGACCCCGGAGTCAAGCGGAAAAATAAATAAAGCCTCGCTTTCATAATGGGTTTGAATCCAGGACCACCCCACCGACTGGAGACAGAGCTAGCGACTACGCCACCGTGCTCCTAGGTCGCCTCGACACACCTCTATGAAAACCATGTTATTGAATTCTTCCGTCTCGTCTAGATTGTCGTGTTTCAAGAAGAAACACGTTGTACAGTTTACACGCTTGCACAAGCTACCCGACTACTCCAACAACTGGCTGAAATTAGATCCCAGTTTAAAATATCCGAAAAAACCCAAAGTATGTCTAATGCCAGCATTATAAACTATCTTGTCGGCACAGACATAAACGTGCGGGGAATTTAATAGGCATATTTAGTCTTCGTAATTGCTTCTAATTTCTGCTTATCCACGTACCTAAGATGTAGACTTTCTGTAAACACTTCGCCATGGAGCTGGCATGGAAGTATTAAATCACATAAAATGTCGGCGTGCATGGCATAGGGGTAGTGAGCGTAGTTTCAAAGACTGCGTAACGACTTCGACGCCAGCGGCTTTCCCATGTGTCTCCAATAGTTGGAGCGTCGGTTGTATAAAAAGCAATGGCAAACAACTGAACGTAAAATTGTCTAGACAAATGCCAACAGCTAGTAGTAATTGCTGGGGTTGACTGCGACGTCCTTTAAAGGAGTTGTCGACTAACTTTCTAATGGAAAGATGATCGCATTGTCATCTCAAATCTAGAGTTTAATTCTGTCTGTCAATCGAATTCAATGAAACACTCTACTTAGCCTTTATCGACCAAGAAAAGACATTTGATAGAGTAGATAGAAACAAGCTGTGGGAAATCCTTAAACAATATGGAGTGAGTACGCATCTAACAAACCTATGTAGAAGCTTATACAACAACAATGAATGCATAGTGAGAGCAACTGGAGGACACTCAGAACCCTTCACCATAAGATCCGGAGTACGACAAGGTTGTGTCCTGTCCCATCTCTTGTTCATAACATATATAGACAACATATGTAAAGAAACCAGCCAAACAGAGACCGCAAGAATACCGCATGACGAGAACACAGAAGAAGAACCATCTGCAAATCTAACCATTAGAGAACTCCTGTTTGCGGACGACCAAGCACTAATAGCAAAATCAGAAGCTGAATTACAAGACCACATGAATAGTCTAAACGAAATGTGTAGGGAACATAACATGAAAATTAGCACAAGCAAAACAGAGGTAATGACTATAACTAAAGAAGAAAAACAACAACAATTCACCTAAACGAACATCCCTTGAAACAAGTAAAGAGTTTCAAGTACCTAGGAAGTATAATATCATCAAATGGCAGATCAGAAGACGAGATTGAAAATAGATGCAATAAGGCAAACCAACTCATTGGACAAATGGCACCAATACTAAAGAACAAACATGTATCAATAACTACTAAGAAAGCACTTTACAACACAATCTTCCTACCAACTCTATGCTACCAATGCCAAACCTGGACAATGACAGAAAAAGAGAAAATAAAAATCACAACAACAGAAATGAGATTCCTGAGAAGAATACTCAACACATCAAGAAGAGATAAGATCAGAAATGAAGAAATCAGGACTAAAGTGGGCGTTATAGCAGCACTAGATTTTATTAGAAAGCAGCAAGTCAAATGGTTTGGCCATGCGAGTAGGTTACCATTCAACAGCATACCACAACAAGCAATGATGTACGGACCAGATGGAAACAGAGGAAGAGGCCGACCACGTAAACGTTGGACGGAGGGAATAGCAGAGTCCATGGGAATATCGATACATGAAGCCCATAATCGGGCACTCTCACGATGTTTATACTTCACCTCGACAGCGCAAGGTACAAGAGGAACATGATGAGATGAGATGAGATGAAATGAGATGAGATGAGATTCTGTCTGTCCAGGATATAAAAATGTTAACTGCATATCGTTTATAGGACGCTGCAATCAACCAAAGCATTTGTTTCCTGTTTGTGATTTACTAGCCAAGTTCACGTTCATTAGTTTGCCTATGCTTTCTGAACGACCTACACTCATGCAATTGATAAAAATTAACACAAGGCGGTAACTTGCACATCTTCGGCAGCTGATTTCAAATCCGGTATGCGGGATTGCAAACCTCCTCATTGTAAAAATATGTGATGGCCTAACACTTCAAACCGCACAGTATGTATGTATCCGTCAGATGACTACAGTTAGCGTTACTCTACTATAACAGTGTGGGAACATGCGCACGCGCCTATCTTTCAGTGTGTGCAAGTGCAATCCAACGTTCTGATGTTGTCGCTAATATTCTAGAATGCACTTAATTTGAAAGCGGATTTACATCAATTCATACATGACACCACATCTATACATATGGTGGTTGTCGTGGCTGAGAGATTTAACAGGCTTACATTTTTTATTTTGACGGCAGTGTAGTGGAATGTTTTCACATGTTGGTCAATTATACTTAAATATTAATTTCCCGTTGAGAAACCGGTGGTAAACTGCTGCTGCCTAGTAAATCACAAAACAGTCAATAGGGGCTGGGTGTGATTGCAACTTCCTGCACAGGAGTTGCACAATTAAATATAAATAAATAAATACACACACAAAGATAGTCCCTAACAGGTACAGCCGTTGGGATATGAAGTGTTAACCATCCACAAATCCTAGGCCACGATATATGAGATGGTGTGGCTATTTACCTTTCGTAGCATTTCCTTCGCAGACAATTCTGAAAATTGAATAGTATTGATCTTTGTCAGGCTTATCATCATCATTTGCCACGCCGATAAGCGTGGGCTGTCATGTTTTGCCATCTCACTCGATCACCAGAATCGTGGATCAGCTCCGTGTTTCTGTCTCAACCATACAACGTGGCCAAGCCATTCAGGTATTTACTTCTCTGCCCTCAACTTGTTTTCTTCCCCTCGATCTTGCCAGTTGTCTCCGAGTTCTCCAATTTATTTCTTCTCATAACGTGACCAAAAAATTGTGACTGTCTACGTCTAATTTCTCTAATCAGTTTACGGTTTTCATTTGTTTCTTGTAGGACTTGGTCATTGGTTTTTCTGTCTGTCCATGGTATTCTTTGCATTTTTTCAGAAACCAAATTTCCACAGCCATCAGATGTTTTTCAGCTTGTCTGTTCATTGTCCACGCTTCACATCCATACAAAAGCACAGGTTCTATGTAGCACCTCAACACTCTTTCTCTCGTTGCAAATGACATCTTTTTATTGGTCAGTATGTTTTTCATCTAGCAAAAGGCTATCTTCGCCATGGCGATTCTTGTTCTAATCTCTTCAAGGCATCTCCCATCAGATGTTATGACTGTTCCGAGATAATTGTACCGATTCACTTGTTTGAGAATAGTCCCATTTACTTGTTATTACATTGTGGTATTTCCTTCTTCTTAGTGACGACCATAATCTGTGTCTTCTTACAATTTAATTCTAACCCAAGTTGCTCACTGTGTGCAACAATTGCATCTACTAAATGTTGCAGATCCTGCTCATTGTCTGCAATCAATACTGTATCATCCGCATATCTAATGTTATTGATGTTATGTCCCCCAATGATGATTCCTTTCATATCGTCAACATTTCTGAAAATATTTTCACTGTACAGGGAAAAAAGATCTGGAGACATTACACATCCCTGTCTCACACCTCTCTTAATAGGCTGATATTGACCTACTTCATTATCAATCTTTATGGCAGCTTGTTGTTTCCAATATATGTTTTTTATGAGTCTAAGGTCTTTCCCATCAATTTGTAGATCTGCAAGCATCTCCATCATGTTGACATGTCTTACTTTATCGAAAGCCTTTGTGTAGTCAATAAAGCAAAGATGTAAGTCTTTGTTTACTTCTATAGAACGTTCAATTACTGTTCTCAGCATATACACAGCATTTACTGTACCCTTGCCTTCTACAAACCCACATTGTTCTTCTCCTATTTCGGGTTGTATTTTCTTCCTAACTCTTTGCATGATAATTCTTAGCAAAATCTTTGTGATGTGGCTCATTATACTAATTGTTCGATGTTGATCACATTCCAAGGCTCCTGATTTCTTCGGGATTGCAATAAATATAGAATTGCATAATTCATGAGGTATATCTCCAGTATCATATATTGTGTTCAGCAGTCTGGTGACTTGATCTATTCCATATTCTTCTAATGCAGTGATCATGTCTGTAGAGATGTTGTCTGGACTCCGGGTCTTGCCAGATTTCATATGGTTAAGAGCATTCTGAACTTCTATCTTCAGAATTGATGGTCCTTCATTATTACTCCGAATATCATATTGTTCTTCTCTTGTATCATCATAAAGGTTTTTCACATAATCTGACCATGTATGTAAAATCTCATGTTTTTCTATTATGATTTTTCCATCTTTTGTTTTCAGGCAGCCTGTTGATGTAGGTGTTCTTTTATTAGTAAGCTCCTGAATTCTTTTGTGCATTAATTTGGTATTTTTACTGTTGTGTTGTTTTCAATTTCTATGCAATTATTTTCAAGCCATGCTTCTTTTGCTTCTTTACATAATTTTCTGACTTTCCAGTGAATCTCTTTATATTTGTCAGGATTATTTTTGTTGTGTCTTCTTGTTTCCATTAGTTGTAAAATTTCTTCAGTCATCCATTTCTTACGACCTACTTTCTTTAATTTTGGGATAGTTGTTTCTGCAGCCAAATTGATTGAATTCTTCAACATTTCCCATTGATCATCCACATCTTGAAATAAAATCTCTAGATAAGACAATACATCAAATCTGTTCTTTACTTCTATGTTAAAATTGTCTTGTATTTCCTTATCATTTTTAATGCACATATATCATATTTAGTGTTTCCTGCTGTATACTTGACTTTCTTTAACTTTACCTATAATGTGCCTATAATCAATCTATGATCACTGTAACAGTCTGCATTTGGAACTGTTTTTGCGACTGTTAACGCATTTCGAAACCTTCTGTTAATCAGGATGTAATCGATCTGGTTTCTAATCCTGCTGTCAGGACTTCTCCATGTCCATAATCTTCTGTGATGTTGCTTAAACCAGGTGTTTCCGACAATCAGTTCATGTTCTTTTGCCCATTCTACAAGTCTGTATCCTCTCTCGTTTCGTTCTCCCAAACCATGTTTACCTACTGTGCATCCATCACCTTGATTTCCTACTTTCGCATTGAAGTCACCCATTATGATGTTTATTTCTGAATTTTTACATTTCTTCAAAGCATTCTCCATGTCATTATAAAATTCCTCTACACTATCTTCACTGCTTTCTCCCGTTGGGGCATATATTTGAATGACGTTTATGTTAAAAGGTCTGCCGATTAATTTTACCAATAGAACCCTGTCTGACACTGCCCAATATCCTTTAACAGATTTTGATGTTTTCAGATCCAAGATAATTGCTACACCTCTTTGCCTTTCCTCTCCTCCAGAATATATAATCTTAAAATCCTCCCCTGTCTTAATCCCTGTCCCTTTCCATCTCGTCTCACACAATCCTAATATGTTAATATTCTCTCTTCCCATTTCTTGTTTGATGTTATCCAATTTTCCATCTGCACTCATTGTTCTAACATTACAAGTTCCTACTTTCAATGATAGTAATCATTTGCACTCAGTAGCCTGCTGACGGTCTGGAGTCACCTGGTGCACATGACTATCCATACCGGGCGAGGCTGCTCCTATGGAGCACCCATTTACGCCGTTTCTCTGATTTTCGATGAGACCGCAAAACATAATTTTCTTGGCATCTGTAAAGAAGGTAGTTTGCCATTGCTTTCCTTCTTAGCAGTGACCATACTGGTCAATGACCGTAGCCATTGTCTCCCCAAAAAAGAGATCCTCTGCCTACTGCCGTGAAGCTGGAGACCATAACCTACAACTATCTGTCGGCTGCTCTTCAACCTCATCCACCACCTGCACACATGGCTTCACGTAACCCTGATCGGGAGGTTAAACATGCACTCCACCTTGCCCAAGGGTGTCCCGTAGGCTAGCGGAGGGAAGGGAGCACCTTACTTCTCCTTTGATAGAGGATACCCCTACCCCGCTAGCCAGTCAAGCTGGGTCGGCCCCAGTGGTTAAAAAAAAAAAAAACAACCCTGGCGGACAAGTGCTGTAACCACTACACCACACGGCGTTACCTTTAGTGTATGTTTATATTTCTGCAGGACCGCAATCTATTTTATTTGTGACGCTATATTATATTACCAATCCTACCGTGGCCAATATCTTTCAAGTATATCCCTTTTACGACTGGTTCGTGGAAGCTATTCCGCCAACCCCATTTCCAAACCAGTATCTAGGTCACATAATCAGGCCACCTGACAGCCAGACTAGAGGACATTCACGTTGTCATAATACCCGCCAATAAAAGTCGACAGAAATGAAAATCGTTTTCTTGACAGCCTCATATGATCAGTGCAAAATTGTGTTCTCCATAATAACATTAGAGGTCGGCGTGTCAGAGAGGTGTCATACGTTCACGCTTAAACGGTGTATGCGGTGATAGCGGGATAGTGGGTTCACTCCATAAACCGATCAGTTGGACTTAAACGTTGACTTCTCGTTGTGAAAGCAATGGAAAAATACTGGACGTAGAAATGACTAAAAAATCAACTTAGGGTTGATCTCGACATCCTGCAAAGGACATACAACATAATATAACATTATGAATGAACATGAGTTAAAATTATACAAAGGACGTACAACATAACACAATGTGAATGAACGTGAGTTATTAAGAATTATACAAAGGACATCGTTTTGATGGTCGTGTCGTTCTGTCTGTAATACAACTTAGTCGTCAAACACACAAACATATATCTTTTATTTGACACACAGAGCGAAAGACAGATTCTCCAGCAGAGTGTGTTAGCGGAGAACACCTCATACTGTTGAGCACACAACACAATACTCTAGCGTAGTTTATACGAAGCTGCACTGCTAAAGCCATGAGCTGGGACGAACGGAGATTCGACGCGTGCGCTCGCCGTCTTGCTAAATGAGAGAAAAGCCGGTCACCTATTCCTTCGTGCATTCATGTCTACAAAATGTAATGGCTCTATCACATCACAAACCTATATCAAGAAACTGCTTGGGAGAAATTAATTATTAGAACTCAGAAAGGTCTAATTCAGAGCCTGATGAAACAGCACCAGTCGCCAAGTTCAACTAAAGCTTCCAGGATCTGCTGAAGACAGTGCAGCTGACGCTGGAAACAAAAATGCACATATTGGCTGAGTTAAAGTGAACGAAAAGATCTGCGTAATTAGAACTTCATCTACAGAAAGACAACGTTAGTTTAGACACTGGTTCAGTGAATTTAAGTGTGCAAGGGAGAATCCGGATATACATAGTCACTATGAAATAAACAACAAAGTTGTCATATATATATAATCGATTATTACAAGGGCCTAATGGAAACAATACCACAGACCTGATCTGTGACTGGTGATCGTGTGAGATGGCGAATCACGATCGTCCACTCTTACCGGTACATGATGCTGATATGAAATGGAAAAGTCATAGAACTTTCTCTACCGTTGTTGAACTTACATGGTTTGGATCTTCAGCAGTGAGGAGAACGTGCCATTAGCTATAGATTGTATGTTGTTGTCATACAGTGATCTGGAACGTAATCAATAAATGCACCATTAAAACATTATGTTAATTAATCAGCGATATCCAAGCATCATTAATAAATGATCTCAATCAATGACCGATATAAAAGCACAATTAATAAATAACATAAACAAATGAACGGTATCAAAGCACCATTAATAAATTATGAAAATCAATAAACGGCATCAAAGCATCAATAATAAATTGTATAAAACGACGAACGATATCAAAGCACTATTAATAAATTATAAAAACCTATAAACGATATCAAAGCACCATTAATAAATTAACTAAACAAATGAACGCTATAAAATCACTATTAATAAATTATATCAACCAATTAACGATACCAAAAAGCAAGTCGAATAAGGTGTTGAATGTACGAGTACAACATGTTGAATATTCATAGTTCATTGTCAGAGAGAGAGAGAGAGAGAGAGAGAGAGAGAGAGAGAGAGAGAGAGAGAGAGAGAGAGAGAGAGAGAGAGAGAGAGAGAGAGAGAGAAGATACAAAGTAAGGAAAAGTGTGAAGAGAAGAGAATAATAGAGAAAAAAATAAGAAGAGATCAAATAAAGTAAACAGACAGACAAGATGAAACTACAGTAAAAGAAGTGACGAAGATGTGTTAGGCATAAATAGAAAACAATGACAGAGACGGCACTTATTTACTAGTTGAATAGTAAAGTCAATCGCGGGGAAGAGATGAAGTCTATTTATGCGTTATAACATATAGCTCCTCCAAAACTGCTTGAGCCATTCACAAGATTATGTACATGGATCTATCCCCAGGCTACACTGCAGAACTTATTACTACCACACACAACTGATAGCAACATCGTGGACTGTGTTACCGTGGATTAGCACCACGACTGTATTAATGTTTATAAACAACTCTAGAAAGTGTTGCTATGGATGGTCAACATGACTCTATAAATGTTTATAAGCAATCCTGGACAGTGTTACTGTAGACTATCGTTATTACGGTATAAATGTTTATAAACAATCCTGAACATTGTTACTGTAGATTGGCGTTATTACGGCATACATGTTTATAAACAATAATGAACGGTGTTACTGTTAGCGTCACTGTTACTATTACTGATTAGCGTCATTACGGTAAAAGTGTTTATTAACAATCCTGAACATTGTTACTGTAGATTAGCGTCATTACGGTATAAATGTTTATAAACAATCTTGGAAATTGTTTCTGTAGATTAGCGTCATTACGGTATAAATCTTTGTAAACAATGCTGAAAATTGTTATGGTAGATTAGCATCATTACGGTATAAATGTTTATAAATAATCCTGAACATTGTTTCTGTAGATTATAGTCATTACTGCATAAATGTTTATAAACAACAGTGCAGATGATTACTGTGGATGAGCAACACGCATGTATAAATGTTATTGAAATTCTTACAGAAGGTTCAGGCTGGACAAGTCTTTGAAGGCATCCACTCGAACACAAGCGATCTTGTTGGCATTAAGAAGTCTGCAGGTGAAAATCGTTAGTCATGTTCACATCTCGAGTTCACATCTTTATAACTACAATATAACAATATTATGGGGAGGACATAGACTGGGCGGCATGGGATAATTAAGGAAAGGACAGGTTTAAATGAACTGGATTAGCGCATATGCCCCAAATGTAGGATAACGGGTGGAAGACGGATGAAGAAGTAAGGTGAGTAACATTCTACATAGAACTTGCTACCTGACGAATGGTAGTCTTGATGTCTCTTCTACCTTATATTGGTTGTGTATGTGCTATATTTTTGATTTGTTTTAATCTTTTATTGGTTGTATCTGTGTTATACTGTCTCTTCTATCTTTCACTGGCTGTATCTGTGCAATAGTGTTGATGTCTACCCTGTCTTCAATTGGGTTGTTTGTGCTACTACTTCAATTTTGATGACGGGAGTACTTTTTATGGTTCCTGTTATTATTATGGATGCCTCCCTTTGTGTGACTGACTTTATTATTTTTTTTTTTAAAAGCTGGACTTAGGCGTAGTTATCGATGCAGACATGTAATATTTAAGACTCATTCTTAACTGGAAGATGAAGAAGAATATGTATTGGCCTTTCTTAATCTGAAGAGTATAATTGCTTGTTCTTAGATTAATAATGAACATAAGTGAATGAACCATGAGTGCTCTGACAAAGGTTGGGTGCCAGATCCCGTCTTAGGCTAAAGGGGGTGGGGGGTGGGGGGGGGGGTGGAAGACTGCCTACCTCAGTGCAGTAGGGCCTAAAATGTGACGGTCCTAACAATTCACATACCGACAACAGGTTCCTATTACGGGGATTTTTTTTAAAATGAGTGTAACGGCATGTTCTTAGATATACATGAACATAAATCTGTAATGGCCTATTCTTATACTGAAGATGACAATCCGTGTACGGGCCTACACTTATATTGTAGATGAACATGCGACTAATGGCCTGTTACATTGGAGATGGACATGAATCTGTAATGGCCTGTTACATTGGAGATGGACATGAATCTGTAATGGCCTGTTACATTGGAGATGGACATGAATCTGTAATGGCCTGTTACATTGGAGATGGACATGAATCTGTAATGGCCTGTTACATTGGAGATGGACATGAATCTGTAATGGCCTGTTACATTGGAGATGGACATGAATCTGTAATGGCCTGTTCTTGTGTTGTTTTGGCCTGCAATTATACTGTAGGTGAAAATGCGCCTAATGACCTGTACTTAGATTTGAGATGGACATAAATCTGTAATGGCATGTTCTTATGTTGTTGCGCTTATATTGTAGATAAACATGAGGCTAATGGCTTGTTCTTAGATTGGAGATTGACATGAATCTGTAATGGCCTGTTCTTATTTTGTATTGGCCCTGCACTTATATTGAGATGAATATGAATGTACTGACCTCTTCTTAGTTGGAGATGAACATAAGCGTACTGACCTGTTCTTATAATAAAGATGAACTTAAATCTATAATTATCTGGGCTTAGACTGAAGATGAAAGTGAGATTGTATTGGCCTGTTCTTAATCTGCACATTGACCAGTAGTTACTTCCTGATAGGGAATGAATATAAGTGAACTAACAAACAATAATACACAATCTTCTTCTGAAGTAGTTTCCTGCTACGAGACTATGAAATGATAGGGCAATCACAATTTGTAGACATAAATGCTGGGAGGTGGTCACTCTGTCCGTCACTTTAGCTGTCGACGAGCCCCGACGTCGACACTTTAGCTGTCGACGAGCCCCGACGTCGACACTTTAGCTGTCGACGAGCCCCGACATCGAAACTAGCCCACTTGTGCCAATGACATTATCAGCGCAGTTCCCCATCAACCTCGCCAATGCGACGCTTAAGTGAACCAACATCCATCTAAAATGTTAATGAGACTGTGTCTCCATACAATATATTATACATTAGATTCTCTTCTCGCCACACTGTCGCAGTATCCACTAGTAAACATGTAACGTGCTCATGAACCTGTAAGCCAAATTCAAGTAAACAGATAAGGTGTTTATGAATTCACAAGACAAGTTCAAGTAAACAGATTATGTGTTTATGCATCTAAACGCTAAGTTTAAGTAAACACACTTACAGCAGCTGTAAGGATGTCAGACCGTGGAAGATGCCTTGTGGGAGGTCCGTGATCTTGTTTCCATACAGTACGCTGTGTCAGAAGAAGAACAGTCGATACTTGAAGAAACGTGAATCACTCAGTAAATGACGTATATAAAACACGACTGGAAGTTAGGATGAAAATATCAAACACAAATAGGTGGTAGGTGGGGTGGGGATAAGATTAATTAGGCTAGTTAAATATTAATAAAATAATTATTTCCGGAAATAAGTTATGGAGTAGGATTGACATAGTTTTAGATATTCAATAGAGATCTGCAAACAGACAGAGTGATCAGTCAACGAACCGGCAGATAAAGGAAAAGACACATACGAATAAGTAGATTAAAGGAAAGAAGGATGAATGAAGACAGCTTGGTTAGATAGATATAACAGATCAGCCAGACAGACATAACAATAATTCAATAAGATAAATACATAGACCGGATTGGTGTTTGTTGGCCAAGCCCATTTGATTGCATGCACATGGATATTTCTTTCAATTTGTAACCTCCTTTGAAAGATAGACAAAGAAGAATGTGCACGAATGTAGCACGGGCGAATGTTATAATGCGGGTACACCAGAATCACACATGCCGTAAGTATGCTTTTTATAGGCAGCAGTCTGATTTTGAAATTTGGTTTACTATTTTTTTATTTCATCTGCAGAGGCATTTTCAGCGTGTGCAACCTTGGGTAGATAAAATCGCAACCGTGGGTAGATAAAATCAACGTGATAAAAAGATCAGACAAACAGACAGGTAGGTAGGTAGTTAGGTTGGTAGTTAGCTAGGTAAGTAATTAGGTAGGTAGATCTATTTTATATAAACGACCTGACTTGTTAAGTTGGTGGACAAGTAGGCAATGAGACGAAATAAAAGCTAGATTGTAGGTGTTACCGAGTCAAGCCATATCTATCTATCCGACACTGTGGATTAGGGGCAGTGAAAGCGTTTCATAAATTCCCAATATACTGAGCCGCAGACGATTTGGAAGCAGACAGTCTTGCGTTCATTTTAATGACATAAGCGTCGGTCGTTCAAAAAATCAATGGCAAATTACAGAGAATAAATAATTACTAGTAAATCACAGGCAGCCTAAAAATGTTGGAATTGATAGCGACGTCCTGTAAAGAACGCACAACTAACCTTTAACCTAGATGTACTTACAGCGAGCTAAGGGAACTCAGTCCTGCGAAGGCATCAGGAGCAATATGGGCGATCTGGTTATTTCCCAAATCTCTGGAGAGAAAATAAAACGTACCTTCACACTGACCTTACATGAAAACGGAACATGGAGTAAAAGGCAATTCTTTTTCTTAAAGTTTTTGTCGTGTGACGTCGATTGTCATGATGTCCACATCCTTCTGTCTCACTTGTGCAGATCATTTCTTGAACAGAAGTTTCTACCCGTCATTTGTCAAAATACCAAGCATCTGATCTCAGGGTCTGTCCGCGACGCCTCCCTTACAATTTTCCCCTCTAAAGACTACATTGTACATACTAAGTGTTCAACGGCAAAGCTAATAACAATTATCTTACAGAGTCTGCTAATGACTTTATATTTTCATGATCACAATGTTGTGTAGTGGAATGACCATGTATCATCAAATACAGTGGTTCTAGAAAAAAACTGGGAATGAAAAGTGAGTTGATAAAAGAAAAGAAAAAAAAAAGAGGCAAATGAAATATTTGGGCCACGTTAAAAGACATAGCACTCGTATAAAAACCATACTGGAGAGTATGGCTGAAGGCATGCGAGCAAGAGGTAGACAACGATTCATTTGGGACAATAATATCAAGAGGTGGACGAACAGCAATCTGACAGAACATACAGTGAGGGCGAGAGACATACTGTGTTGGGGATCCATTGCATCGAACTTTAATTGTGGAGACGGCGCCTGATTGATTGGTCATGTACCGTTTTTTTCTAGCGTCTTCCCTTCCCTACACTGGAGCAAGTTTTTGTAAATACTTTAAGACCATGTAAGGCGAACGAAGGTTTATGTTTATTACAGACTATAACAAGTCAGCACTTCCTCCATACCAGCGATGCAACCAACACATCACTCACCAACCCTCCCTACTTCTCTGTCTGTCTCCCTTTCTCAACTTCTGACTGTCTGACCCCCTCTAACACCTTTTGTCTCTCTGTCTCCCGCCCCACCTTCTTTCTGCCTGCCTGCCTGCCTGCCTGCCTGTCTGTCCTTTCCACCTTTTGTCTATCGGCATCCCTTTCCCAGCGTGTGCCTTTCTCCCCCTTCCACCGTATATATACATATATATATATTATATATATATATATATATATATATATATATATATATATATATATATATATATATATATATATATATATATATATATATATATATATATATGTCTCCTCTTACTTTCTGTTTCGTTTTCTACTCTCACCTTATGTATGTCTCCCTCTTCCACCTGTTGCCTGCTTGCTTGCTTGTCTGTCTGTGTGTCTGTCTGTCTTTCCAACACCTAAGATTAACTAAGTCGAGTAACATTGACAACGGAATACATGTAATCCTTACATTCTCTTCAAATTGATGAATTCAACAAAAGCTTTCGATGGAATCTGCATGATATGATTGTCTTCAAGTCGCCTGAAAAACAACACAAATAATATGATGTGAATAACCCAATCAACCTTTCAAACCACAGCGGTTACAGCTGTATTATACCGTGCTATCCAACCTCATGCCGTATTAGATTCAAACCGGTTTATCCAAAAGGATTAGATTCAGGCCGGTCTAACCAACTTTGTACCGTCTTTAAAAAAAATTTTTTTTTTACCCAACCTTGTATATAGGGACAGAAGTAAAAACCGTTGTCATGTCTATGCATGTTGCAATGTGTTCATGTAATTATATCATCATGCATGTCGATATGCCAATAAAAATGTCGGCACTCTTCCGAATTCCGGTCCCAAATAGTTCCGCAGTGAATAGGTCAGGGGTTAAGGGTTAGGGTTAGTTGTTAACTAAACACTGACCCTAACCCTTACCCCTGACCTATTCACTGCGGATCTATTTGGGACCGCAATTCGGAAGAGTGCCAAAATGTCGCTATATCTACATTCTGTGGTTATGTCTACAATTGCGTGGTTATATCTACATTCTTGTGGTTATATCTACGTTCGTGTGGTTATATCCACATTCGTGTGGTTATGTCTACATTTGTGTGGTTATATCTACATTCCTGTGGTCATATCAACATTGGTGTGGTTATATCTACATTCCTGTGGTTATGTTCACATTTGTGTGGTTATATCTACATTCCTGTGGTTATGTTTACTTTGTGTGGTTATATCAACATTGGTGTGGTTATATCTACATTCGTGTGGTTATATCTACATTCGTGTGGTTATATCTACATTCGTGTGGTTATATCTACATTCGTGTGGTTATATCAACATTGGTGTGGTTATATCTACATTGGTGTGGTTATATCTACATTCATGTGGTTATGTTCACATTTGTGTGGTTATATCTACATTCGTGTGGTTATTTTCACATGTGTGTGGTTATATCTACATTCGTGTGTTTGTGTTTACATTGCGTGGTTATGTTCACATTGGCGTGGTTATATTTACATTGGTGTGGTTATATCTACATTCGTGTGGTTATGTTCACATTTGTGTGGTTATATCTACATTCGTGTGGTTATTTTCACATTTGTGTGGTTATATCTACATTCGTGTGGTTGTGTTTACATTGTGTGGTTATATCTACATTGGTGTGGTTATATCTACATTGGTGTGGTTATATCTACATTGGTGTAGTTATATCTACATTGTGTGTTATGATTCTACATTGTGTAGTTTATATCTACATTGGTGTGGTTATATCTACATTGTGTTAGGTTTATATCTACATTGTTGTAGGTTTATATCTACATTGTGTAGTCTATATCCTACATGGTGTGGTATAAGTGTAGTTAATCTACAGTGTGAGTTACATATCTACATGGTGTAGGCTTATATCATACGATTGTGTAGTTATATCTACATTGGTGTGGTTATATCTACTTGGTGTAGGTATATCTCACATTGTGTGGTTATATCTACATGTGTGGTATCTCTATATGTGTAGTTTACTATCTACATTGGTGTAGTTATATCCAGCATTTGGTGTTGGTTATATCTAACATTGGTGTGGTTATATCTACATTGGTGTGGGTTATATCTACAGATTGGTGGGTTGTATAATCTACATTGGTGTGGTTATATCTACATTTGTGTAGGTATATCTACATTGTTGTGGTTATATCTACATTGGTGTACGTTATATCTAAATTGGTGTGGGTAGATTTACATTGGTGTGGTTATATTCTACATTTGTGTGGTTATATCGACATTGGTGTAGGTTACATCTACATTGTGTAGTTTATATCTACATTGGTGTGGTTATATCTACATGGTGTGGTCATATCGACATTGGTGTGGTTATATCTACATTGGTGTGGCTTATATCTACAATTGGTGTGGTTTATATCTACATTGGTGTAGGTTAATATCTAACTTGTAGTGGTTATATCTACATTGTGTAGTTATATCTACATTGGTGTGGTTATATCTACATTGGTGTAGTTATATCTACATTGGTGTGGTTATATCTACTGTATTATATCTACATGTGTGTAGTTTATATCTACTTGGTGTGGTTATATCTACATTAGGCCTTGGTATATCTACATTGTGTTGAGTTATATCACATTGTGTAGTTATATCTTTGGGGTGGTTTATTTCATTGGGAGGGTTTTATCTACATGGGGGTTTTATCTACATTTGTTGTTTTATCTAATTTTGTGTTATATCACATTGGGGGTTTTATTACATTGTGTGGTTATATCACATTGGGTGGTTTTAAACACAGTGTAGTTAATCTACATTGGGGTAGTTATATCTACTTTGTGTTATATCTCATGGTGGGTTATATCTACATGGTGGGTTTTATCTACATTGTGGGTTATATCTACATTTTTGTGGGTTTTATCTCATGGGTGGTTTTATCTACATTGGGGGGTTTTATCTACTTTTGTGGTTTTAAACTACATTGGTGTTGTTATATCACATTGGTGTGGTTTTTTCTACATTGTTTTAGTTATATTACATTGTTGTTTTATCTACATTGGTTTGTTATATCTCATTTATATCTAATTTGGGGGGTTATATCTACATTGTGTGTTATATCTACTTGGTGTGTTTATCTACATTGTGGGTTATCTACATTGTTGAATCACTTGGGATTTTATCACATTTGGGTGGTTTTAAACTACATTGGGTGTTTATTACATTTTGTGGTTATATTACATTGTGTGGTTAATCTACATTGGTTGGGTTTTATTAAAAATTGTGGTTTTTCTACATTGGGGTTATTCCAAATTTTTTTAAAATTCTCATTGGGGTGGTTATATCTACATTGTGTGTTATATCTACATTTTTTAGTTATATTCATTTGGTTTTTTCTACATTGGGGTGGTTATATCTACAATGTGGTTTTATCTACATTTGTTGTTATATTTCATTGGTGTGGGTTTTAAACACATTTGGGGTGGTTATATCTACATTGTGTGTTATATCTACATTGGGGGGTTTATCTACATTGTGTAGTTAATCTACATTGGTGTGTTATTCCCTTTTTGTGTTTTATCTACATGGGGTGGTTAATCTACTTGGGGTGGGTTTTATCTACATTTGGGGTTTAAACTACATTGGGTTTAATCTCAAAGGTGGGTTTAAACTACATGGTGTGGGTTTTATCTACATTTGGGGTGGGTTTTATCTACATTGGTGGGGTTTATCTACATTGGGGTGGGTTTTTCACAGGTGTGTTATATCTACATGGTGTGGGTTTTTCTAATTGGTTAGTTATATCTACATTGTTGGTTTTATTATTGGTGTGGTTAATCTACATTGGGGTTGGGTTTTTACATTTGGGGGGGTTTTTTTAAGGGGGGGAAATTAAGGGGGTTTTTAATTGGGGGTTTTATCTACATTGTGTGGTTTTATCTACATTGGTTGGTTAATTACATTGGTGGGTTTATTTAATTTTTGGTTTTTTTTGGGGGTTATTTTTGGGGGTTATATCTCATTGTGTGTTTATCTACATTGGGTGGTTAAAATTTTTTGGGGGTTTAATTTTGGGTTTGGTTTTTAATTTTGGGTTATACTACATTGGTGGGTTTTTTAATTTTGGTTTTTTTTTGGGGGTTTTTTTGGTGGGGTTATATCTACATTGGTTTTTTATTTAATTGTGGTTTTTTAAATTTGGGGGGTTATATTACATTGTGTGGTTTTTAAATTTTTTTAATTTAAATTTTTTTTATTTAAATTTTTTTTTTTTTTGTTTTTAAAAATTTTTTTTGGGGTTTTTTTTATTTTTTTTTCTACATTGTGTTTTAAATTTCATTGTTGGGTTAAATTTCATTGGGTTGTTTTAATTTTTGGGTTTTTAAAATTTGTGGTTTTATCTACATTGTTGGGTTTTTTTACATTTTGTTTATTTTTGTGTTTTAATCTACATTGTGTGTTTTTCTAAATTGTGTGGTTATATCTACATTTGGTTTTTTTTACTTGTGTGGGTTTTATCTACATTTTGTATTTTATCTAATGGGGTGGGTTTTAAACTACATGTGTGTTATATTACATTGTGTGGTTTTTTCCCCTTGTGTAGTTATTCAATTGGTTTTTATTAATTTTTTTTTACGGGGGGGGTTTTTCCTTTTTGGTAGGGTTTATATTACATTTTTAGTTTAAACTAATTTTGTTGGTTTACTACATTGGAGGTTATATTAATTGGGGGAAATTAATTTTTGTTTTTTATATCAATTGGGGTTATATTACATTGTGTGGTTTTCTACATTGGGGGTTTTTTTTTTGTTTTATTAAGGGTTTTTCCCTTTTTTTTTTTAATTTTGGTTTTTAATTGGGTTTGGTTTTTAATTTTGGTTTTTTTTTTTGGGTTATATCTACATTGGGGTTATATCTATTGGGTTTTTTATTACATTGGTGGTTTTTCCTTTTTTTTTAAATTTCATTGTTGTTATATCTACATTGGTGTGTTTTTAAATTTTTGTTTTTTTTTTTTTTTTTTTTTTTTTTTTAAAATTTTTTTTCCTTTTTTTAAATTTTTGGGGGTTTTTTCATTGTGGGTTATATTACATTGGGTGGTTAAACAATTGGTGGGTTAATCTACATTGTGTGGTTTAAACTACATTGGTGTTTTTTTTTTTTTTAAACTAATTGGTTTTTATTCTTTGGGGTTTTTTTTGGGGGTTTTACTACATTGTGTGTTATTTACTTTTTTGTTTAGTTATATCTAATTGTGTTATATTACTTGTGTTTATATCTACATTTGTGTTTAATCTACATTTTGGGGTTTATCTACTTTTGGTTTTTTTAATTTTGGGTTTATTACATTGGGGTGGGTTTTATCTACATTGGTGTGGTTATATCTATTTTGTGTAGTTATACCTACATTGGTGTGGGTATTTTTAAAAATTGGTGTGGTTATATCTACATTGTGTGGTTATATCTTACATGGTGTGGTTACATCCTACATTGGTGTGGTCTATATCTACATTGTGTGGTATATCTACATTGGTGTGGTCATATCTACATTGGTGTGGTTATATCTACATGGTGTGGTATATCTACATTGGTGGGTTTATATTACATTGGCTGGTTATATCTACATTGGTCATGTGGATATATCTACATTTGGTGTGGTTATATCTACATTTGTGTAGTTCTATCTACATTGGTGTGGTTATAATCTATATGTTGTAGTTATATCTACATTGGATGTGGTTATATCTACATAGCCTGTAGTTATACTATACATTGTTTGAGGTTATATCTACATTGTGTAGGTTATATCTACATTGGTGTTGGTTATATCTACATGGTGTGTTATATCTACATTGTGTGCTAGTTATCATCTACATTGGTGTGGTTATCTCTACATTGGTGTGGTTATATCTACATTGGTGTGGTTATATCTACATTGTTTAGTTATATCTACATTGGTGTAGTTATATCTACATTGTGTAGTTATATCTACATTGTCTGGTTATATCTACATTGTGTAGTTATATCTACATTGTGTGGTTATATCTACATTGTGTAGTTATATCTACATTGGTGTGGTTACATCTACATTGGTGTAGTTATATCTACATTGTGTGGTTATATCTACATTGATGTGGTTATATCTACATTGGTGTGGTTATATCTACATTGTGTAGTTATATCTACATTGGTGTAGTTATATCTACATTGTGTAGTTATATCTAAATTGTGTGGTTATATCTACATTGTGTAGTTATATCTACATTGTGTGGTTATATCTACATTTGTGTAGTTATATCTACATTGGTGTGGTTATATCTACATTGTGTGGTTATATTTACACTGGTGTGGTTATATCTACATTGTGTAGTTATATCTACATTGGTGTAGTTATATCTACATTGTGTAGTTATATCTACGTTGGTGTGGTTATATCTACATTGGTGAGGTTATATCTACATTGGTGAGGTTATATCTACATTGTGTTGTTATATCTACATTGTGTAGTTATATCTACATTGGTGAAGTTATATCTACATTGTGTGGTTATATCTACATTGGTGTGGTTATATCTACATTGTGTAGTTATATCTACATTGGTGTAGTCTATATACTCCCTGTGTAGTTATATCTACATTGGTGTGGTTATATCTACATTGGTGTGGTTATATCTACATTGGTGTGGTTATATCTACATTGGTGTGGTTATATCTACATTGGCCTGGTTATATCTACATTGGTGAGGTTATATCTACATTGTGTGGTTATATCTACATTGGTGTTGTTATATCTACATTGGTGTGGTTATATCTACATTGTTGTAGTTATATCTACATTGTTATGGTTATATCTACATTGGTGTGGTTATATCTACATTGGTGTGGTTATATCTACATTGGTGTGGTTATATCTACATTGTGTAGTTATATCTACATTGGTGTAGTTATATCTACATTGTGTGGTTATATCTACATTGTGTGGTTATATCTACATTGTGTAGTTATATCTACATTGGTGTGGTTACATCTACATTGGTGTAGTTATATCTACATTGTGTGGTTATATCTACATTGGTGTGGTTATATCTACATTGGTGTGGTTATATCTACATTGTGTAGTTATATCTACATTGTGTGGTTATATCTACATTGTGTAGTTATATCTACATTGGTGTGGTTATATCTACATTGTGTAGTTATATCTACATTGTTGTAGTTATATCTACATTGTTGTAGTTATATCTACATTGGTGTGGTTATATCTACAATGTGTAGTTATATCTACATTGGTGTTGTTATATCTACATTGGTGTGGTTATATCTACATTGGTGTGGTTATATCTACATTGGTGTGGTTATATCTACATTGGTGTGGTTATATCTACATTGTGTAGTTATATCTACATTGGTGTGGTTATATCTATATTGGTGTAGTTATATCTACATTGGTGTAGTTATATCTACATTGGTGTGGTTATATCTACATTGCGTGGTTATATCTACATTGGTGTGGTTACATCTACATTGGTGTGGTTACATCTACATTGGTGTGGTTATATCTACATTGCTGTGGTTATATCTACATTGGTGTGGTTATATCTACATTGGTGTAGTTATATCTACATTGTGTGGTTATATCTACATTGGTGTGGTTATATCTACATTGGTGTGGTTATATCTACATTGTGTAGTTATATCTACATTGGTGTGGTTATATCTACATTGGTGTAGTTATATCTACATTGGTTTGGTTATATCTACATTGGTGTGGTTATATCTACATTGGTGTGGCTATGCCGTCTAAACATGTCGATTTATCTAGAACCAAGTGTTTGTTGGAGGTCAGCATGGCCGAAAAGATACAAGCGCTCGCTCTTAATCTTCCAGTGATCTTCTACTGCGCTGATGTGGGGTAGCGTGTTCAACCCCTGCTCCAGCCAACTGCACTAAAATGTTGACTTTTCGTCCTTGACTTGGGGATGTAAATTACAAGTACCTCAGTTGATAGCGGGGGACCTGGTTTTAGGGAAAGCCAATGCATATGTAAACATCAGTCCTGTGCACTCCCCAATAGAAGCAACAATTATTAGTAGTGGCGCGTATATGAACTACACTCTAGTTGAAAGCTAGTGAACATACAAACAAACAAACAAACCAACAAACAAACACACGGACAAGGTATGTGTGCGTGCTATTCTGTCTGAATGCATGTTAGTATAGTAAATTTGTATACATGTGGCTTTGCATGTGTGGATATTTGAATGATCACACGTCCATACGTAATCTGCCTATTTCTCAGAGTTTCTGTGCAATGCCGATACTCACAATTCCAGAACAGATTTGGGAATGTTGCCCGGGATCTGTGTCAGACCCTTGTCCCTGCAGTCCACCACACCGTCTGTACATCGGCACTGTTGGGGACAGATGTTCTCCTCTTGGCAGTCCACGACGGATAGCCTGCCCTCTGACCTCCCTGCGAAGAGACAAAACCTGACATTACAAACTAATCTCATTCCCTCGCGTACAACATCCAATATTGCACTTATCATACACAAATGAGCATGCTCATTGTGTCATGAAGCGGCTAGGACGACTGTTCTGCCACATCTGAAGGTACTTCACCCAACAGCGGTAAACGCGTACTTTTTATGTATTGGAATTCTGTTTTAAAGGAATTTTCTGTAGTTCTGTAGATTTAAATTCTTAAACTCAAAGCATTGACATCCAGGTAAGGGCCTGAATCCTCCGGAGTGATGTTGGATTTTCCTCCAGACCCGGTACTACAGTACCATCTTAACGGGGTCTGTATTATACAGCTGTCTGTTCCCTCTCGAAGCTCAGAAACTAGCAGGGTGGGCAAGAGTGATACTACACATTTACACCTATAAAAAAAAAACCACGGTCATGATTCACCAAATCACGTGCAATATGGGTTACGATTAGACCTAGACTGGCACAGTTTTGTCCACCAATTATAGATATTTCATTGTCTGATGACTTGACCCCAGCAGGGCATCTATTGGAAGTAAGGTCATAATTCTGGCCCCAGCAAAGACAAGTGGCCCCGTTTTGTCCACCAATTATAGATATTTCATTGTCTGATGACTTGACCCCAGCAGGGCATCTATTGGAAGTAAGGTCATAATTCTGACACCAGCAAAGACAAGTGGCCCCATTTTGTCCACCAATTATAGAAATTCATTGTCTGCAGACTTGACCCAGCAGGCATCTATTGGAAGTAAGGTCATAATTATGCACAGCAAAGACAAGTGGCCCCGTTTTGTCCACATTATAGATATTTCATTGTCTGATGACTTGACCCCAGCAGGGCATCTATTGGAAGTAAGGTCATAATTCTGGCACCAGCAAAGACAAGTGGCCCCGTTTTGTCCACCATTTATAGAAATTCATTGTCTGCAGACTTGACCCCAGCAGGGCATCTATTGGAAGTAAGGTCATAATTCTGGCACCAACAAAGACAAGTGGCCCCGTTTTGTCCACCAATTATAGAAATTCATTGTCTGCAGACTTGACCCCAGCAGGGCATCTATTGGAAGTAAGGTCATAATTCTAGCACCAGCAAAGACAAGTGGCCCCGTTTATCAAAGCTAACACTTCCCGCCTTCCTCTAACACCAACAACGGTAAACGATGTGATGATAGATTAAGAAATAGTATTTAGTACACATGCAGTTAGAGGAAAGGTCAGCGTTGCCGCTGTACTTAATACACTTAAACTTCTGGTGCGCTGACGGTGAGGTTGTGGATTTAATCTACTACTACTACTACTACTACTACTACTACTACTTACTACTACTACTACTACTACTACTACTACCACTACTACTACTACTACCACTGCGGCTGCTGCTACTGCTGCTGTCGCCGCTACTGCTGCTGCTGCTGCTACTACTACCACTGTTAGTTAGTTAGTTATCAGTTGGGGTATCTTCGTTGCACTCCGGACATGTCCATAGGTGCTCAGATCCTCCCCCCAGCATATGCATCAGCGTCCGGTGGCTAATAGTGCCAGTTCTGTGTCGGTTGACGAGGCGCTTTGTTTTCCCGATGTACCTCTCGCGTCTGGCTGTGCCGATTCTTACTCCCAGGTCTTTCATCATGGAAAGCGATGTGGAATCACTGGCGTCAAAATCCTCTGTTCTCGCCATATCTTTAAGGGCGTTAATAACATCGGCACGATCCATGGGCTGGCCATCTACAGGGGGTGCAGAGCCAGCCAATTTATCAGCTCGTTCATTTCCCTCGACTCCCGCATGTCCCGGGACGAAGATGAAGGGACTTTGCGGACAACAGACTTCCGCAGCGACTCAGTCCACTGTCTACGTACAGATCCAGCTTTCGACCTTCTGAATCATGCTCATGAATCACTTAGTACACACACGTTGTATAATGCTGTGATTCCAGCCATATGAAAGCCTGTGTAACTGCCATACCCCACTACAACTGTTGTGTATGCCGGAGCTACTACTACTATTCTTCTTCTCTTCTTCTTCTTCTTCTTCTTCTTCTCTTATTCTCTTCTTCTTCTTCTTCTTCTTCTTCTTCTTCTTCTTCTTCTTCTTCTTCTTATGCCGGAGCTACTACTACTATTCTTCTTCTCTCGTCTTCTTCTTCTTCTTCTTCTTCTTTTCTTCTTCTTATTCTTCTTCTTCTTCTTCTTCTTCGTGTCTTCTTCTTCTTCTTCTTACTTCTGCTTCTTCTTTCTTCTTCTTCATCTTCTTCATACGCCGGAGCTACTACTACTATTCTTCTTCTTCTTCTTCTTCTTCTTCTTCTTCTCTTCTTCTTCTTCTTCTTCTTCTTCTTCTTCTTCTTCTTCTTCTTCTTCGTCTTCTTCTTCTTCTTCCTGTTATCTCCCATTTGTGCATAAGTCTTTAACCAAATCACGACAAGACCTATGTAGTTCACAATTAGTTTCACTTTGCAGTTAAAGCTGTCTATGGTTTCACGTAGCCAGCTTTAAAACCAACCGTCCCTTAGTCGCTTTGTCCGACAAGCACGCTAGCTTACATTGCTAATATTTCTCTACTTTCCTTCTGAACAGCTATAACATACGGGCGAAATCTTTTTTTTTTTGGTTTTGTTTTTTTGTTTTTGTTTGTTGTTGTTTGTTTTGTAAGACGAAACAATCTAAAAAAGAAAACCAGCAGCAATCAATGTCAGTTCAGACTGAAATTATTTTAATGTTACCCATTTATGAAAACATTTAGTGTGACAATGAGTCAGGTTGGATTTCGACATTTATACCATCAATCTTCCGTTTCTCTGTAATAAATTATTCCCCCTTGTCATATTTCCGTCTTTCATCTCTTTTAACCGTGCTCATTTTGTCAGTAGATTTTATGTTCTTATTGTTTGCCCTTGCTGCTCCATTTCATGAATTAATATCACGTTTAAAAAGGTCATCAGTCACATTTAACACGTTGATGACGGCGGATGTAAGGCTTGGTATACAATCACGGAGTCAAGCCATATCTTTGAGCCCAGAGAAATTGTTTGTCCTTTCAGAGAATGGTGACATATTCAGCTTTCAGTATTGGGTAATTTCCAGGGAAAGCTCAGAAGATCCAGAAATAGGATGTGTCGGCTGAAAGGCGCAAATAAGGCAGCTTTGTTGTAAACAAGGATAACGGATATATTGTCTAACAAGAAGAAACGCCGTTCGAAATAACTGTCAGAAGAAGAAGAGGAAGAAGAAGAAGTAAAATAAGAAGTAGAAGAGGAAAAAAGAAGAAGAAAAAGAAGTAAGAAGCAGAAGAAGAAGTAGTAGAAGAAGAAATAGTAGTAGTAGTAGTAGTAGTAGTAGTAGTAGTAGTAGTAGTAGTAGTAGTAGTAGTGGTAGTAGTAGTAGTAGTAGTAGAGTAGTAGTAGTAGTAGTAGTAGTAGTAGTAGTAGTAGTAGCAGCAATAGAGGAAGAGGGATCCTCTGATGTTTTCATAACTGAATACTGCCATCATCATCATCATCATCATCATCATCATCATCATCATCATCATCAACATCATCATCAAGTGCCATGCCTTTTGGCGTAGGCGTTCATGTCTCTCCACAGATCTCGGTCTTTGGTGTTTTGGATCAACTCTGCTGCTGATATTCCTCCATGCCACAGTCTCAATCCATCCAGCATCATTTCTCTTGGTCGGCCTCTGCCTCTCTTCACCTCGATCTTTTCACTCGTCACGATGTTCTTTAATGCCTCTCTTCTCATCACATGACCAAGGATAGCTGTTTGTCTCTTTCTTATTGTTGTATATAATGTTATAGCTTCATTAACCTATTTCAGGTAATAATTGTTAGTTACTCTGGCAGTCCAAAGAATTCGCAACATTCACCCCAAGAATCCCCCTCCCGTCCCGAAAAAAAAAAAAACAACAACAAGAGAAACAGACAGTAAGCTTTACTGGAACACGATTACAAGCAACAAAATGGACTCTGAAGCTAAGACCTTCGACGGCGCAGAATAAACAAATACAAGACGTCACAACTATATGAAAAACACTACTTGAAAATATAAATATAAAACTTTTTATCTGTATCCTTGTTGTGGGCTGCGCATGTCTTTCAGAGGATCAGCGTGTATGATTATAGTGAAGTAAATGAACCCCACTGTCTCATTATTTGGTGATCCTTTACAACACTTAGGAACTTGGATGTAACGTACAGCATTGCTGAATTCACTTACCATCACATTTGAAGTCGCTGACTTGCAGCTCGGAGATCTCAGCACTGCGTAGATGAAGCGGCTGATCACACTCTGTGAACAGGGCCAATGTTGGATTCCTGCGTAACCACTGAGAGAACCAGGCCAGGTGGCAGTCGCAGACCAGTCGGTTGTCGTTGATACGTCTGTATAGAAGAATACAGGGGAAACATTAACGATGAGTTGTATGTATACCATGTGTGTAGATGGACTCATTCTGTTGGATGGCAGGTAAATGTAGTTGGTGTTTTCTACAGGCGTCATTAGGTGACAGAAACATCGAACTTTATATTCCCGTTCGTCAGGTGGCGCTAGGTGTCTCATGATCATGCTCAGCGTATGTATAATATGGCGCCTGTACTTACGGAGAGTACAACCAAAGAGCAACGTGCTGTTGTGCGTTTTTTGTCGGCTAAAGGACTGCCTGCAAAGGACATTCATAAGGAAATGCTTCCTGTTTATGCTGACAAATGTTTGTCCCGTAAAGCAGTGCATAGCTGGGTAGAAAAATTTTCTCAAGGACGCTCTAAAATTGTTGATGAAATCCGATCTGGTCGTCCTGTTGAGATTGCAACAGAAGCATCCATGCAGCGGGTGGAGCAGATGATTAGAGGTGACAGGCGAGTAACGATAGACTCTGTAACATCTGCAATAGGGTGCTCGCATGGTTCAGCATACAGCATAATGTCAACAATAACCACCGCTGACGAAGCAGGTTAGACGAGACCGAATTTGGAAATTTTTTTTTGTGGAAAATTGGAATTGGAATTGGAATTGGAATATATATATATATACAATCCGTCTCCATTCGTCTCTCTAGTTGACCTTCTCTTGCCAGTCGTTGATTCCAAGTGCTTGTAGGTCTGTATTATATATATATATTATATATATATATAATATATATAATATATATATATATATATATATATTATATATATATATATATATATATATATATTATCTCTCCACCGTCTTCTTGGTCTACCTCGGGGTCTACGGTCATTATATATATATATAGCTGCTCTGGAAAAGTTAATAAATAGGAGTGCCCGTCTGTTTCCCGCTCTCTCCGACTATAACAACCGTGGCCGGGGGAGCGATTATGCTCATATTGAAGAATGAGGCTTGAACCAGCCCTTCCCAGTCACTGGACCAGAGCAGGGAGTCACCAATGCCCCTAGAGTTAACCAAGATTGGCCTGTGTGGTTCACAGCGCAGTCGACGGAGTACACAAGCCCTGAAAGGATCGAAGAAATCCATGAAAACTGTAATTGGCAATGTGTAAGCCCGCTCTAGGTAGTGACCCTTGGCCATGGTTGTTGCTTTTAGAGCAAATTTGAGCCCCAGCTCTGGGTAATGTCGTTTTTAGGCCATTCACACCCCTATTCGTATACCTGTTTATATCACTGTTTATGCCCATATATCTTTGCTGTTAGGGTTATAGTTCTGTTATTGGTTATATTATTGCTCTTTGCTGTATCTGGTCCCAGTCGGCCCATGTGATGCGGGTGTCTTGTGTGGGTATTGAGGGTACTCTTCGACTCAACTGAACATGGTTGAGGTCTTACTGTCATTTAGAGACCGCCCCTGAAGTCGGTACTAGGCAGCAGTTATCTCTGTGTTATTCCAGGTTCCCATTTCTGTAAGTACCGACTGTCCAAGGGTCCTGAGATGATATCAATGGAGAGTCCATACCAGTTGTTACCGTTGTTGTTTACGTTGAGGCTTCTTTGTTGCCATGTTCTGGCTGGTTTGTGGAGATGGGTACCTGGTCATGTTCATAGCGATGTTAGGCAGCAGTGATATCCACTGTGGGAACATTGGTTCCCATATCTGTATATGTCAGTTGTGTGACATGCCAGGGTGTCTGTTTGTCCCTGAATCATGCAGTTCTGTCAATAAAAGTCCTAATTTTGTTGTTCTTAATTTGTTTTGTTTAGTTTATAGTTTATTGTGCAAACTCATTGATCCTATTACAGTCCAACAATGTAATCTTTAGTCTGGGGTATACAACAGTATATTCCTCGCCCAAAGAACTCCTGGAATCTTCTGTCTAACTCTCTATATCTTTTATTGTTAACTGAGGAGAATGTATAAAGTGCTCGTTCTCTCTTTTTTCTTATTACCCTTTTCTTCTCTGGCCCACTAGAAGTCAATGTTGCGCGTCTTTATCTTTGAGCACCTAAGTATAGGAAATTATATCTTCCTATCCTTTATATTCTCCCCCTGTACTATTAGATATGTATATCTGTTTCTGTTGTCCTGCGGATTCCAGACAAGGGAGTGTTACTTGTACTACTCACGTTGTCTCAGTGTGTGTCCTATATCCAGTGTCATACCATTTTGATCCCGTTTCACGAGCAGGCACCAATTAATGATGATCATAGTTTATATATGAATCAGAAACACAGAGAACGACTAAAAGAGTTACTAAAAGAGTAACTCTTTTAGTCGTTCTCTGTGTTTCTGATTCATATAGTAGTGCATATTAAACATATTCTAAGCTTTGTGTTACGTTTCATTTCTGTTGACTTCCATAACATGATTCACTTTGTACTTTCTATGTTACTTTCTTTCCGGTGGTATAAAGATATAACCATTTTACACCTTAGTTCCATCTGGCAAGAGTTTGGGAGTTTGTTTCATGCCTTTTTAATGACATTACGTTTGGGATATTTCTGTTATTGATAATTTATGTTTTTAATAAGAACAGCAATTCAGCAAAGAAAACCCGATATGGCAACTGCTGACTGCCATGTCCAAATCCGAGACAAAGAATGGCAGTGACAAACGGCACATCCTGACATGCTGGAAATATGAACCAACTGTCAGAGTTTCTTCTTGGTTAGATTTAACTCCCCTATTCAACACGCAAATATGAAATCTTGCTTGCCTTAATCCCACCAACAGGGACTGGATGCGACTCGCATGAGAAAAAGTAATTAAGTCAACCCAATATCGGAGCAGGACAGAATATTGTCAACAACTGGAGAGAATATTGCGGTAAAATGTCTAGAAGCACGAAATTAAGGTTTGTTGAAGAAAAGTGATTGAGAGGTAATATCTCTGTGCCATATGTGGAGATGGAGATAAGAATGTCGTTTGGTTAATAAGTTCACGGCTGAGACACTAGGCTTCAGTACTTGCGAGATATCCTATGCGACAGACGTTGTAAGTCAGCGATAGAATACAGATTTTAGATGAAATCAACATGTGTTGATTTAATACACGATATCATGGGTGGGAAACGAAAGCATTTCGCCTGGCCCTCATTTCAAGCTAAATTAGGGCTATGGAAAGTGGAGCTTGGAAGAAATAACACGGTGCATTTCCCCACTCTGGACAAAGCATTCTACGACACTTCATGTGCCGGGCAATGCGCGAAACCACTTGAGACATTTAATGAAAGATTCAAGGACATCAAAAGTAAACAAATGAAATTGAACATCTTTGGTGCACAGTTCAATATGGAACCAGCTGATGTGCCTGATAACCTACAACACTATATCATTTAACTGCAACTCGATGATAAGCTGAAAGCTAGTTACAACAATGTCCAGCTGCTTGGGGTCTACGAATTGCGCAGGCAGGCAGGCAGGCGTGTAGGCGTGTGTATGTGTGTGTGTGTGTGTGTGTGTGTGTGCAGGCAGGCAGGCAGGCAGGTAGGTAGGTAGATAGATAGATAGATAGATAGATAGATAGATAGATAGATAGGTAGGTAGGTGGGTGGGTGGGTGGGTGGGTGGGTAGGTAGGTAGGTAGGTAGGTAGGTAGGTAGGTAGGTATGTATGTATGTATGTATGTATGTATGTATGTATGTATGTATGTATGTATGTATGTATGTATGTATGTATGTATGTATGTACAGAAATGACGTTTTGGTTTATATTCTAGTAATGTTGAACAAGCCGGTCTCCCTGGCTGAGTGTTTAGTAGCTTTCTCCGTAACCCCGAATACTCTCGTGGTTGACGTGAGCGCACGAGAATTGGAAGTGGTTCGAGTCGCGCCAGTGACTTATGAGAGTATGGAGCCGGTCGCTCAGAAAGCAATGGCAAACTACTGAGCGTAATCTTGCCAAGAAATCAACAATCAGCTGAAAGATGCTGATGTTGACAGCGATGTCCTGTAAAGGATATGCAAAACATTTTTAATGTTGAACAGGAGGACCTGAAGCCATGTAACGCTTAGAATATCACTAAAAGGAAAGTCTAATTTTGCCACTGCGTTATACATTGTTCAACGAACGATAACTCTCAGTCTACACCAGTCTGATGCCAGTTTGGCCAAGTCCGTTAAATTTAAATGTGTCTCTCTCT
>JACEFZ010012381.1:0-93092 GCA_014155875.1 Cepaea nemoralis
TTTTTTTTTTTTAAAAAAATTTCTGACATAATTCAATAAAGTTATTGAAACCAAATATCTTCACTTTTGCATCGACAAGAGTTTTATTTGTTCCTTGAAGTTGTTCATTTAATATATTTAGTTTTTTAAAGATATCGGCTAAATAACTCACAAATGCCTTACCGTCAACCGTTAACAGATTTTTCATTTCAGGTTTGTCACTTAAAAAAATCACTAAGAGTATCAAGTAGTTCCATAAATCTTTTCAAGCAGTCCCCTTTCGAGGGCCATCTTACTTCATTGTGAAGTATAAGTCTCACATGGTCTTCATTTTGTTCTTTACAAAATAACTTGAAGAGACGTTCACATTTGGCACTAGCTTTAATAGCATTGATACACTTTATAACTTAATTTAGAACAGGCGAAATGTTTTTAGCTACCAGGTTTTCCTTGTGAATAACACAATGCACAAGAAGCATTTCTGGATTCCCATCTTTCATCAATTTTAAGCAACCATTTTTCTTCTCCATCATATTAAGGGCACCATCTGCAGCACAAGATGTTATATTTTTAATTGGTATATAATTGACATCTAAGTAATTTTTTTTAGCTTACTATATATATCTTTAGATGTAGTGGTGCTTTCTAATGATTTACAGAACAACATTTCTTCTGCTTGCTTGCTTACTTGCTTGCTTGTGTTAGCTGGCTGTGAACTCCAGCGTGAGGTCTTGTATGTCGGATGAAGACATTCTGTTGCCCAACATCAGTGTCATGTCATACCAGACCTGAGATTTGCGTGAGTATCCGTTGTCCCATGTCTGGCTTATTGGTGTGCAGACTGGTGGTTCAGCAAAATCAGCTTTATCAATATATCTTACATAAGTTATAAGTATGGCCTCACTGTCTCTCAAAGTTTTATTCATCCATTTGCACCGATAATTTTCTTGTTTAAAGCTTTTCAACAAGTTGTATTTCAATATCCTCACTCATTTCGTCTATTCTTCTGCTAACAGTATTGTTACTTAGTGGCATAGCTTTAATGTCTTTGTCATCTTTTTTCCAGAACCGTTTTAAGAAATGTATTGATGTTTTGGATTAAATTCTCCCCTATAGTATGACTTTTCCCAGATTTAGCGATGAGTAATAAAATTTGATAACTAGCATCAAGAGTATGATTGGTAGTTGCACTATGAGTAGTAAATAGAGGCTTTAATGTTACTCTTATTTCAAAATTTTTCTTTAAAGTTTGAAAGTAGTTCAAATCTGAATTAATAATGAGCATTATGTTTCGCCTTCAAATGTGCCTCAAGACGACCTCGTTTCATTGATTTGTTGTTCAAGCATTGTTGGCATCAAAGACAAAAAGGTGACCGTTCATCGTGGATAGGGTATGAAACCAATTTTAAATATTCCTCTGAATACTGACAAATTTTTTCTTGCTTGCACCACTCATTTGACTATGGGCTGAACGAAATAATTATAAGATTAATTAAAAACTACAAAAAAAAAAACAAAAAAACAATATGAACTGGAGTAAACGTAGACTAAAAATGCATATTCAAATATGTATGGCACAT
The DNA here is from genome assembly GCA_014155875.1 of Cepaea nemoralis. Lineage (NCBI taxonomy): Eukaryota > Metazoa > Mollusca > Gastropoda > Stylommatophora > Helicidae > Cepaea > Cepaea nemoralis. The sequence goes on from JACEFZ010012381.1 coordinate 1,560, forward strand.
TTACCCCACCGACGAAAAAAAAACAAACAGACTTTTTCATCCAACAAAGTTTCCTGGAACATGATGCTTCTAAAATTGAAATTAATAAAAATTAACAATTTAATTTACATACTATTTATATATCACTTATATTTATAAAATGTATATATTTTTTTTAAAACGAGACTTTTACAACAATTTAACGGACACTTATTTCAAATTAACACCAACGGTGGATGCTGAGCGTTACTGCGAAACACTGCAAAAACTGAGATCCCGGCAGTAAACATTTTGCGCCATTCAGAACAAATAGCGCGAAATGCTTAGTGCCGGCTCTGTATAACCAGTAGTTCAACTCTAACGTCTAACAATGAAATCTTAACTTAAACTCTGGACGAGTCCATTTTCGAATTGCCCTCCTTAACAATCGAATTGCCCCCCTGTGGGGCGTGGGCCCCACGGTGGGAAACATTGTTCTAGACCATGACGGTCTATCTGTTCTTCTGCATTATTCACGTGCTCCCAGATGGCCTTTGCCACATCTGCCTTATCATGCACCACGTCACCCCTCAATGATGCGGTACCAGCCAATCTGTCTGCATTTTCATTGCCAACCACACCAGAGTGTTCTGGAGAAAAGATCCAGCGAATGCTCACAACCCGCGACCTCTGAACTGATGCGTGCCATTCAGCACGAAGCATGTTAGTCTCCACCTTTGTCAGCATGTTTTGTGAATCAGTTGCATTCACAACATGCGTATACAGTGTGTCCTCCAACCAGAGGAAAGCCGCAGTAACCGCCTTCACTTCCATTCTCAGACTTGAGATTGTGGTGTCTTATGCCACACTCTCCTTTACTAAGCATCGGCCATTTTCTTTTGCTATGAATCCCCAGGCACTTTTTTATGTTTTCCTCTTAACACAGAGCCATCGGTATAGATAATCACATCGCCAGGACGAGAGTAGTCACGAATTAATTGCTGCATTTCTACGTCCGTGACGCCTGCTGGCCACCCCCTATACTCACGTCCCAATGTGACTATAACCGAACACAAGTCTTTGAGTTTCAATTCGGCACCCTGACCCACTCCTTGCCTCTGCCAAACTTGTCAGTTGGGTACACGTCCCTGGGGGTAGCTTCTGCCTAAGCCATCCATGAAATTCCTCTTAGAGCCTGTTGCCCTTGATGAGGTGTTCCTTGTCCGCAGCTATCTCGAGGACCTTGCCTGCAACACCCTAAGTATGTCTGCAATGGTTGATAGCGACAGGATGTATCACATACACACTTGTTTAAGAATATTCCAATTTACCCGTATATTACATTGTGCTATTTCTGTGTTCCTAGTTACGACCTTGTAAATACATCTTGTGTACCCCAGCTGGTGACTTGCGGGATAACAGAGCCGGCCGCTCAGAAAGCAATGGCAAACTTTGTCAAGAAATCAACAGACAGCTGAAAGATGCTGCTGTTGACAGCGATGTCCTGTAAAGGATATGCGAATTAAAAAAACAAAACAAAGTGTAGTATGTAAAGTTGAAATTTACAACACAACATTAATTATATATATATATATGTCACAGAAGGTTAAATATCAAGGACAGGAAGACATAGTTTCCTATACTTAGGTGCTCAAAGACAAAGAAGCGCAACACTGACTTTTAGTGGGCCAGAGAAGAAAAGGACAATAAGAAGAAGTAGAGAAAGAGCACTGTATATATTTTCCTCAGTTAACAAAAAAAGGGGTAGAATTAGACAGAAGATTCCAGGAGTTCTTAGGGCGGGGGATATACTGTTGTACACCCCAGACAGAAGATTACACTGCTGGACTGTAACAGGATCAATGAGTTTATACAACAAACTACAGACTAAACAAAACAAATTAAGAACAACAAAAGTAGGCTTTTATTGACAGAACTGCATGATTTAGTGACAAACAGGCATCCTGACATGTCACATAACTGACATATACAGAAATGGGAACCTATGTTCCCACAGTAATCACTGCTGCCTAACATCGCTATGCACATGACTAGGTACCCATCTCCACAAACCAACAAGGACATGGCAACAACAGAGCCTCAACGTAAACAACAACGGTAACAGCAGGTATGGACTCTATTGCAATCACCTCAGGACTCATGGACAGTCGGTACATACAGAAATGGGATTCTGAAATCCCACAGTTAGAGATAACTGCTGCCTAGCACTGACTAAAGGGGCGGTCTCTAAATGACAGTGAGACCTCAATCATATTCAGTTGAGTCGAAGGGCACCCTCAATACCCACACAAGACACCCGCATCACATAAGTTGACTGGGACCAGATACAGCGAAGAGCCATAACATAACAAATAACAAAACTATAACCCTAACAGCAGAGATATAGTGGCATAAACAAGTATAAACAGGTATAAGAATGGGTATACGATAGGGTATATACAAAAGGGTATACGAAAGGAGATGTGAGTGGCCTACGACATTAACCAGAGCTGGGGCTCAAGTTTGCTCTACAACAACCATGGCCAGGGGTCACTACCAAGAGTGGGCTTACAAATTGCCAATCATTTTGATGGATTTCCTCGGTCCTCGTGTGTGGGCCACACAAGCCAGTCATGGTTAAATCAAGAGGCATTTGTGACTCCCTGCTCTGGTCCAGTGACTGGGGAGGGCTGGTTAAAGCCTCCCTATTTTATACTAGAGCGATCTACATAATCGCTCCTTCGGCCACGGTTGTCTGGTTTTGAGAGACCGGGAAACTGACACGCGCCTCTATTTATCCTTGCTTCCAGAGCGGCTTCCCATCGTACCCCAGGGCACTGCAAGGGATGCTGGTATTGGTAGCATTATCAACATCATGGGTCGCGTCAGGCTATCATATATATATATATATATATATATATATATATATATATATATATATATATATATATATATATATATATATATATATATATATATATATATAAAATGCAATGTATGTCTGTATCTATGTATGTATGTATGTTATTTATGCGTTTGCGAACGGTCCATCCGATTGAGATGCAATTTTCTACACGTCTTCTTCTCATTCCCGTGCAGCCAATTGTCATAGTTTGTTAGTTTACAAATAGCTATTTACGTAATAAAATTTAATTTTGTAATTTACATTATAATTTATATAGCGAGGGGACTTAACTTAAAAAAATTTATATCAAGGGACATAACTTTTAGTAGAATTACTATATATTTTATATATAATTGTTGCATTGTTATCAAAGCTTTATAAAATGTTTGTCTACAGTTATTTACAGGCATATGCGTTATAATATATTATGATAAAATCTTTAAGGCATTTTTAAAGTTTTCATAAAAATAATGCTCTATTTTAAATACGTGAAAATTTTCTAACTCATCTTTTTATTTTTCTTCGACATCTATACAGTTATCCCAGCATTTATTGGGTTTTCGTGATATCTTGGTAAGTTTACGTTCAGTAGTTTCAGATTGCCCTTTTTAGTTATTGGGATGAAGATTGTTCTCTTCCAATCTGTTCGCAATATTTCCGGGAACGGGAACGGGAGCTTATACGACTACTAATATGAATTAAATGAGACGCTCCCCACCAGGGACTGGGCGAAGCCGGGCCGGGTCGTCTTTTTCGGGAACGGGAACGGGAACAGGGGCCGAATATGAATTAAATGAGACGCTCCCCGCCAGGGACTGGGCGAAGCCGGGGCGGGTCGTCTTTTTTGGGAACGAGAACGAAGCCGTGCCGGGTCAGCTAGTCTTATATATAAAATAGAATGTATTCTGTATGTCTGTATGTCCTTTATGCGTTCGCGAACGGTCCATCCGATTGAAATTAAATTTTCTACACGTCTTCATCTCATTCTCGCGCTGCCAACTGTCATATTTCTTAGTGTAAAATCGGCTACTTACTTAATATTATTTAATATTCCATTTTTCATTATAATTTCTATATAGCAAGGGGACTTAACTCTAGAAAAGTTATTTCAAGGGGCATAACTTTTAATAACATTGCTATATACTTTATAGTCATATTGTTGCATCGTTTTCAAAGAGTTATAAACTCTTTGTCTATAGTTATTTACAGGCATATGAGTTATAATAAATAATGATATAATCTTTAAGGCATTTTCAAAGTTTTCATAAAAATAATGCATAATGCATAACATTGTAACTCATCTTTTTATGCTTAAAGAAGTTATCTACAGTCATGTAGGTGATTAAAAACAGTTTTCATTAAAAATAATGGATGGTGTGTGGAAGGACATTCTTTTAAGTAACTTTTTTTGTTGTATGAATTTAATGAGACGCTCCCCGCCAGGAGCTGAGCGAAGCCACGCCGGGTCAGATAGATAGACAGACCCACCTTTTCGCTTCAGTTATCTACAGGCATATGCATTATACACCTCCTCCTACTACTCTCCCCTCCTCTTCCTTCTCTTACCCTCTTCCTCTTCCCCTCCCCCTCCTCCCTCTCCCTCCTCCATCCTACTCCTCCCTCTTCCTCCTCCTCCCTCCTCCCCCTATTCCTCCTCCTTCCTCCTCCTCCCTCCTCCTCCCTCTTCCTCCTCCTCCTACCTCCTCGCCCTCCTCCTAATCACTCCTCTTCCTTCCTCCTCCCTTCTCCTCCTCTCTCCTCCTCCTCCTCTTCCCTCTCCACCTCCTCCCCCCTCACCCTCCCTCCTTCTTCTTCTCCCGCCTCCTCCCTCCTCCTCCTCCCTCCTCCTCCCTCTCCTCCTCATCCCTCCTCCTCATCCCTCCTCCTCCCTTTTCCTCCTCCCTCCTCCTCCTCTCTCCTCCTCCCTCCTCCTCCCTCTACCTCCCCCTCCTCCTCCCTCCTCCCTCTTTCCTCCTCCTCCCTCCTCCTCCCTTCTCCCCCTCCTCCTCCCTCCTCCTTCTCCCTCTTCCCTCCTCCTCCCTCCTCCTTCTCTCTCCGCCTCCTCCTTGCTCTTCCCTCTCCCGCCTCCTCCCTCTCCCTCCTCCTCCCTTCTCCTCCTCCCTCCTCCTCCACCTCCTCCTCCTGCGTTCTCCTCCTCCCTCTCCTTCTCCGTCCTCCTCCCTCTTCCTCCTCCCTCCTCCTCCCCTCCTCCTCCCCCCTCCTCCCTCCTCCTCCTTCTTCCTCCTCCTCCTTCTTCCTCCTCCTCCCCCTCCTCCTCCCCTCCTCCTTCTCCCTCCTCCTCCCCCTCCTCCTCCCTCCTCCTCTCTCCTCCTCCTCCCTCATCCTCCTCCCTCCTCCTCCTTTCTCCTCTCTCATCCTCTTCCCTCCTCCTTCTTCCTCCTCCCTCCTCCTCCCTCTTCCTCCCTCTTCCTCCTCTATCCTCCTCCTCCCTCTTCCTCCTCATCCCTCCTACTCCTCCCTCCTCCTCCTCCTAATCCCTCCTCCTCACTCCTATTCCTCCCTACTCCTCCTCCTCCCTCCTCTTCCCTCCTCCTCTCTCCGCCTATCTCCTCCTCCCTCCTCCACCTCCCTCTTCCTCCTCCCTCCTCCTACTCCTCCTTTTTCTTCTTCTGCTGCTGCTGCTGCCGCCGCTCCATTTACCCAAGTTAATTGTTGGGGGATGATGTAAAGATCTTTCAAATGCTCTTTCTAATGCTTTTTGTAAGTTGGTCTTCGTTTATCTAAGGTTGTTCTAACTGCAACCAATAAATGATTAGACAGACAGGCAGACAGACAGACAGACAGAGAGGGACGGACGGACTGACAGACAGACAGACAGACAGGCAGGCAGGCAGGCATGCAGACAGACAGACAGACAGACAGACAGATAGACAGATAGATCGTTGGGAACGGGAACTTATATGACTACTTATATGAATTAAATGAGATGCTCCCCATCAGGGGCTGGGCGAAGCCGGGCCGGGTCAGACAGACAGACAGACAGACAGACAGACAGACAGACAGATAGATAGTCGGGAACGGGAACGGGAGCTTATATGACTACTTATATGAATTAAATTAGATGCTCCACACCAGGAGCTGGGCGATGCCGGGCCGGGTCAGACAGACAGACAGACAGACAGACAGACAGACAGACAGACAGACAGACAGACAGACAGATAGTCGGGAACGGGAACGAGAACTTATATGACTACTTATATGAATTAAATGAGATGCTCCCCACCAGGGCCTGGGGGAAGCCGGGCCGGGTCAACTAGTGTCTAATAAAAATAAATGCATTTGTAAAGTATCAATATATTAGGTTGTTATTTACAGTATGAATTGGTAATAAAATGAAATACAAATAAATGCTTCTTAAAAGCAAATAATTTTTAAAGTTGAAATTGTAAGGAAGTATTTCCGTGGCCAAAGGCTTGCGAACGCGGTTCGTATGAGGAACCTACCGCGACCGATTTGTGCAGCAGACCGTGTCGCATTGTGTTATAACGTGTTGGTATGGGAGCCGGTCGTTCAGAAAGCAATGGCACACTACTGAACGTAAATACTTGCCTAAAACATCATCAGCAACTGAAAAATGCTGGTGTTAACTGCAACGTCCTGCAAGGGATATGCAATATTTTAAAAAAAAAAACAGTTACGACCACAATCTCTGTCTTCTTACAGTGAAATTATAACCCCAGTAGGAGCACATACAAGCAGTAGGAGCACATACAAGCAGTAGTAGCACATACAAGCAGTAGGAGCACAAACAAGCAGTAGGAGCACATACAAGCACATACAAGCAGTAGGAGCACAAACAAGCAGTAGGAGCACAAACAAGCAGTAGTAGCACATACAAGCAGTAGGAGCACATACAAGCAGTAGGAGCACAAACAAGCAGTAGGAGCACAAACAAGCAGTAGTAGCACATACAAGCAGTAGGAGCACATACAAGCCGTAGGAGCACATACAAGCAGTAGGAGCACAAACAAGCAGTAGGAGCACAAACAAGCAGTAGGAGCACAAACAAGCAGTAGGAGCACAAACAAGCAGTAGTAGCACATACAAGCAGTAGGAGCACATACAAGCCGTAGGAGCACATACAAGCATTAGGAGCACATACAAGCAGTAGGAGCACTTGTGTGGGTTACACTTGAGTTCAAAGTGAGCGCATAGAAGAAAAGTACGTTACCAAAATGATAAACCTGAAATGGCTTGTAGCTTTTGTAGATTTGTATCATCATCAAAACAATCAACGCGAGTAAGCTTTTGGATAACAGGCGCAATCACCATTATCCGCACTGAACTGCACCGACACAATATTTGGTAAAACTGGTGTATTGCAGGTTACCAAACTCATCACATGTGGATAAACGTCCAACATTAACAGTGAACATGTCTCAGTAGCATGAGGCATTGCTGATGAGTTCATTTATTAAACGAGTAATTACCAGCCTTGAACTATGAAAATACTACCGATCCTCATTGCTACAGCAATACTACTAATAGTTAGTCCTATTCAACCTTTACACGTTAACGCCTTCGAATTCCAACCCAATTCGAATCAAAGTCGGCCGATAGTTGGAAATGGAACTTTGCTGGTACGTAATTGAGAATCTGTAATTTTCAATAGTGTTTCGAAGATAGCGTCGTTATATATTCAAGTATATATGCGTGTGTTGTTGTTGTTGTTGTTGTTTTTGTTGTTGTTGTTGTTGTTGTTGTTGTTGTTGTTGTTGTTGTTGTTGGTGGTGTCGATTATGGCGCGCCGATATTCAGCTCTTCGTACTACGCCATGTAATATATAGAATAAATGTGTTTAACTGTTTATCAGCTGTTGTATTCCATATAACTTCTTCCTTTTAGCTGGCTTTTTGTGAAAGTAATACCTTTCCAATTGTCGAGTATTTCTGACAGTGGACTGGTCGTGAAGCTGCCAGATTAACTTCCATTAACTACACTGTGCGCGCGAGCAAATGCGAATAAGACTATCATTTCGTACATATTCAACATATTTGCAGATAATATAATATGAAATTTCAACAATGATGAGACCGGAAATAATTTTGACCCATTTGTAATTAGTGGAACTCGAATTCCAGAACATAGATAATACAGTCCTCTTCTCAAATAGTCCTAGTGGATTAGAGGAGCTGATCCTGCCTGTCAAGAGACAGGGAAAATCGAAAATCTTTTTTTCTAAACTGAAGCAAACCAAACATAATGTCTACGGACACAACTGCATATCAACCAAAGATCACAAGCAATAATAAAAACACGGAAAATGTCACAGACTGTCATGGCTCCTTAATCACAAAACAAAGAAGCTGTTCAAAAGTACTGAGACGCAGGCTGGCCATAGCCGTACAGAGAGTAACCGGTATTAAGTATTACAACAGCAACAATTAAGTCAAAGTAAAGTCGTTGAGACCAGGCATCTTTCGTGTGGCAACATATGCGTGCCAGTCATGGACCATTTCGTAATCAGTAAAGAAGACAACTGGGGCTTTTGAGCTCAAATGTTATAACAGATTTCTTAGAATATCATAGAACGAGAAAAAGAAACATACGGAGATGATACAAGATGTGAACATGGAAGAAAACAGGCTTATAAATAAAATCTTGTCTTGGAAACAAATAGGTTGGCCTTATTAAACGTCTCAATGACTTAGAGAGAACAATGATGGAAGGCATGCTTACTGGTAGAGGAGGCAGGGGTCTGACAGCACGAAGATGGACACAGAACATTACAGTTACCATGGGCATGAGGGTGCATGAGGCGGGGGAATTAGCCAGGGATAGAGTGGTTTTTCTGAACTCCGTGACGAGGCGACGCTCTGCAAGGGACCTGCTACCACGAGACTGGGGAAACGCCATAATTATCCAATGTGGACAAACAAAGGCAACAAAAGAGACTGCACACAATACAGAGGCATTTCACTGTTGAGTCATACGGGGAAAATATTTTGCAAAATTCTTAAGAAAAGATTACGAACTACTATAGAACCCCAGCTAAGCGAAAGAAAGCTTGGATTTAGGAAAAACAAATGTTGCACAGATGCCATTGTTGCTCTTAGACAACTTATAGAAAATTCAATCGAATTCAATGAAACACTCTACTTAGCCTTTGTCGACCAAGAAAAGGCATTTGATGGAGTAGATAGAAACAAGCTGTGGGAAATGTTTAGACAGTTTGGAGTGAGCACACATCTAACAAACCTATGTAGAAGTGAACAACAGTGAATGCACAGTGAGAGCAACTGGAGGACACTCAGAACCCTTCACCATAAGATCCGAAGTACGACAAGGTTGTGTCCTGTCCACTTTCTTTTTTATAACATACATAGACAACATATGTAAAGAAACCAGCCAAACAGGTATCACAAGAACACCGCATGACGACAACACGGAAGAAGAACCATCTACAAATCTAACCATTAGAGAACTCCTGTTTGCAGACGAACAAGCACTGATAGCAAAGTCAGAAGCTGAATTACAAGACCACATGAATAGTCTAATTGAAATGTGTAAGGACCATAACATGAAAATTAGCACAAGTAAAACAGAGGGAATGACTGTAACAAAAGAAGAACAAGCAACGATTCACCTAGACGAACATGCCTTGAAACAAGTAAAGAGTTTCAAGTACCTAGGAAGTATAATATCAGAAGACGAGATCGAAAATAGATGCAATTGATTGATTGATTGATTGAGGAACCGACATCACAGCATTCGGGACATTCCCATAAGCGCTCCGTCCCCATCCTCAGCAGCCAGCGAAGAGTTCCAACAAAATAGATGCAATAAGGCAAACCAACTCATTGGACAAATGGCACCAATACTAAAGAACAAACATGTGTCAATAACTTCTAAAAAAGCACTTTACAACACAATCTTCCTACCAACTCTATGTTACCTATGCCAAACCTGGACAATGACAGAAAAAGAGAAAAGAATAATCACAACAACAGAAATTAGATTTCTGAGAAGAATACTCAATGTATCAAGAAGAGGTAAGATCAGAAATGAAGAAATCGGGACTAAAGTTGGGGTTTTAGCTGCACTAGATTTTATTAGAAGGCAGCAAGTCATATGGTTTGGCCATGCAAAAAGGTTACCAAGTAACAGTATACCACAACAAGCAATGATGTAAGACCAGAGGGAAGCAGAGGAAGAGGCGGTCCACGTAAACGATGGACGCAGGGAATAACAGAGTCCATGGGAATATCGACACATGAAGCCCATAAGCGGGCACTCTCCCACTGTGTATACTTCACCTCTACACCGCAAGGTACAAGAGGAACATGATGAGATGAGATGATATGTGTGTGTGTGTGTGTGTGCGCGCGTGCGTGCGTACGTGCGTGAAAAATGACAAGGAAATACAAGACAATCTTAACACAGAAGTAAGGGAAAGATTTGATATATTGTGTGATCTAGACATCTTATTTCAAGATGTGTATGATCAAAGGGAAATGTTGAACAATTCAATTAGTTTGGCTGCAGAAACAACTATCCCAAAAGTACAGAAAGTAGGTCGTAAGGAATGGATGAATGAAGAAATTTAACGACTAATGGAAACAAGAAGACACAACAAAAATAAATATAAAGAGATTCACAGAAAAGTGTGTAAAGGGGCAAAAGAAGCATGGCTTGAGAAAAATTGCATGGAAATGGAAAAACAACATCAGTAAAAATATCAAATTAATGCACAAAAGAATTCAGGAGCTTACTAAGAAAAGAACGCATACATCAACAGGCTGCCTGAAAAAAAATATGGAAAAAGCATAATAGAAAAAGATCAGATTCTATGCATGGTCTGATTATGTGAAAAACCTTTATAATACTACAAGAGAAGAACAGTATGATATCCGGAATAATAATGAAGGACCATCAATTTTGAAGATGAAAGTTCAGAATGCTCTTAACCATATGACATCTAGCAAGACCCTGGGACCAGACAACATGACAACAGAAATGATCAATACCTTAGAAGAATATATAATAGACCAAGCCACTAGACTGCTGAACACAATTTATTATACTGGAGATATACCTCCTGAATTATGTAATTCAATATGTATTGCTATCCCGAAGACACCGGAAGTATTTGGATGTTATCAACATCGAACAATTACTACGAGCGTGGGTCAGAAAGTTATGCACCTCAGCTAATAATAAAGATAGAAGCATTGCATTCACAAACGTTTGTGTGCTGTTTACGGTACTTTTGCAGTCGGTAGTAGCACAGTTAGTCGCTTGGTGCAAAGTATGTTGGTTTCTGCAAGTGGAGATGTAGAGCTGGCTGATAAGCATCGCACTGGACGTCCTGCCACAGCCATCTGCCGTATAATGTTGGAACGTGCTGACATCATGATTCGCAGAGATAGGCGAATTACAAGTCAACCATTGTCCATGCAGCTTTCAATAAGCAAAGGTAGTGTGATTGAAATTTTCAAAAACCTGGGCTATTCAAAGATTTGTGCAAGATGAATTCCTCGAGCTCTCACAGGGGAACATAGGCCCAAAGAAAAACATTTTGTTCGAAAATGTTGCCGCGGTTCGAGACCGAAGAAGATTGTTTTTTGTTTTGTCAAACATTATGACAGGAGACGAAACTTGGGTTCATCATCTTGAGCAGGATACAAAACAACAGTATATAGAGTGGCATCATCCTCAATCACCAGCGAAGAAAAATTTTAAAAAATAACATCAGCCGGTACAGTCATGCCCACTGTTGTCATTGACATTGATGGGGTTATTCTCGCGGATGTGCTGCCGAAAGGTGGATTCATCAATCCGGAAATTTACATCAAAACACTAACAAAACTCAATCTTTGTTAATGCAGGGTTAGGCCTCTCAAGAATTACGAGCAACTGCTTCTCCTTCACGACAACGTGCGTCCTCACACAAATTTGCAAACTAGGGAGACAATCGACAAAATGTGGTGGAATGTACTTCTCCATCCACCTTACAGTCCAGAGATGCCACAGTCTGATTTCCACCTTTTCGGTTTCCTTAAGAATGCTATTCGTGGGACAAAGTTTGAAGACATTAAGAGAGTGATTAATGAAATTAAAAATGGCTACGAGAACAGAACCAAATTTATTACAGATCTGGGTTACACACTCTTGTTTGAAGATGACGTAAAGCCGTTAAAGTTTATTAGGATTATGTTGAGAACTAGAAATGTTTGCTGTACGTGTGCATGAACATTGTGACTAAATTTAATTTGTATGTTATTAACTGATTGTTATAATCACTTCAAGGCATCTCCCAACAGATGTTATGATGTGCCGATTCTGTACCGATTCACTTGCTTAAGAATATGCCCATTTACTCGTATATCACATTGTGGTATTTTCTTCTTCCCAGTGACTTCTTACAATTTAATTCTAACCTTAGTTTTTCACTGTGTGCAACAACCGCATCTATTACATGTTACAGGTCCTGTTCATTGTCTGCAATCAAGACTGTATCATCTGCATATCTAATGTTATTGATGTATCGTCCCCCAATGTTGATTCCTTCCATATCTTCTATATTTCTGAAAATATTTTCACTGTACAGGAAAAAAAGATCGTGAGACAATACACATCCCTGTCTCACACCTCTTTTAATAGGCTGATATTGGCCTACATTGTTATTAATTCTGATGGCAGCTTGTTGTTTCCAATATATGTTTTTTACAAGCCTAAGGTCTTTTCCATCAATTTGTAGATCTTCAAGCATCTTTATCATGTTGTCATGTCTCACTTTATCGAAAGCCTTTGTGTAGTCAATAAAGCAAAGATATAGATCTTTGTTTACTTCTATAGAACGTTCAATTACTGTTCTCATTATATACACAGCATTTACTGTGCCCTTTCCTTCTACAAACCCGACATTGTTGTTCTCCTATTTCGGGTTGTATTTTCTTCCTGACTCTTTGCATGATAATTCTCATCAGAATCTTCGTGATGTGCTCATTATACTAATTGTTCGATGTTGATCGCATTCCAAGGTTCCTGATTTCTTCGGGATTGCAATAAATATAGAATTACATATTTCAGGAGGTATATCTTCAGTATCGTATATAGCGTTCAGCAGTCTGGTGACTTGGTCAATTCCATATTCTTCTAAGGCATTGATCATTTCTATTGTGTTGTTATCTGTACCCAGGGTCTTGCCAGTTTTCATATGATTAAGAGCATTCTGAACTTCCATCTTCAAAATTGATGATCCTTCATTATTATTCCGAAGATCATGTTCTTCTCTTGTATCATCATAAAGGTATTTCACATAATCTGACCACGCATGTAAAATCTGATCTTTTTCTATTATAATTTTGCCATCTTTGGTTTTTTGGCAACCCGTTGATGTGTGTGTTCCTTTGTTAGTGATGACATTAATTCTTTTTGCATTAATTTGGTATTCCGGATGTTGTGTTGGTGTTCAATTTCCTTGTAATTTTGCTCAAGCCATGTTGCTTTTGCCTCTTTGCACAGCTTCCTAATTTTCCTGTGAATCTCTTCATATTTTTCCTTGTTATTTTTGTTATTCCTTCTTACTTCCATGAGTTTTAAGATGTCTTCCGTCATCCATTTCTTGCGTCCTATTATCATTATTTTTGGGATGGTTGTTTCTGTAGCTTGGTTGACTGATTTCTTTAATATTTCCCATTGGTCACTGGCGTCTTGACATAATATTTCCATATCGGACAATGCATCGAATCTGTTCTTTACCTCTACGTTGAATTTATCTTTTATTTCCTCACTCTTCAGTTCCTGTAGATCAGATTTTGTGTTTCTTGGTGGTGAATATTTGACTTTCTTTAATTTTATATGTAAATTGCTTAAAATTAATCTATGGTCACTGTAGCAGTCTGGCCTTGGTATAGTTTTTGCGACTTTTAAGGCATTTCGAAATCTTCTGTTGATGAGAATGTAATCAACCTGATTTCTGATCGTATGATCAGGACTCCTCCATGTCCATAATCTCCTTGGGTGCTGTTGATACCAGGTGTTTCCAATAATCAAATCATGCTATTTTCCTCTCTGTACAAGTCTGCAACCTCTTTCATTCTGTTCCCCTAGTCCATACTTGCCTACTATGCATCCGTCCTGTTGATTTCCAACTTTGGCATTCAGGACATCCATTATGATATTTACTACAGAATTCTTGCATTTCTTGAAATCTTTCTCTAAATCATTATAAAATTTATCAATGCTGTCACCACTACTGTCTGCTGTTGGTGCATAAACTTGTATGACGTTAACATCAAAAGGTCTTCCACTCAAATTCACCAGTAACACTCTGTCTGATACAGTCCAATATCCTTTGATCGATTTTGCTCTCTCTTTATCCATTATAATTGCTACTCCTCGCTGTTGTTTCTCTTCACCAGAATAGATTATTCTATATTCCTCAGATGTTATAATGCCCATTCCTGTCCATCTAGTCTCACATATACCTAACAAGTTAATATTTAATCTTCTCATTTCATTCTTAATGTTATCAAATTTTCCATCACCACTCATAGTTCTTACATTCCAAGTTCCTACTTTCAATGTTGATACTCTTTTGCACTCAGTCGCCTGATGACGGTCTGGAGTCACCTGGTGCACATGACTACCCCTACCGGGCGAGGCTGCTCCTATGGAGCACCCGTTAATGCCGTTTCTCTGATTATCGATAAGACTGCAGTACCACGTTTTTCTCTGGCAGACAATCACTTAAAGGTTAAAGAGATAATAATTGTGGTGCATAACTTTCTGACCTACTCTCGTATAATGAGCAACATCACTGTCAGAAGTATGGGACGCTGCCATCAAGTTAAGTACTATCACTGGAGAGCAACCTCACTTGTCAGAAGAGCCTATTGTTGATCCCGGACAGGCAACCAATTTGTCAGAAGTCGGTTTATTACTTTCCCGAAAGCTGTCGGGCAAGCACCCAAATTATGAGAATTCTGGACTGAGACCACAATTTGTCAGAACTTGACTCCAACTGAAGAGTTCCAACACTAATAGTTCCAGTAGCAATCTGATTATATGTCCGTCTCGCCTTTCCTCTGAGCGTCGAGCATCGGCCAGATCCCCTCGTCACACCTCGCTGTCTCATTCTTACCAGACTATGGTGATCCATTTGCTCCTCCGAGATGTACACGTGCTCCCACAAGGCCGCAACCACATCTGTTTTGTCATACATCAATACTCCACAAAGTTTTGCCGAGCCAGCCAATCTGTCCGCCTGTTCATTCCCCAGCACACCGGCATGCCCAGGAGAAAAGATCCAGGTGATGCTTGCTACACGTGACCTCCGAAGCAAAGCAAGCCACTCTGCACGAAGCTTGCCTGTTCTCACCCTCCTCAGCATGCTTTCTGAGTCAGTAACAATCACAATGTGTGTATGTATCGTGTTCTCTATCCAGCGGAAAGCTGCACTGACCGCCTCCACCTCCATTCTTAAGCTAGATGTAGTATCATCATACGCCAGGCTCTCCTGCACCAAACGCCGACCATTTATATGGCTGAAATAAAGACTAAGCCCCCAGATACACAAGAGCACAGCTGCGATGACTCGTTACTATATATACTTAGCTGGTCTTGGTATCCCCAAGGAGTGGGAAAGGGAAAGTTAGATGCCTAGGTTTATGTCGACAAATATACTACTAGACAGGGCAGCTTTTGCCCTTGATATAACTCCCCTCCCTGGTGTGTAATTAATCCCCCAATAAGGTAGGCAAGGCAATTGCTTCCCTTGGGAAAAAAGTATACGATAAATTATGAGTTAAAAACAACTATATAAACTTTTGTTGCCTATCATTAACCATTCAAAATATAAATGGTTATCAGGATGATGATAGTGAAACTGTAGAGGTTTATACAGTACTACAGACACATATATGCAGTGATTAAAATCATGTACACAACTCTAAAGTTACTTGTATCATGTCAGGGTCTGTGGTTGGGTTACATGTGAGATCTGCCTCAATTCCAACAGGATTCCCCTAAGCTCCAGTACGAACCCCTACACTCCAGTAGGATCAGCCCGTCGGTTTTCTGGTTCAGTCCAGACGCTATCTGGTCTTTCCACGTTTTCGGGATCTACAAACTGGCGCTCTTGTTGAGAGCTTGGAAGACATCATCAAGAATGTGTAGTGTTGAAGTGCTACATCAGTGCAATCCTAGGTACTATATACAATCTATCACCCCCATACACACACCCCCAATGTCAAGTCTGACAGTGTCTATCTTACAGCTTTGCTGCGTTCACTCTCCTTTCTCTCTCTCTCTCTCTCTCTCTCTCTCTATATATATATATATATATATATATATATATATATATATATATATATATATATATATATATATATATATATATATATATATATATACATCTCTCCTGCTGCCGAGTCGGGATGGACTTTTTCCACGTCGTCGAACATGCCTGTAGTTACATCTCATGCCATCCCTGGTAACGATCCCGTCATGATAAATGAAATGTCCTAAGTCCATGTCACGCATTTGGACACCGGATTCTTATCCGCCACTCCATCAAAAGTTGTTTTATCAGATCACAAGGTCAGTGGAGTTAGTACAAGTGTGTCTGATCGGCGGGCTTAAGCTCCGGTGATCAGTCTCTGTGCTAGGTCTCAGTGAGTTACGATGAACGCTCGTTCATAACACACTGAGAGGGCTAAGCGCACCATATACCCGTTATAGACTGTGGGTAATGTCTTCGCCACTACACATCTGCTTCAACACAATAGCACACAACAAAATAGCATACCACCCTAATCGTCCTGGTGAGTTATCATATGACAATTTGTATCCAACATATGCAAAACATATGCACATAAGATTATTCCTACATAAGTAGTAAAAAAAAATGCAGTAATTTTATTATCTACAATAAACTGGGAGAGTAATAGTTCTCAAAGACGTGACCGACATCTGACAAGAGTAAATGAAAATCCGTCAAATACATATGAAAAGTATAATACAATGATGCATATAAACATACAAAAATTATGCAAGGAGCATGATCCTAGCATCGTATATTCCTACTGTATGGTAAGAATAAAAAAAAATATAGCAATACGCTATTTACAGAATAATAAGAAATACTAGTTCTCATTAAAATAACATAGATCAGACAGAGGAGATGCAAATCCGCAATTATGCAGCTTTGCTGAGTAGTTACTAGAGACAACTATTAAAAGATAATACTAAACAGCATAGAATCCCTACTCAACGATAAATGGGATATATATTTAATCACTTCATAGCTGATCCTATTATATGACGTATATGATTGGAGTATTTGAGTAGATATAGTCAAGAGTATTTATACCAAGTACGACCACTGCTCTCATCTCTTTGTCGCTTTTTCCTTTCTCGTTCTGAGTTTATTTCCATAAGTGCTAGGGCAAGTGGTTTTCGATCCAGTCTGAATTATCTCTAACTGCGCCAGGCTCTTTCACACTTCAGTCGGTCAATACGCACATATCAAACCTTTGCTAGACAGGCCCCAGGCAGTCTGTGTTTTCTGCAGCAATGTGTTACCTGGGAGTGTATCAAGCTGTGAGTTTACACCTGACGTCTTTCTCATGGTTGAACCTCCCGTGATAAATGTGTGATTGTAAAAATCTAGCCTGTGATCGCTCTAGGTTTCGGCAGTCTTCTTGCGTAATCACACACCATATGTCGATAGAGAATGGCCTTGTACAATGGCGCGCAATTTAGTGTCAGCTTCTTTAACATTGAGAATACCGTTTATCCTTCCTTAATTTCTCCTTTATTTGTGCGAGCTATTAGATTATAGACCGAGATACATTCTGGTATGGTTACACGGCGTTCTGTAACAATCACGAAGATTTTGCTAAGAATTATCATGCAAAGAGTTAGGAAATACAACCCGAAATAGGAGAAAAGAATGTGGGTTTGTAGAACGCGAGGGTACAGTCAATGCTGTGTATATGCTGAGAACATTAATTGAATGTTCTAAAGAAGTAAATAAAGACCTACATCTTTGCTTTATTGACTACACAAAGGCTTTTGATAAAGTAAGGCGTGTCACAATGATGAAGATGCTTGCAGATCTATAAATTGAAGGGAAAGACCTTAGACTTGTAAAAAAAAAAACATACTGGAAACAACTATCCATCCAACATGTGCCATGCTAATAAGCGTGGGCGGTCATGTTTCGCTATTTCATTCGATCACCAGAATCATGGATCAGCTCCGTGTTTCTGTCTCAATCATGCCACATGTCCAAGCCATCCAGGTATTTACTTCTCGGTCTTCCCCTTGGTCTCTTCAATTCGATCTTACCAGTTGTCACCAAATTCTCCAATTCATTTCTTCCCAAAAGATGCCAAAAGAATTTTTACTCTCTACGTCTGAAGTCTCTATTCAGTTTACGATCTTCATTTGTTTCTTGAAGTACTCGTTCCATCCATCCATCATGTGCCATGCCTGTAAACGTGGGCGGTCATGTTCTGCCATCTCACTCGATCACTAGAGTCGTGGATCAGCTCCGTGTTTCTGTCTCGACCATGCCACAAGGCCAAGCCATCCAGGTTACACCCTTCACACTGACAATTGAGTCACAGTAATTTACTAGGACGTAGGGATGACGTGGACATGGTTTCTTGTTTAGACATCATGACACAGCTGATTGGCAGTGGGTGAAAGTTGTTATGCTAGCTGTCTCTTTGGTCATGGCAAGTCTTCTCTTGTTCATTGCACAGGGTACTATTGAGTGGCATTATTATATGATATGATGAATGAACGTTAAGACTTGCCTGCATAAAACATCTAGCAGATGTATGTGCATATCAACCCAAGTCTGTATTCCATACTCTTGGCTCAGCTGCTACAGCTAATTATGACTAGAAATGTCTCTTGTCATTGAAATACAACATGCTCAAGAGAAACTACAACCAGTTATATCTTCTACAGGATGATGGAAGTATTCACGAGGACATTGAATCTATGCCGTTGTTAACCGGGACCAAGCGTCCCACAGATGTCAACGTCAGCTTGCAAATATTTGCACGTAAATTTCAGACAACTGTCAATCCTGAGCCCAAATCGCTGCTGAAAAATGCTAACACAATGTATCCAACTGTAGCAGAAACGTCATCTCCAATGGATTACTTCCAGGAAATCACTGGATATGAAGGTAAGTTAGACATTTTCAGTGCCAATGAAGAACATGACAACTATCCAAACAACACGTTAAAGTCGTCGGCGACTAACATACTTCCAAATGGTGAAGGAATTCCAGTTCATCGAAAACAAATGCTAAAAGCATTAAATTTGACACGTACGCCTGTTTGCCCATATGTTTTTGATAAAAAGCGTGTATCTTTAACTGCTACACAAACCTATCAATTCATATATTTGTTGTGCTTCTCTTGTTAACAATTACTTTTATTTTTTTTTTAAATTTAATTTTATCAATGCCACGAAGAGTTGTCCATTCTTATGATATGCTTTTTTAAATTTATTTTATTTTATGTCAGTGTTTAGATGCCAAGATCAAGGCCACTTCATTTTGATCACACAAAAATACCAGATACATACAACGTAAAGGTGAAAAATTGTTTAGGAGTCTTTATGTCTATGAAGATGGAAATGACACCCGATGAATTGGCAGTAAACGCTAGAGATATCTTGACAACAGCGACCAAAGATTTAATTCCGACCAAAAATACGCAACATAAGACTTAGATTATGTCAGACACGTTAGAATTAATAAAACAACGAAGGGAACTGAAACAAAATTGAGGAGAACCCAATAACAGCATGCTGAAGTATACATCTTCAACAAGAGAAATAATAAATAACACAAGAAAGGGAAAAAAAAAACCAATATATACAAGATTGCTGTACCAGAATAGAGCAATATCATAACAATGGAAGAGATTGCGAATTGAGTTGAGTTGATCTAAGAACCGACATCACTGCACTCAGAACATTCCCTTACGCGCTCCGTCCCCTCGTTCAACAGCCAGGGAAGAGTCGCACTACTAATCGTTCCCACCGCTATCTGATTGAAAGTTCTCCTGGTCTTCCTTCTCAGTTTTGAGATTCTACCAGAACCTATGCCCCGCAATCTCATCCTTTCCACATAAGGGTTCTCAATCTGTTCCCCCACCACATCCACCTGGTCCCTCAGGCGCAATATCACCTCCCCGTTGTCCATAAATAATCTGCTACCAAGACGTGCATTCTCTGCCATCCTATCAGCCTGTTCATTCCCCCGCACTCCGGCATGGTCAGGGCAAACAATCCATACAGTTCTCACAATATGTGACCTCTGAAGCGAGGTGAGCCATTCCACACGAAACATTCCTTTCTCCGCCTTATTAAGCATACTACTGGACTTCCGGTCAAGATGGCTGCGGACAGTTGTGTTGTGTGACCGCTCCTTTTTTCGCGTAGGAGATGAATAATTTCAAGTCTTGTGTGTAATTTGTGTGCCAGGATGTAAAACCAGGAGTTTCTTCTCGAGATTTTAGCTGGTGCTACGGAGTTTCGTACATCTGAGCGAATCAATCCTTGAGCGAATTTTCGCAGCGTGTGTGTTACCGTGTGGTGTTTGGCTTTTCAACATGGCGGAACATGGTTTGTGCTCCGTGCTTGGGGCAGACAATCTACCAAGGCGATGGAGGCGGCATAATCTGCAAGGAAATCTGCAGAAAAGCCAGGCGTTTTAGACTCAAATGCAAACGTCTGGGCCTCATGAATACTCGTATTCTATAGTGGAATTGTGCTAGCGCAAAACAACGAGGCCCTATTCTGGAAAACCTGGTGTACAGAACGACATTGTAGCTCTTCAGGAGACGAGACTGGGCGTTAATTCACTCCAAATTGCCGACTTCAAATGTTTAAAACACCAGGCGACACCTGGGAATGGTGATTCTCATTCTTGACAGTATAGCGGCTTCAGAGCTGGACAT
Source organism: Cepaea nemoralis (assembly GCA_014155875.1). Classification (NCBI taxonomy): domain Eukaryota; kingdom Metazoa; phylum Mollusca; class Gastropoda; order Stylommatophora; family Helicidae; genus Cepaea; species Cepaea nemoralis. The sequence continues at coordinate 22,377 of JACEFZ010012381.1, forward strand.
GTCTAAGTGGGACAGTGACGACCATGCAAATACAGGCGGTTTGCCTGGTCCACCTTTCGTGTTGGTTAATATTTATGCCTGTAATGCAAGTGTGGATTCCCAGAAGAGGCAGTGCTTAAGTGACATATTAGGTCACGAGAGGAATGTTATTTTCTGTGGCGATTTCAACGCTAAAGAGAGGTCATGGGGAAACATTTCCTCCAACACACAGGGGGGGGGGGGGGGGGGGGGGGGGGGGGGGGGGGGCTCGAGGCTGCACTTGAAACCATTGACCTGGTTTGCATCAGCAGTGGCTGTGTCACCAGGACAGCAAGTCGTCCAGGTGATGAGGACAATGTTATTGACCTGGCGCTGGTTTCTCCTTCACTCAGTACAGTGTGTAGATGGGGTGTCCTAGGGTACCACGGCAGCGACCACCACCCTTGCAGCATATTAGTGGAGAAAAGCAGAACCAGGCGGCACAAGTCAACGGTCAAGATTTCCAGCACGACTGTACAGGGCAAGATGTGGTGAGTAAAATAAGGCACGACAAACGCAGAAATCAAAATGGCCGGGAAAAAACTGGAAGCAGCCACATTGGGGGAATTTTGAGGTGGAAATGGCCTGGGTATGTAAGCGTGGTGCTGTAAGGTAATGGCAAAACGCCAAGAAGAACAGAGTTGCCCATCCTAGTCTTTGCATGCACGTGGAAAAAGAGATGCACACGAAAGTAAGCTATTTAATAAAACTGGTTAAAGTGGTTAAAAGGGGAAAATGGTCAGAGTAAGCTGGGAGCAACCACGTTGGAGGAATTTAGAGGTGGAAAAGGCCTGGGTGGATAAGTGTTGTCAAAGAGTAAGCACAGACAAGTCACTGAAATTGTTCTGGCGACTACATAAAAGAATGAGAGGGGTAGTCAAGAATAAGAGTATTCCTGACTTCCAAGTCGCTGACCTTACCTGGCAGAGGACTGACGAGAATAAGGGCAAAGTCCTTCTCAAACGCTATCTGGAGTAGAACAATCAGACAGGAATGAGACCGAAATTTTGCCAAAACGGTTACCTCAGATTGTTGTAAGGCCCAGAACATTTCAAATGAAGACACAGTGACAGTAAAAGAGATAAGGGCTGTGCTTCGACGAACAAAAACAGAGCACCAGGGCTAGATGGAATAAGGTATGAGGACATTAGTATGTGTACTGACAACGAGCTAGAGGAACTAGCAGATATGTACAACAACAGTATAGGGAGTGCTAGCATCAAGGAGGAGTGGTTACACGGCTATCTGATTCCCTTGCCGAAGTCTGGCAAAGACCACACATGAATTCAGGGATATCGGGTAATAACCATGCAAAACACAATAGGCAAGCTGCTGGAGAAGTTAATTTAAAATATCAAGCCAGCTAGAGAGACACGGTTATTTACAACCTACCCTTGGAGAGTACCGTCCAAACACAGAAACCTGGAGCAACGCAGCAGTTTTTGCCCATGACATCTACGACGGTTTTCACTCGGGCATTGAAACTTGTGCTGCGGCGATTGATCTTGAGGTACAATAGAGTACCAATGGATGTTTTAATGGTTCAGCTTCTTGAACTCAAGATAAGTTCATTCCTCCTTAGTTGGATCGTCGCAGCCATTTCCAACGAAAAGTAGTTTTTTAGATGTGGCAGCTGGATTTCTGAACCAACAACAATGTATCCTAGCCTGCCACAGTTGTCACCATGATCTCCGGTGCTGTTCAACGCCTACACTGTGAGAATCACCGGTAAGCAGATCATAGGACCTAGAAAGACATTGTCGAATGCGTGTTAATGTATCGTCAGGGTAAAGATAGAGATCAAGTTGCTGTGGAACTACAAACAGAACTCAATCGCATAAGCACTTGGTGTGTTGAAGCTGAGGCGATAGTCAACCCAACGAAGGCAATAGTGACATGGTTCTCTTTGAATAACCATATTGTCAAAACTCCAAAACCAACTGTAAATCTGTGCTCAGAGACTGTGGAAAGAACGCAGGCAATGAATTACTTGGGGATACGATTTGATCGAAGCCTTGCTTATATTGAGTACATAGACCAGGTGATAACAAAGGCCAAACGGGTTTGGCTGTGATGCGGGTGATGGCGGCGGGAAACTGTGAGCAGCACTATCAATGTCTTCTTTACGAGGATCTGGTCCTTTCTGTTTTTGCGTATGCGATGGCGATCCTGACTCTCCGCCATATGCAGATGGAAAGGTTGTAAAGAATACAGAACGAAACTATGCGTATTTTTCTTGGATGTACAAGATATACACAATGCAGGGCGATGCGTCACCTTCTTGATTTTCCAGCAAAGGGGGACGTAATACAAATTTTTCGAGCATGTGCCTACCTCAGAGTCAATGCAAACGCACAATATCCGCTGCATAGAGAAATTAAGAAGGTAAAGGCAGCAGGTTAAAAGAAGAAAGTAGTGGATGGGTCAAGCCGAAGACATTCTTTAACATGTGTGTTCACTTGAGGGGTTAGAACCTGGTGAAGAGTGGGTACAAGTGCCAACAGAGTTCTGTACGTCCTTTTTAGTTTGCATCAAACAAGACAGGAAATGGAGACAAGAAAATCCAGCTGCTGTGGAAGAGGAAGCACAGGCTCTAATCTTCGAGAATTCTTTAGAGGGTGATGCTGTCATTTACACGGATTGGTCAGTCGTTCGACGAGTGAGAAGTTCGTGGGCTTTTACGGATCAGGCCGGAGGGAGAATTGTGAAGGAAGAGTCTGGTGCTTTTGCTTTGACCACAAGTAGCCTGACTTTGGAAGTCATGGCAATAGGTAAAGCAATAATATGGCTCGAGACACAGACATTCACTCAGGCATGTGTCATTAGTGACTCATGAGTAAGCTCAGGAAGACAGAGATGGGGTGGGTCCGAAGAGAGTGGTTGCTACGAAGACTGAGCATGGAATACACCGTCACACAACCTGATCTTTCCAATACTTCAGTATTTGTGATTTTGTCTTGCCACTTAATACCAAGTATTCTTCGCAGACACCGCATATGAAAGCTGTTTAAACGTTTCTCTTGGCGTGAGTAAGTTGTCCAGGTTTCACTGCCATAAAGAAGAGTACTAAGGACACAGGCTTGGTAGACGAGGACTTTTGTTTTGGCAGTAAGCTTCCTGTTCTCCCAGACTCTTTTTGCTAACATGTTCATTGTTGTTGCTGCCTTGCCAATCCTGATGTTGATTTCCTGATCGAGGGATAATTTGCTATTTACCTCTGATCCTAGATATGTAAAATGGTCTACTATCTCCAGTTCGGCGTCGTCAATAAAGATTGATGGTACATCATGTGCACCTTGTGACATAATCTGTGTCTTCTTTTTGTTAATTGTTAAACCAAATTCAGAACAAGCATTGGAGAATGATGATAGTAGATGTTGTAATTCTTCCTCAGAGTGGGTCGTAATCGCAGCATCATCCGCAAAAAGCAACTCTCTGATTAGTACCCTGCTAATTTTGGTCTTGGCCTTCAATCTCTGAGCATTATAGAGGCCACCATCTGAGCGTGAGTGAATGTATATACCGTCATCCTGATCACGAAAGGCATATTTCAGTAGAAGTGAAAAGTATATCCCAAAGAGGGTGGGGGCTAGTACACAACCTTGCTTAACTCCACTCTTGATTTCAAACTCTTCTGAAGTTTAGCCATCAAACTTGATTATACCCTTCATGCCTGTGTGGAACGATTCCACAATGGACAGAAGAGTTGGTGGGCAGCCAATCTTCTTTAGTGCTTTGAACAGACCCTCACGACTGACCAAATCGAATGCCTTTGTGAGGTCGATGAAGGCAATAAACAGTGGCTGATTTTGTTCCCGGCATTTTTCTTGCATCTGTCGCAATGAGAATATCATATCAATGGTAGACCGGTTCTGACGGAAGCCGCACTGTGATTCGGGGTAGACTTGATCTCCCAGGACTTGAAGTCTGTGCAGGACAATTCTGGCAAATACTTTCCCAACAATACACAGAAGTGAGATACCCTTATAGTTGTTAGAGTCGCTCCGATCTCCCTTGTTCTTGTACAGCGTTATGATGTTTGAATCTTTGAAATCCTGTGGGACTTGTCCTTCTCGCCAGCATAGCTCTATTAGCTGGTGGATCTGCAGAGCGAGTGTGTCTTGCCCACTCCCGATCACCTCTACTGGAATCCCATCCTTACCTGGAGCCTTGCCAGATGCAAGCTCATTTATAGCACACTTAACTTCTGTTATAGTGGGAAGTGTGTCCAAGTGGTCAAGAGTTGGCAGGGCCTCTATGGCGTTGAGGGCATCATCTGCTAGCTTGGTCTCACTTGAGTAAAGCTCTAAATAGTGCTCGACCCATCTATCCATCTGCTGTTTCTTATCAGTGATGATTTCTCCAGTCAAGGTTTTCAGCGGTGCACTTCTTTTGATCATTGGACCACAGGCTTTCTTTATCTCTTCATACATGCTTCTGATGTTTCCCTTATCACTTGCGATTTGAATGGACTCACATAACTTGATCCAATAGTCATTCGCACACTGCCTGGCAGCCTTTTGTACATCCTTCCTCGCTTGCTTCAGCTCACTCAGAGTGTTACGCGTTGGTCTTTCCTTGTTTCTTAAGAGAGCTATCTTCTTTTTATCAATCAAGGGCTGCAGTATCTGGCTGTTTGCCGCAAACCAGTCCTGCCTCTTATGATCCACAGTGCCGTAAACCCCTACCGCTGTTTTATAAATAGTTTCCTTTAGTTTACTCCATTTATCATTTACTAATTTTCTGATGTATCATTGAAAGCGTCTTCAAGTTGCTGTTGAAATTCAAAGCACTTTCCAGGATCGTGAGTGTTAGTAATATTAATCCTGGGGCTAGACTTGTGTTTAGCTGTGTAGATTCTCTTTGGTCTCAGTCTAACCCTTGCAACAACCAAAGAATGATCTGTATCACAGTCAGCACTGTGGTAACTTCGAGTTAATGATGTATGGTTCAGATGTTGTCTCCGTGTGATAATGAAGTCCAGCTGATGTCAATGGCCGGATCTTGGATGTTTCCATGTGACCTTATGCATCTCTTTTGTTTTAAAAAAGGAGTTTGTAATACATAGGTCATTTCTAGTGCAATGCTCCAGCAGCCTTTGCCCATTATCATTCATGCTGACCGATGTTGTATTTTCCAAGGCACAATGGCCATGAACTCGAGTCCTTGCCCACACGAGCATTGAAATCACCGAGCATATAAATGTAGTCGGATTTTGGAACTGCCTTGATCGCAGAGTCTAGCTGCTCATAGAACGTATCCTTCACATCATCAGAGGAAGCGAGTGTCGGTGCATATGCAGTGAGAATGGTGGCAAATCCACAAGAGGTTGCCAAGCGCAGTGATAATAATCTTTCATTACCTCCAGCTGGAATATCAATCATTCCCAGTAGCGAATTCTTCACTGCAAAGCCCACACCATGTTGCCTTTTTTCTGCCTGCCCTCTTCCCTTCCAAAAAAAGGTGTAATTGTTTTCCCTGAGTGACCCTTCCTCAGCGAGGCGAGTCTCCTGCAGGCCAGCAATATCAATGTTAAGACGATTGAGTTCAGCATCAATCACAGCCGTTTTTCTCACATCGTCAATATTTGTCAAGTCAGTGGAAAATCCTGGACACATGGTTCTCACGTTCCAGGTTGCAAGCCGTAGCTTGAGGTTTCTATTCTTTTTATTAGTACCTGGTGCATTGGTTTTACAGCCTGCGATTCAGATTTTGTCCTAGCCCCAAGCACCCATTGAAGCAGGCAGGCTGTGGCGGATCAGCACCCAATTGGCTGGGGGCTGCCCAGCTTGAGGCGGGCGGTAGCTGATCAGTGACACCTGTAGGTGTCTCCCACCGTCAGAGGCAACGCGTGGCGCCCCATGTCTACGCCAACTGACAAGGACTTATAACCCGTAACAGTTGCCTCTCGCTTTGATTCCGAGACCAGGTTAAGACCAGGGATGGAGTTATTGCCTCTCCATAGCACAAAGCCTGGGCTAAAATAAAGAAACCATGTGTTGCCCATGCAGCATGATCCCTCTCTCGGCCTGCCTAGTTCACTCCAGAGGAAAGTTGACACCTATAATCTGGAACAAGACAAGCTGCAGAAGCTGCCGGATCAGCAAAGCAATGCTCTAACTGTCCGCCTGTCGGAGCTTCGATCATAGACCAGCTGCCAACCAAGGCTTAGGGCCTGGTCTGCCCTGCCATGACTTATTTTGTCTTTGGGTTGCATTTCCTCGCACCAGGATAAGGCTAGTACCCTCCCAATTGCGCTCTTCCGCCCGAAGCCGTTGGCACAATGTGGGGTGTCGGGTTTGGTAAGCGCCGCCCAACATTCGGCGCTGACAGAAAGCAGGTAGTACCGTCTACTGTCATATGGTAGCTCAGTCATATCTGACCAAGACCTGACTAACTAAGCGTACTTCTTGAATCCGTGATGAATACAATGAGTTTTGCAGTGGTCTCTTCTAACCAACGGAGTGCCGCTGTGACTGCTTCCACCTCCATTCTCATGCTGGAGGTCGTAGCCTCAATTGCCAGACTCTCCTTTTTTTTTTAAAGAATCGTCTAATAGCCTTCGCAATGAAACCCCAACCTCACTGGCTGTTTCTCACCACTGATCCATCTGTATAGATCACTATGTCACCTTGATGTGTATTACTCTGGATCAGTTGTTGACCTCAAACTCTGTGTTCAGTTTATCAATGAAGTCGGTGGGGATGTGACATTGGGAAAATTCTGGAGGCTGCACCGACAGATGAAGAGACAGACGATGCCTGGTATACATGGTACCGTTTATGATGATAACAACCGACCTATGACAACTGACAAGGACAAAGGGGAGGCTTTTCTTGCGCGATTTTTAAAACAGACGGATCAGCAAGATAGGACTATTAGAGATAACGTCAGAGAAGCCTTGTCACGGGTCACTGGGAAGGAGGACTGTGAGATTAAAGTGGAGGACATTATACGGGTACTGAAACGGGCTAAAGACACAGCGCCAGGTCCGGATGGGGTGAGGTACTCCCATATGAGGAACATAAATTATGGGGACTTGGAGGAGATGGCTCTTTGTTTCAACCTAAGCATCAATACGGTGGAAATACCCCACGATTGGCTGCATAGCTACCTGGTCCCACTCCAAAGCCAGGTAAGGATCACTCCAGACTTAATGGATACCGAATCATAACCCTGCAAAACACGTATGGCAAAGTCCTCGAAAAGATAGTAGCACGCAGGCTCCAGCGACATTTGGAAAGTCGTAATCTGCTTCCCCAAGGACTCGGGAGTTACCGGCCTGGGAAGGACACCTGGGCCAATGCTGCGACTTTTGCATTTGATGTCTACGAGGGCTTCCAGGATAAACAGGAGACAGTGGCGGTAGCTCTTGACCTGGAGGATGCGTATAACAGGGTTAGGTATGATCGGTTAATACACACACTGTTGGACATGGAGGTCTGCCCTTGCCTTGTTAGATGGGTTGCGGCAGTCCTTTATGAGCGTAAGGTTGCACTGCGCATGGGTTCCTGGACTTCTGATCCCTGTACTATTACACCTGGGTTGCCGCAGGGATCTGCCTTGTCCTCAGTGCTCTTTAATGTCCTCACCAGAAAAATCGCTGCTATTTAGACACCAGGTGTGGGTAGAATCTTGACATTTGCAGATGATGTGCTGGTGTACAGACAAGGCAGAGACAGGGCCAGTTTGGCGAAAGACTTACAGGTGGCAGTAAACAGGGTAGCGGAGTGGTGCAGGGACGCATGGGCCATTATAAACCCAGACAAGGCATCGGTTGTGTGGTACTCCTTGGATACCCCGATCGTCACGGCAGATGTCCCAGGTATTATGTTGAATGGATTTTTCCTCTTAGTCGAAAGAGTAAATTGAAGTACCTGGGTATCACCTTTGACAGGTGTTTGTCTTTTAAGGATCATGTGGAGGCTTTGGTGGTGAAGGCTGGTAGGGGACTTAATGTATTGAGGGCTATGGCAGCAACCGGGGTAGATCAGAGGATGCTACACGGGCTCTTTCAGCAGTTAATAATTTCTGTCATTGAGTATGGTTTGGAGCTGCTGACAGTATCAAAGAGCCAGGTTGGAGCGCATACAGAATGCTGCCATGCGGTTAATCCTGGGGTGCACAAAGGACACACCAATTATATGCATGAGGCATATCCTGGCGCTACCAACAATGACGGATAGGCATAGGGTCCTTCAGGCCAAATGGTACCTGAGAGTTGCCGCAGACAGGGATCACCCGCTGCATGCAGCAATGGATATGGTCAAGGGTCATAAACTAAGACGAGGCAGGTCCTGGATGGCACAGGCAGAACTTTCTATAAGTCAGGTGTGTGATCTAGAGACCATCAATCGTGAAAGAGAGTGGGTTGAAGTTCAGGAAGACATGACGGACTGGCAAAATGTAATAATAACACTGGGTCGTGAGTGCAGAGAATGGGCAGCCGGCTGCACTGAGTTTGAAGTGCAACAGCTGATCCAGAGCAACACACATCAAGGTGACATAGTCATCTATACCGATGGGTCAGTGGTGAGAAACAGACGTATTGGCTGGGGTTTCATTGCAAAGGCTAATGGGCGAGTCTTGAAAAAGGAGAGTCTGGCATATGAGACTACGACCTCCAGCATGAGAATGGAGGTGGAGGCAGTAACGGCGGCATTCCGTTGGCTAGAGGAGACTACTGCAACACACGTTGTATTCATTACGGATTCAAAGAGTATGCTTAGTAAGGTGGAGAAAGGAATGTTTCGTGTGGAATGGCTCTCTTCGCTTCAGAGGTCACAGATTGTGAGAATTGTACGGATATTTTTCCCTGGCCATGCGGGTGTACGGGGGAATTAACAGGCTGATAGGCTAGCAGGGAATGCACCTTTTGGTGGTATCTTGCCTATGGTCAAGGGGGAGGTGGTCGTGCGCTTGTGGGACCAGGTGGAGAAGGCGGAGGAACAGGTTGAGAACCCATATGTGGAAAGAATGAGATTGCGGGGGATCGGCAGGGGTTCTGGAAGAATCTCAAAACTGAGAGGTGCCAAGTAGCAGGTGCGACATAATGACGTAAATGAAAGAGATCAAAGAATCTCAGAACCACAACGCTAAGAAAAGTGAAAGAGATGACGCGACTACACAGAATCGTCACACGGCAATGTCTATAACAACAAACAGACTGACTTGGGAGTTTCATCAAGGCGGCAGCTCATGTTAATTCTGCAACCATAGGTCGGCTAGATATTGGCTTGATGGCGCATCAGTGGCTGAATGATTACTTGGAAATGGAAGAGACAATCTATAGAAGCAACGCTTATCGTAGCCACGAATAAACAGGCAGACTGACGCAGAAGACTAGATGTCTGTGAAGCGGCACGAAGGACACTTGGCGGATTGACAGAAGGATTCCGGGAGGACGAACAAGGACATTGTTGATCTTCGAACAGGGATGGCTTACAACATAACAATAATCTTAATTATATTATTCTTACTGCCCAACCTGGACAGAACAGGTACTGTAAGCATTTAGTTATTGTTTATTGTTGAGACAAGCCTTTACGCTGCGACATTAAACGCGTCATAACTGTTAATAGACAACTGACTGGACTTCGTCATATTAGTTTGTTCGGCTATTGCTTTTCGAGCCGAGTTTAATTATGCAGTTATTGTTGGAATTGATTTACACCCGAGATATCGCATGGCAAGAGGGAAGACCAGGAGAACATTTAATCAGATAGCGGTGGGAACGATTAGTAGTATGACTCTTCGCTGGCTGTTGATCGAGGTTACGGAGTACGTAAGGGAATGTCCTGAGTGCAGTGATGTCGGTTCTTAACTCAACTCAACTCATTGTGGCCCGCTACCCATTCTCTGCACTCACGACCCAGTGTTACTATTACATTGTGCCAGCCCGTCCTGTGTGCCGGTACTTCGACTTCACTCTTTTTCACGATTGATGGTCTCTATATTACACGCCTGAAGTAAATATAATTCTACCTGTGCCATCCAGGACTTAGTCTATGACCCTGACCATATCCATGGCTTCATGCAGGGAGTGATCCCTATCTGCAGCAATTCTCAGGTACCATTATCACTTTAAGGACCCTATGCCTATCCGTCTTTGTTGGTAGCGCCAGGATATTCGTCATGCATATAATTGTCCTTTGTGCACCCCAGGATCACCCGCATGGCCGCAATCTGTAAGATTACGAAATGTTCAAAGAAATGAAGTTATTGACAAGAAATGTTCAACCTCAATTAAATGTTATATGTGACAAGTTGGGATTTACCCTAAGAGAATGTAGAAAAAATCTTGAACGATGGCAGGAATACTGCAGTGGAATGTATGATATAAATAACTGTGAGGATATGAATGACATACATGAGCCAATGACAGCCGAGACAGAACGTGAACCTTCATTATATGAAATTGTATGGGCAATAAAGAACCTGAGAAACGTTAAATCACCAGGATGTGATTGCCATGGCGCTATTTGGTGGGTGCATTTGTTTTCATTGGTCGATATTGTCGCCATGGTTTATTTATTGTGTTTGGCTCGTTCCTGTTTTGTAGGACACATATAATTGTGTTTAGCCGTGTTGTTGATTGTACCACGATAATATATCATGGCTGCACCCTGTAGTCGTAGAGTAACTTAACTCATTACTGCGTTGGTTGAGTCTGAGAGACTTACTGAATATAACTCTTTCATTTAACAGACTCCACAAGAATTAACACAACTCCACAATGAACTATTATGACATAACATCGATGCCGTTTATTAAGCTTCATATTGTCATCTATTCAAAACACTTCATACACTTCGTGATTATATTAAAACAACGGCAATGTAAAATACTTGCAAACGACATCTGCATTTAAACTACAAGTGGCGGCAAGGTGGTATTCTGCCATGGTCATTACTCATCTTCCAACCTGAACCTTGGTCAAAACATGACTGACTCTTGTAACAGTCGCTGTCCCCTGTCCAGCGATTCGCTTGCTCTTTTACTGCAAAGCGTGAATCTCTGAACTGAGTTTATCTTCACGCTAACATGCGTGAAGCTCAGTACTATGTACTCTCAGCACTCCATTATCTTGGGTCATGGCACTCACCGCCGTTCCACACATAAGCAAAAGAAAATGTGAAGCATTTTGTTCAAATCCATCCATCCATCATGTGCCATGCCGGTAAGCGTGGGCGGTCATGTTCTGCCATCTGTCTCGACCATGCCACAAGGCCAAGCCATCCAGGTACTTGCTTCTAGGTCTTCCCCTTGGTCTGTTCCACTCGATCTTACCAGTGGTCACCAAGTTCTCCAAATCATTTCTTCTCATAACATGCCCAAAAAAATGTGACTGTCTACGTCTAATGTCTCTAAACAGTTTACAATCTTCATTTGTTTCTTGAAGGACTTGTTCATTGGTCTTTCTGGCTGTCCATGGTATTCTTTGCATTTTCTTCAGAAACCACATTTCTACTGCCATCAGATGTTTTTCAGCCTGACTGCTCATTTTCCAAGCTTCACATCCATATAAAAGTACAGGTTCTATGTAGCATCTCAACACTCTTCTTGTTCTAATCTCTTCAAGGCATCTCCCATCAGATATTATGACTGTTCCGAGATAATTGTACCTATTGACTTGTTGAAGAATATTCCCATTTACTTGTATATTACTTTGTGGTATTTCTTTCTTCCTAGTGAAGACGACAATCTGTGTCTTTTTACAATTTAATTCTAACCCTAGTTGTTCACTGTGTGTAACAACCGCATCTACTAAATGTTGCAGGTCCTGTTCATTGTCTGCAATCAAGACTGTATCATCTGCATATCCAATGTTATTGATACATCGTCCCCCAATGTTGATTCCTTCCATATCTTCAATATTTCTGAAAATACTTTCACTGTGCAGGGAAAACAGATCTGGAGACATTACACATCCCTGTCTCACACCTCTCTTAATAGGCTGATATTGGCTTACTTCATTATCAACTCTTATGGCAGCTTGTTGTTTCCAATATATGTTTTTTACAAGTCTAAGATCTTTTCCATCAATTTGTAGATCTTCAAGCATCCTTATCATGTTGACATGTCTCACTTTATCGATAGCCTTTGTGTAGTCAATAAAGCAAAGGTGTAGATCTTTGTTTAATTCTATACATAACATTAAATTCAATTGCTAGTATTTAACTAATCTAATTTACCTTGTTTGTCTGGCACAACTTGACACATTCGACAGTGAAAAGAAACTTATGAAACTCATTTTTAGCATTTGTAGCATATTTATCCCATTACAAACTTGTACTTTAAATTAATTTCTAATTGATTTTTATTTAACAATGTAATCATTTAATTTATTAATTATTTAGGAATTTGCTACGTATTGATGTAATATATCAACTTTAAAGTAAGTATATAACAATCATGATATGTCACTTATGATCTCAGTGTTTCAAACCTATACAAATCTTTAAAAAATCTCATAACATGAATTACATCTTTTAACAATACAACATGGCAGTAATAGGTATATCTCGATTCTAACGATTGATTAATTGTGGAGTAGTTTCCAAAGTCTGTTTCTGATTTTACTGTTAGTTCAACCTCCCGGTAATTCAAGAGTATTGTTCTGGTGCGGTGAGGGTTAAAATAAGCCCTCATACCCCTCTCTATCCAGAAGTAACCATACCTCCCATCCAAGCTGATCAAGTACAGCGCTTCGCAAGGCTTATCTAACCTCGGCTGTTCTGTTATGATGTTAATTCACTCTTAAACTCGAGCAACAGTGTCTTCGACACATCTCTGAGGTGATCATGGACCGATAGTAATCACTTCATGCATTGTCACTGTCCTGCCTGCATGTTCAACTATGCAATCGCTAACACATGTATGGTCAATTTCAATTGCTATTATCACTGAATCAAATGTACCTAATATATATCATGACATCTTATTAAGTTGTGTATTTGTCATATATTCTGAAGGGAGTGGGAGATCACTGTAGTGCATGCCCCATTTCTAAACAAAGAAGTTGGGCCCCATCCTCTTCTATCTTCAATAACCCCAGAATATGACCCTCGAGTTATCTGCAGGCCTCGTCTTATTAATTTAGTCTAGGAGATATAGATTATGGCCCTGGTGAGAATAGTAATTACTAACTCGGAATCTGCCCCTTCTCCAAAGATTCTTTTAGCTCTTGAGCCCCCCTTTTGTTTATCAAATCTGAGGAAAGTCTGGAGAATTCTCTCAGCCTGATTTATATTAAGAAAGCATGGATGTTGAGCAGTTGATAGATCTTGAGTCTCTCCCAATTTAATATTCCTTCATGAGTTAATTTGTTTTTAAACAATTAAACACATAACCAATCACGATAGATCTTGACAACTTGGTGTACACACATAAGATGGTGAATCACAGATAGGTTGAACTGACTAATCAACAAAGATCAGTTAATGTTAATTATTTATTGACTGGGCCTGTGTCTTCTGGCCTGATAGATACATTTTCCATTGTGGTTTACACAAGATAAATTAGAAAATTGCATATAGGACCAATTTCACAGTTCATCAACAAATAGGCATCAATACATAAGATTTCAGCAAGTATGAAACATATTGTAAACATATGAATGTTGTACTTGTTAAGTGTGGAGATAATACATATACATTTATGTATCAGTTCTTGAGACTGAGTGTTGTGTGTTTTTTACGAGATATGTAACCTTGCGATTGGAGGATTTGGATAAGCCTGGGTCCATTGACTGATGGATCCACTTCAAGTCTGCCCGTGTAGCTTCTCTGAAGGCTTCCCCATACTCTGCTCACGACAAAGTCTTCCTCCATCTCAAGTGCGGTTCATCTCTTTCTCTCTCTGGTCTGATTTGGTTGGTCGGCCCGTTGGTTGCCAGTTGGATGCCCATTGGTTGCCACCAAGATTTCACTGTGTAAGATTCACATAAACATATACACTCTTCCCAATACAATATTCTAGAAGTAGGTCGGAAGAACCTAAATTCCTGAAGTAGGAACTAGTCCCCCCCCCCCTCCTCCTCCTCTTTTCTCTAATCTAGTGTTGGGTCAATTTGGGGTGGTCAGAGTTTATCACACTGTGTACTCCTTGTCTCAGTTGGTTCCTGCTGTATGTAAGTTCTCATTGGACCTGGGGTCAGTGAGACGTGTACAGTAAGACAGTGACAAGAGTGAGGAGGTGTCAAGATGCATGTAAATAAATGACATACATTTATAACATTTCTATCACTCAATTGGGTATGTAGTGTGTATAAATGATTCTCTGTGTTTTCCCAATTAACCAACTTCTTCTTCTTCTTTATATAATAACTCCTTTCCCATTATCTGTTGTTGTTGTGTTGAGTGTTGGGTGGTGTGGTGTTGAGTGTTGGGTGGTGTGGGTTGTGTTTTTAAGTTGTGTTGAGTAATGAGTTAAGTCAACTTCTGGTGGTGGAGTTCCGCGAAGCACAACTTTTCTGATGTAATGCAGTTCATAAGTGCCCTTATCTAATTAAATTTTGACACAAATATAAATATTTATTCCACCAAACCCTATTTATTCAATAGATGAAGGAGAAATGGAAGATTTGATTTCTCTTTCAGCTTTCTAAATTGAAAATAGACATAGATAAGTCTGTTTTAGAACAAGGCACTCATTCTAGTACACGAACTGTCATTTTAGCTGTAGATAGTGATAGCATTTTTAGCAGTGTTTCTGATGAAAGGCACAAGATTGCTTTAGAATCATCACTTCGTACAGTTGTCCAGAATAGAATGTAGTATTATTATGCACTTCTTAAAGTTAATAACTATCTCTAAGAATATCAGAGATTGCAGTGTTCGAAAAGAGTATTAGAGTGTCAGTTTGCCCGGGAATCGGCTCTGCGTCGTCAGAATCTACAGTCGAGCATTTTTCACTTCAGAGGTTTTAATTTATAATAATACATTTCAATTGACATTACAAACACTGGATACCCTTCCTTGTCACTTGCTACATCTGGTCATCAGTTTAATCAAAGGAGTAACAATCTTACCTCGGATCTAGACATTCTGCCGTCCCTATTTGAAAATCGGTCACACTAGCTTTCACGTCTGTTCATCAGGCAGTTTGCAGAAAGAGTGCGCGATTAACATATTCTAAGCGGGTTTTTGAATGGAGGCGTTGTCACGTGTCTGTTCTTATCCAATGATCTCCTGAGTTTGGGCTGATGAAATGTTTCCTAGAATTGATGTCATCTGTCACTTGTTCCAGTTTCAGTTTTGATGTTGCGTTATTTTTTAAGGTTTGGTTTCATTTTGCGTTGGTGTAGTCAACTGGTTTATATTTTCCCCTCTCCTTGGCGTGCATTCTTGTCAACTGAATAATGGTGGTTAGCGGTTATGCCACAGTATTTAATCACAAATTTCAACAAATGCAAAATAATTTTGTAATATAATGATTGAAGATTAACTCTCTATTACTAATTAACAATTGTTTTACCCATCTTAGGAACTCCATTAATTATAATCTAACAAATGACAATATGATGAAATCAATTCATTATTCTTGGATGTACAAGAGATACAGCATGCAGGGCGATGCGCTACCTTCTTGATTTTCCAACCATTTAAGAGAGAATACAAGTTTGCAGGGCACGCGCCTACCTCAGAATTAACGCAAACACACAACATCCACTGCATAGTGAAATTAGGAAGGTGAAGGGCAGCAGGTTAAAAAGAGGACGGTCGTGGATGGGTCAAGCCGAAGACATTCTTCAACAGGTGTGTTCACTTGAGGACTTAGAACCTGGCGAGGAGTGGGTGCAAGTGCCAACAGACTTCTGCACATCCTTTTCAGTTTGCATCCAACTAGATAGAAAATGCAGACAAGAAAATCCGGCTGCTGTTGAGGCTGAAGTACAAGCGTTGATTTTCGAGAATTCGCTAGACGGTGACGCGGTCATCTACACAGATGGGTCGGTCGTCCGACATGTGAGAAGCTCATGGGCCTTTACAGCTCGGGCCGGAGGGAGAATTGTGAAGGAGGACTCTGGTGCTTTCACTGAAACCACAAGTAGCCTGACCATGGAAGTCATGGCAGTAAGTAAAGCAATAACATGGCTCGAGACACAGACATTCACTAGGGCTTGTTTCCTTAGCGACTCAATGAACATGATCAAGAGGATAGAGGAGGGGTCGATCAGAAGAGAATGGCTGCTGCCACTGAAGCGGTCTCGGCTGGCAAAGATTAGTTTCATCTTCGTGCCAGGTCATGCGGGAGTACAAGGAAATGAGCGGGCTGACAAGCTCGCAGGTGAGGCTACTGTGGAGGGCGGACGCGCCATGAACCAGGCTGACATTCTGAATGCTCTACGAGAAGTGAGACTTTTGCGAGAACCAAGTGATGACTGTGAATCTACAACAATGGCCAGACTGCGAGAGCAGCAAATTAAAAGAGGGGTGGCCAAACAAGAACACTACGCAGGAAGCCAAAGAAGATTGATAAACCAACACAGAACTGGCGTCGTTAGCCGCTACACGCTGCGGGATTTGCTGAGGAGGGGATCCGAGCACTTATGGACTGAATGGTTCGATGTGCAACGAGGATGATCTGTCGACTAACTAACTAACTTACTAATTCCATTAATAAATCTAAATTGAATCAGTATTGCAAACATTGTCATTTACATGGACACTATGCTCAAAAAGATAACTCAAAATAAATAACAGCAATGTTATCATAACCATTTCAATCAATAACATTAGTTAGTTAATTATGCAACCAATTGTAATACTTTACTTAGCGATGTTATCATAACCATTTCAATCAATAACATAGGTTAATTAAATATGCAACCAATTGTAATACTTTACTTTTCAAAGAAGAGCAAATAGAATTTAACTTCACATGCTGTTAACCGAAATTAACTATGTCCAGGTACTTTCATGTTCCACTTCAAGCCCCCTTAGTGCCATGGCGCGATTTGATGGTTATATTTGCTTTCATGGGTTGATAATGAGGCCGTGGTTTATTTAATGTGTTTGGTTCGTTCCTATTTTGTAGGACACATATAATTGTGTTTAGCCATTGGTCCTCAAGTTGTTGATTGTACCACCATAATACATCAGGGCTGCACCCTGTATCCGTTGAGTAACTTAACCCATTACTGTGTTGGTTGAGTTTGAGAGACTGAATTTAACTCTTTCATTTCACAGACTCCACAAGGATTAATGCCTCCAAAATTCACATTGTCATTGTCACCAGCAAAAGCAACACATTTGGAGTACAAATCATGTTTTCGGAGTGTTCTCAAAATATACTGTGATATAGTTTCTGAGGTTTCATTTGGTGTGTTGTCTAACTCGAGAATCTTAGTTTGGATTCCACCTGCTTTCCAGTCAAAGTACTGAACAACGATCGGAAATATTTTCTGCGAACCGTGATTGCTAGCATCTGTCGAAAGACCGAAATATGAAATACCACTTAAAGATTAATCCAATCCATCAACAGTTGTTGGGGGAGGGGGGGGGGGGGATCACCTGGTTTATTATTGCTTCAGTCTTTGGTTTTGCACAAGCAATATTTTTAGCAATTTCTGAATCTTCAAATTATGTGTGCATCAAACCAGCTGTGCAGGTCATCGAGTTGTAAGACTGATGATGACAAATTGTATGAAATTCCAAAGTTGCTTCAGCCGCATGCACTTTCAGCCACACATTTGAATACTTTGGCTGAAAAAAGACGTCACAGTGCTAGATGACGCGGACACTGTTGATTAGGTTTGTATGTCTCTCACTGTCAACATGGCGCTCCAAGTCAGTAGTTCCTTTATTGGCAACGGGGAAGTAACTATCGCAAATCGTACACTTTGCCTCATTCTTGTTGCGTCCTTCAACGAAGCATGGAAACTTATTTTTCATAGTATTCGAGAATTTGCATTTTCTCTTTGTAGAAGCCATTTTTATAAACATAGACGGCAAAAATTACAAATTTAAAAAAAAAAAAAAAAAATTTTTAAGTGGCGTCTCTACTACCGGAACCGGAAATAACATTAACATTTTGACCATAGAGACTACAGCATTGTTAGTGTTGCCGAATAGAGCAACAGTTAGATTCAAATTATACAAATAACTGGTGTTTCACATTTGGTAACAATAGGAAAATTAAATAAATATTATTAAGTAACTGGTTTTAATAAAGAATGTAAACACACGGTATAGTGTAGATACATTGTAAGGTGTAACAACAATACATAAAAAATCATAACATAAAATATTTTAAAAGCCGGACATTTTAAATGTTTTTAACTTTGCCTGGCGGACGGAGGACATTAGGCTAAAAAGGAGGACATGTCCTCTCTTTGCCGGACGTCTGGCAACCCTAGGAAAGCCCAGCTTCCTCATAATTCCTCAAAGTTTCTGATGCTGTACGCAGTCAGATGCCTTTAAATAACCCACAAACCATGAGAATAAGTTTACATTAAATTCTATATACTGTACTTCTCTATTATTAAACGAATGTTGAGTATGTAATCTCTTGTTCCTTTGCCTTGTCTCAATCCAGCACGAATCATGTTAATCTCTTCTTTCATTTTCTTATAAAGTCTTCCCATTATGACGTTTAGTAGTATTTTACTTGCATGACTGGTCAGGGCAACAGTTCTATAGTTGGTGCATAATTGTAGGTTGCCTTTTTTTGGTATTGGAATGAAGATAGATAGCTTCCAATCTTTTGGCGATGTACTATAATTCCATATCTTTTTACATAACGCTTGATAGATTTGCATGCTTTCCTCTTCTCCCGCTTTAATTAGTTCAGCTGGTATATCATCACTGCCAGGACGCAATATAAGGGCATGGAGTGCTGAGAGTACATAGTACTGAGCTTCACGCATTTTAGCAAGCGAGTCGCTGGACAGGGGACAGCGACTCTTCCGAGCGTGAGTCACGGTTTGACCGAGTTTCAATTTGGACCGGTCGAAGACGAGTAATGGCCATGGCAGAATTTCGCCCTGCCGCCACTTGTAGTTTAAATGTCGTTTGCAAATATTTTACATGGCGTTGCTTAATATAATCACGAATTGTATGAAGTGTTGTGAATAGATGATACTATAAAGTTTTAAAAATGGCGTCGACGTTATGTTCACTGTGGAGTTATGTTAACAGAAGAAAAGGTAGAAATGTGTTCTCGCATTTGAAGGAAGCCTTGAGCAAGCCATTAGTAGGCGTTGGATGTTCTGCTCATGTTCTGCACAACTACATCCAACACAGTGCAGATTTAATGCAGATTGATGTTGAATCTATTGCCTTTAGGATATTCAATTACTTTTCTATATACACTGTCAGAACAGAAACTTTGAAGGATTTTTGTGACTTTGTCAACATTAACTGACAGCAACTACTCTATGACTCTAAACCTAGATGGCTCAGTTTGTTTCCAGCTGTTGAGAGGCTGTTGAGGCTGTTTACTGCTTTGAAAGAATATTTTCTTTCTGTAAACCAACCACCTGCTATGATAAAAAAATGTATTGGCAGTTACTGTAATAAAATTGTACTGATTATGGGTTTAATCTGAACGACTTAAATGAAACATTCAATATGTCCTCCTTTTTGTCTTATTATGTCATCCTTTTGGTGCACACGTATCTGGCAACCCTAGGCTTTCCATCACATGTTTTACAACTTATAAAATTGCTATATCTAGACCAACAAACAGTGGTCAGGATGGATGGTGAGACATCAGATTGGCTTGACATCAAGCAATGGCTTGACGTCAGAGATATGTGCTGTCCCCTAATCTTTACAAAAAATATCTAAAGACCACTCCACTATACTCCACCCGGTGGACGCAGTAGAACCGAGGTTGCACATATCATAAACTGTCACAAAGCAGTTTCATGCAATGGGTCTGTGATGTTATAGCACCATTATGCCTGAGAGCTAGGAAGAATAGATGTAATCCCTTATACCCTAAGTTAATGTCACTAATTCACTCAGACAAGCAGTTCCTTACAGCCGCTCAGTTAAAACGTTGGTTTAGCAGATAAAAGGGTCGGTAGTGATATAATACTAGTATCTGATCTCCGGGCTTGCGTGCCGTGATCAGTCTCTGTGATAGGCCTACGTGAGTTACGATGCACGCTCGTGCACCACACACTGTAAGGTCTAAGCATCATTTACCCTATACCGATTGTGGGTAAGGTCTGCACCAGTACACCTCTGCTTCAAACACAATCAATAGACAATATGCCAATGCGCGTGGCGCATACGAACACAATAACATAATACCCAATTCTTCTTAGTGAGTACCAGATGACAAATTGCATCTTAAACATCAAATACACATAAAGTAAGCAAATTCAAAATAGTCATTTAATGTTATTCAACATAATAGCTTAATGCATGAGTAAGTAACAATATTGTATACATACAAAATGAGACATATAAACAAGTTTCATTGAAGTAACCCCACGGGACAGCCGCATTGCTGGCCTGTCTGGTTTAGTACTACTTAGCCACTGTCGTGGTAAGAATTAAAAGAAATATAGTCAATTAATTATATTCTGCACAACGAATGCACACAACAAAAGGAGACCTGGCTAGTTCAAATGAGAGTGACGAGCATCTGACAAGATACATGAAAGTCAACAGTATATCTAGAACATAAGGTTACTTGTCAGAAATCTGTGCGATAAGATATATACACAGAAAATGAAGAATTCTAGTTCACAGATCAGTAACAAGAAACACTGATAGTCTCAAAGAACTAGCTGGCACAAGCCGACAAATGAAGGTTCCGAAGGTTACAGGCTATAACTTACATTGGCAGCTTTCCGTCTTGACAGACGATAGTTTGGTACATTGTGCTTCAAAAAGGCTTAATAACTACGATCAATGGCGGTGACGAGTGTGGCTGGTAAGGCCAATTCTTGCTGCAAATGTTTGCCCACAGTAGGTGCATGTGAAAACATGGTCATTTCCACCATTTTGCACCATCTTACGTCTCTCACGCTCTGTGTGTGCTTTATCTGCAATCATTTTCTCCTTTGTCTTTATTCCATTTCTGATAGTTGCCCTCCATGCAACACGTTCAGTGGTGACGTGCTCCCAATGTGCATTATCAATGCCTGTATCAATCATGTCCCGCTTACACACATCTTTGTATCGTAGTAGAGGCCGACCCTGAGATCTCCTACCCGTCTGTAATTCACCAAAAAAGATGTCCTTTGGTATTCTACCATCATCCATCCTCCTAAAGTGTCCTATCCATCTAAGTCTACGAAGACTGAGCATGGAATACACCGTCACACAACCTGATCTTTCCAATACTTCAGTATTTGTGATTTTGTCTTGCCACTTAATACCAAGTATTCTTCGCAGACACCGCATATGAAAGCTGTTTAAACGTTTCTCTTGGCGTGAGTAAGTTGTCCAGGTTTCACTGCCATAAAGAAGAGTACTAAGGACACAGGCTTGGTAGACGAGGACTTTTGTTTTGGCAGTAAGCTTCCTGTTCTCCCAGACTCTTTTTGCTAACATGTTCATTGTTGTTGCTGCCTTGCCAATCCTGATGTTGATTTCCTGATCGAGGGATAATTTGCTATTTACCTCTGATCCTAGATATGCAAAATGGTCTACTATCTCCAGTTCGGCGTCGTCAATAAAGATTGATGGTACACCATGTGCACCTTGTGACATAATCTGTGTCTTCTTTTTGTTAATTGTTAAACCAAATTCAGAACAAGCATTGGAGAATGCAGATAGTAGATGTTGTAATTCTTCCTCAGAGTGGGTCGTAATCGCAGCATCATCCGCAAAAAGCAACTCTCTGATTAGTACCCTGCTAATTTTGGTCTTGGCCTTCAATCTCTGAGCATTATAGAGGCCACCATCTGAGCGTGAGTGAATGTATATACCGTCATCCTGATCACGAAAGGCATATTTCAGTAGAAGTGAAAAGTATATCCCAAAGAGGGTGGGGGCTAGTACACAACCTTGCTTAACTCCACTCTTGATTTCAAACTCTTCTGAAGTTGAGCCATCAAACTTGATTATACCCTTCATGCCTGTGTGGAACGATTCCACAATGGACAGAAGAGTTGGTGGGCAGCCAATCTTCTTTAGTGCTTTGAACAGACCCTCACGACTGACCAAATCGAATGCCTTTGTGAGGTCGATGAAGGCAATAAACAGTGGCTGATTTTGTTCCCGGCATTTTTCTTGCATCTGTCGCAATGAGAATATCATATCAATGGTAGACCGGTTCTGACGGAAGCCGCACTGTGATTCGGGGTAGACTTGATCTCCCAGGACTTGAAGTCTGCGCAGGACAATTCTGGCAAATACTTTCCCAACAATACACAGAAGTGAGATACCCCTATAGTTGTTACAGTCGCTCCGATCTCCCTTGTTCTTGTACAGCGTTATGATGTTTGAATCTTTGAAATCCTGTGGGACTTGTCCTTCTCGCCAGCATAGCTCTATTAGCTGGTGGATCTGTAGAGCGAGTGTGTCTTGCCCACTCCTGATTACCTCTATTGGAATCCCATCCTTACCTGGAGCCTTGCCAGATGCAAGCTCATTTATAGCACACTTAACTTCTGTTATAGTGGGAAGTGTGTCCAGGTGGTCAAGAGTTGGCAGGGCCTCTATGGCGTTGAGGGCATCATCCGCTAGCTTGGTCTCACTTGAGTAAAGCTCTAAATAGTGCTCGACCCATCTATCCATCTGCTGTTTCTTATCAGTGATGATTTCTCCAGTCAAGGTTTTCAGCGGTGCACTTCTTTTGATCATTGGACCACAGGCTTTCTTTATCCCTTCATACATGCTTCTGATGTTTCCCTTATCACTTGCGATTTGAATGGACTCACATAACTTGATCCAATAGTCATTCGCACACTGCCTGGCAGCCTTTTGTACATCCTTCCTCGCTTGCTTCAGCTCACTCAGAGTGTTACGCGTTGGTCTTTCCTTGTTTCTTAAGAGAGCTATCTTCTTTTTATCAATCAAGGGCTGCAGTATCTGGCTGTTTGCCGCAAACCAGTCCTGCCTCTTATGATCCACAGTGCCGTAAACCCCTACCGCTGTTTTATAAATAGTTTCCTTAAGTTTACTCCATTTATCATTTACTATACAATTTTCTGATGTATCATTGAAAGCGTCTTCAAGTTGCTGTTGAAATTCAAAGCACTTTCCAGGATCGTGAGTGTTAGTAATATTAATCCTGGGGCTAGACTTGTGTTTAGCTGTGTAGATTCTCTTTGGTCTCAGTCTAACCCTTGCAACAACCAAAGAATGATCTGTATCACAGTCAGCACTGTGGTAACTTCGAGTTAATGATGTATGGTTCAGATGTTGTCTCCGTGTGATAATGAAGTCCAGCTGATGCCAATGGCTGGATCTTGGATGTTTCCATGTGACCTTATGCATCTCTTTTGTTTTAAAAAAGGAGTTTGTAATACATAGGTCATTTCTAGTGCAATGCTCCAGCAGCCTTTGCCCATTATCATTCATGCGACCGATGTTGTATTTTCCAAGGCACACTGGCCATGAACTCGAGTCCTTGCCTACACGAGCATTGAAATCACCGAGCATATAAATGTAGTCGGATTTTGGAACTGCCTTGATCGCAGAGTCTAGCTGCTCATAGAACGTATCCTTCACATCATCAGAGGAAGCGAGTGTCGGTGCATATGCAGTGAGAATGGTGGCAAATCCACAAGAGGTTGCCAAGCGCAGTGATAATAATCTTTCATTACCTCCAGCTGGGATATCAATCATTCCCAGTAGCGAATTCTTCACTGCAAAGCCCACACCATGTTGCCTTTTTTCTGCCTGCCCTCTTCCCTTCCAAAAAAAGGTGTAATTGTTTTCCCTGAGTGACCCTTCCTCAGTGTCACGAATTGGCAGCCTTTACTTCCCAGAACAATTTTCGGTTCACCATGTAGAGAAGTTACAGAATAAGAAATGCAATTCTCTATAATAAAGGAGGAGAAATGGAAGACAGAACAATCTGGCCTGCACACATAGAGGCATAAAATGTTGTAGCAAAAGGAACCCATTCAGCTTTGAGTTGCCAGCCCCAGATCAGTTTCACAGTCTGCCCTACAGTGGGGGTAATTTTAATTGTCAGTTTGACCTTTAACACCTTTAAGCTGGACTGCCTGGTTTTACAACCCTAGTCTGATGGTCTGTGTGATTTCATTCTGGGTTTATTGCAATTCCCACCATCCTGTTTTAGTAGCCAGCAGCCATCTGTTCTGACACTTCACAGCTGAATGGGTTCCTTTTGCTACAACATGTTATGCCTCTATGTGTGCAGGCCTGATTGTTCTGTCTTCCATTTCTCCTCCTTTATTATAGAGAATTGCATTTCTTATTCTGTAACTTCTCTACATGGTGAACCGAAAATTGTTCTGGGAAGTAAAGGCTGCCAATTCGTGACAGAGCTTCCCGCTTAAACAAAAAATTTCTGCCAGAAATCTTTTGTCAAAGCACGCCGTACATCCCAGAATAATGCCTAAGCACTCTCCGTTCTGTATCTGCCTAAAGGTTTCCAATATTCCTTGTGGCAGTGGGTTGTCCTGCATAAAGACGTCCCATTTCCATAACCCAAAGATACTCTGGATAGATCCTTGTACCTGGTTTTCGGCCGGGATTCCATGCAATAGCTTGGTAAAATCCGGTAATTGTCAGGAGGTTGTAATTTTACCCCTCTGGGAAAGATCACAATCAACGGGATTCTTCTACGCCTCTGGGCAGCAATTGTTTTACACCATTCACTCACGTGATTTACTCCTTTCAGCCGAGGATGTACCCGTAGTGAGGTCTTGCATAAGCTGGCCACAGCAAAGCTTGTCTCTGTGATATTCCTCCATCCTTTATAGATCCTTAACAGATTCATCAATATCTTCTTTTTGAAAGGAATAATGTTACACATCATGGTCCCATGATATAAATTCAACTGGCGCTTTCCTCCTTCAAAGTCGGGCGTAACAATCGTCCCTCCTCGGTGTCGCGGTTTCTTCCCCTGATATTCAGTTAATGGGCTGAGTTTCTCTGCATTAGAGTATCTTGTACAAACCGTGCTAGAAATTGGAAATTTAGTGTGCCAAGTTGTCCTGCCTTGAGAAATAACATAGTTACTCCAGGGCGATAAAGTGGTGTTACTTTTGAATAAAGTATCCACAAAAAGCTGATCTACTCCTATCAAATCGACCTGACTGAAGGGTAGATGTAGTCCTAAGAGTGTTGATTCCAAACCACTCTTGACTTCTGTTACTTCAGGTCCCTGTTGCTGGAATTCCCTGATAACTTCAGCTAATGAGATGATAGGCGTTTCTTCCTCCATCTTGTGCAAAGAATTTTCTTCTTTAACAACTACAGACAATGTTGTCTGCACAATATCAGAGTCCATATTCTGGCTCATGACAATTCCCTGTGTTTCCTGAGTCTCCGAACTGATATACTGTGAGATAACAACTGGAAATGTTTCCTGGTCTGGATGTTCCTCTCTGGTCCTGCTTTCATGGGCTAAGTCCAGTTGAGGTAAATCCTGTGGTGGGCTGTCTAAGCAATCCATCACATTAGGTAAATGATTTGAACTGAGATCTAGTGTCTTGTCCTGAGCTGCAGCCTCAAAGATCACAAGAGGTTCCGGATCGTCCTTCATCCCACTGTCAGTCAAATTTAATCCCACTTCTTGCTTGCCTAAGCTGAAGGGAATAATAAGGTCGGTTACCTCTCCATCTCCGACCTCTTTAAAAGATGTCCCCAGGTCCTCTTCTTCTTGAGTTTCACCCCTCGTTGAAGTAAAATGAGATTCCTGGGAGTCTTGTACTGGCGGACCAGTTAAACCACATATCTTGTGGTACGAACAGTTGTCCTCTGGGTAACTGTTAGTAGGCAATTTATCTGAACTGATAATTAGTGATTCTTCCCGCGTTGCAGTAATGAAATTCACCTGGGATTCAGTTTCTTCCATCCTCCCTATTTCAGTCAGATGTAATTCCACTTCATGATTCTGTGAACAGAAGGGAATGTGAGAATCGGCTAGGCCTCCGCCTGCGACCTCATTAAAGGTTGTCTTCAGTTCCTCTTTCTCTCGAGATTCATTTCTCTTAGAAGTTAAGTGGTTTCCCTGAAGGTCCTGTACTGCAGTAAAACCACAATTTCCGTGGTGCAAACAGTTATCACGGTTGTGACTGCTTGAAATGCCCTTGGCACGTTTTTTCTTCCCTCTTTTCCATTTAGGACTGGGTCGAATGAGAACCTGTAGTTCCCGGTCCACTAACTCTGATTCCGCGGTGGTTGGCAAAGATGTCCCTTCCTTCCTGGTTGGGTGAGCATCCATATCTCCTACCTTATGTCCCGCTAGAAAGGTTAGCTTCTCTGCATTGACTACTTCCATATGCTTTATATTAATCTCTGCTTCTTCAGTTTTGCTACGCTCTTTTGCTTCAAATAACTCTTTAATTGTTTTATTCATCTGTTCCTCCGCCATGTCCCACTCTTTCATCTCATCTCTGATGTATATTTCTAATTGTTCTCCTGTTAAGCCCTCTATTATGCCTAACCTTCTCGTGGACTCTAAGTAATCTGTTCGCGCCTTCAGATAATCTAGATCCTGGGAAGGTGAGTCCATATTTGCTAATGGCTAAATGGTAAGCTCTTATGTATCTATCAAATTCAGAGCTAAGCTAGAAAGACAAGAGTGAACCAATGACAGTAGAATCAAAACCAATGTGTAGAGTTAAACCTCAGCAGTGAAAGACAACTGAAAGTAATATTCAAGTAGTTTCTGGCGACCGCAGTGAAGTAAGTGTGAGAGATGTACTACACAGTAATCAATACTAATATTTACCTAAATAAATATTAAAATGCACTGCATACATGTCATAATGAAAATGGCATAAGTAGCATAAAATGGCAAATCAATCAAGCAGTTAAATCATCAAACACATCAATGTAAATATGATTAAAGTGATCAGTTATCATTAAATGATGAATGATACACTAAATGATAAGAATTAAAATACTTATCAATAAATGATAGATGAGGTAGTTCTCATAAGTTCTTATCTGTTATACACTTTTGAAAAGTTATATCTATACTCTGTAACTTCCTCAACTAAAATTAGCTACATCTGATGATAGTCTATTTTGATGACTGAAGATTACAAGAGTTAACTTTTAAAATCGTATGTCTAGGGTCTAGTACCGGAGTCTATTGAAAGCGAGAAGTCCGAATTCAAATACCGTATGAGAAGCCCAATCTGTCAGAAGTCGGGGTGCTCCACCGGCTAGATGAAAGTATTATTCACTGGCGAGCAACCCCCAATAGTCAGAAACTGACTAGGGACAAAATCTATATGGCTGAACTACAGATTAAGCCCTGAATATCCAACGTACAGCTCCAAGTGGCTCGTTACAAAATGAAATGAACTGTGCTGAATATTCGCCAAGGAATGGGAAAGAGAAGGTTAGCTAAGATAGATTTTTACGTCTGAATTAAAGTTTAAGGACAACTATCCTAGTACAGGTTTTTCTCCCTGACTGCTCCTTTCCTTGGTGTGTAAGTGAACCCCCACCAATGTACACAACAACACGTATGCACAATTGGAAAAAATATAATGACAGAACTATGAGTTACAATACTACAACATTTATTTGCTAATCATAACAATAGACATAGGATGATTGTCAATATGAGGATGATGAAATCATATACATATTGATATTGATGACAAACATTACGTAACTTTACTTGTTACTCGATCTATCTGGATCTGTGGTCCAGATCCCCACTCTCCAGTAGACTCAACAAAGAAGAAACAGCTTGCCGGTATTCTGACGATCCTGTCAGTCCTGACACTCCTAGTCAGTAGTCTCTAGTCTTGAGATCTATAACATAGGTGCTCCTTGTGAGAGCTGTTCAGAGATTTTTTCGTTTCTAACATGACCAGAGCTAGGGACCCTTATTTAAGCTGAGTCCAGCAGACCCTATTATCTCCTTGGCACCTTTCTGTCTGGTATGACAGAAACATGCTGACCTCCTAAGGTAATTAATTCTATTCAAGTGTGGAGCCAGTTCACACCTCTTTTCTCATGCAGACTGACTTATCTCCCCCTGGCAGTCATAAATCTATTCTGAACCACTAACCCTCACCATAGTGTCACACCTGGATGGTTTTGAATTGCCAGCCCCAGATCAGTTTCACAGTCTGCCCTACAGTGGGGGTAATTGTAATTGTCAGTTTGACCTTTAACACCTTTAAGCTGGACTGCCTGGTTTTACAACCCTAGTCTGATGGTCTGTGTGATTTCATTCTGGGTTTATTGCAATTCCCACCATCCTGTTTTAGTAGCCAGCAGCCATCTGTTCTGACACTTCACAGCTGAATGGGTTACTTTTGCTACAACATTTTATGCCTCTATGTGTGCAGGCCTGATTGTTCTGTCTTCCATTTCTCCTCCTTTATTATAGAGAATTGCATTTCTTATTCTGTAACTTCTCTACATGGTGAACCGAAAATTGTTCTGGGAAGTAAAGGCTGCCAATTCGTGACAGACAGCGAGGCGAGTCTCCTGCAGGCCAGCAATATCAATGTTAAGACGATTGAGTTCAGCATCAATCACAGCCATTTTTCTCACATCGTCAATATTTGTCAAGTCAGTGGAGAATCCTGGACACATGGTTCTCACGTTCCAGGTTGCAAGCCGTAGCTTGAGGTTTCTATTCCTTTTATTGTACCTGGTGCATTGGTTTTACAGCCTGCGATTCAGATTTGGCATAGCCCCAAGCACCCATTGAAGCAGGCAGGCTGTGGCGGATCAGCACCCAATTGGCTGGGGGCTGCCCAGCTTGAGGCGGGCGGTAGCTGATCAGTGACACCTGTAGGTGTCTCCCACCGTCAGAGGCAACGCGTGGCGCCCCATGTCTACGCCAACTGACAAGGACATATAACCCGTAACAGTTGCCTCTCGCTTTGATTCCGAGACCGGTTAAGACCAGGGATGGAGTTATTGCCTCTCCATAGCACAAAGCCTGGGCTAAAATAAAGAAACCATGTGTTGCCCATGCAGCATGATCCCTCTCTCGGCCTGCCTAGTTCACTCCAGAGGAAAGTTGACACCTATACATCTAGAACAAGCATTTCCTCGCACCAGGATAAGGCTAGTACCCTCCCAATTGCGCTCTTCCGCCCGAAGCCGTTGGCACAATGTGGGGTGTCGGGTTTGGTAAGCGCCGCCCAACATTTGGCGCTGACAGAAAGCAGGTAGTACCGTCTACTGTCATACGGTAGCTCAGTAATATCTGACTAAGACCTGACTTTAGGCTTGTGATCACTACTTTTAGGGCTTCGTTGTGGTCACTATAGTTGGTAACCCATTGTGGTCACTATTGCTGGGGCTACAGTGTGGTCATTATTGCTGGTGATCCGGTGTGGTCACTATTGCTGATGATCATGCGTGGTCAAAATTGCTGGTGATCATGAGTGGTCACTATTGCTGGTGATCTGGTGTGGTCACTATTGCTGGGGCTCTGGTGTGGTCACTACTTCTGGTGATATAGTATGGTCGCTATTGCCAGTGATCTAGCATGGTCACTGTTGCTGTGGCTCTGGTGTGGTCACTATTGCTGGGGGATATGGAGTGGTCAGTGTTGCTGTAACTCTGGTGTGGTCACTGTTGCTGGTAATCCGGTGTGGTCACTACTGCTGGTAATCCGGTGTGGTCACTACTGCTGGTCAATAACTTTAGGCTATAACTAATATTTCTAGAAACTACCATCACAAGACAGACATATCAATACAGAACGTATACGCGGTGAAAGCTCATAGTTCATACCTGTGTAAAATATTTGCCGTATCCGGTTTGAAACGTTCAAGCCCAGCCTACTTATATTGCCCTCTTAATTAATCTTATCTCCTGGGCCTTTTCCATTCCCACGGTCCGTGTAGCGTCACGCCTGGGCGGTTTCCGTGAGGGCCAGAAATTCACACGGTCCATTTTACAATCCACTGAGATTTTGCGGTCAGCCGCCCGTCTAGGTCCTCACAGTTCACACCTCTTTTACAGTACAGACTGAATTACCTCTCCGTGTCTGTCTCACGTCTGATATGATTTTTAAAAAGTAAATAATCCTTAACAACCCTTGGGGATGGTTTGGTATGAAAAGGCCACCATAAACTTTTTGGTGTGAAAAGCATTTCTTAAGCGTACTTGTACTCGTACTATTAACGTTGTCCCATTTGTACCATGTGAAAATATGTGATTGTCTGTATTCAAAACATGTGTTATAAATACTGTGTGTTATAAATAACGCGTTTGCGACTTTGGTAGCAAACTGGTAATAATTTGCTGACATTTATTATTTGTCTGACATTTAAGATTACTAGTTGTGTCTAAGTATTTTCGGCTCCTGTCATGTTGCACCCAGGTTTTGTATCAAAATACGCCGTAATAAATACCTTTTTCTTGAATTGGTTGCGTATTGATAATCGTAGAACTCTTCATGCTTTTCTTCATAGCATGAGAAATAAACAAACATATATTGACTGGCACTCATAGAAGTAAAGAAATGAAGTAAAGATTAGAGGACATACTAGACAAAACAACAATGGAATATAACTAATAAGTGACAACACCGGATCCCTGCAATAGTGACCACACCGGAGTCACAACCATAGTGACCACACTGGATCCCCAACAATAGTGACCACATCTCATACCCAGCAATAGTGACCCCACCGAATTACCAGCAACAGTGACCACACCGGATCCCCAGCAATAGTGACCACACCGGATCCCCAGCAACAGTGACCACACCGGATACCCAGCAATAGTGACCACACCGGATACCCAGCAATAGTGACCACACCGGATACCCAGCAATAGTGACCACACCGGATACCCAGCAATAGTGACCACACCAGATACCCAGCAATAGTGACCACACCGAATTACCAGCAACAGTGACCACAACGAATCCCCAGCAATAGTGACCACACCGGATCCCCAGCAATAGTGACCACAACGAATCCCCAGCAATAGTGACCACATCGGATTACCAGCAGTAGTGACCACACCAGATCCCCAGCAGTAGTGACCACACCGGATTACCAGCAGTAGTGACCACACCAGATTACCAGCAGTAGTGACCACACCGGATTACCAGCAGTAGTGACCACACCAGAGTTACAGCAACACTGACCACTCCAGATCCCCCAGCAATAGTGACCACACCAGAGCCCCAGCAACAGTGACCATGCTAGATCACCGGCAATAGTGACCATACTATATCACCAGAAGTAGTGACCACATCAGACCCCAGCAGTAGTGACCACACCAGATCACCAGCAATAGTGACCACACATGATCACCAGCAATTTTGACCACGCATGATCATCAGCAATAGTGACCACACCGGATCACCAGCAATAATGACCACAACGAAGCCCTAAAAGTAGTGATCACATCGGATTCCCGGAAATAGTGACCGCGACGGATTACCAGCAAAAGTGACCACACCGGATCACCAGCCCTAGTGACGACACCGGATCACCAGCAATAGTGACCAAACCGGATTACGAGCAATAGTGACCACACCTGATTACCAGCAATAGTGACCACGTCGGATTACCAGCAGTAGTGACCACACTGGATCGCCAGCAATTAAGGCACCAAAAATAGTGACCAGAGCCCCAGCAATAGTGACCATACCGGATTACCATCAATAGCTATCACACTAGAGACCCAGCAATAGTGACTACATTGGATCACTAGCAATAGTGACCACACCGGATCACCAACAATAGTGATCACACTGGATCACCAACAACAGTGACCACATTGTATCACCACCAATAGTTACCACACCGGATCACCAACAATAGTGATCACACTGGATCACAACAACAGTGACCACATTGTATCACCACCAATAGTTACCACACCGGATTACCAGCAATAGTGGTCACACTGGATCGCCAGCAATTAAGGCACCAATAATATGTGTAGGCAGTGCAACAAGGGGAATGGCATGGACGAGATGCATGCGATAACAAAGGATGGGACGACTTGGAGTAGGTTGGTTGAGAGCAAATGCCCCAATGGAGGATACAGGGCGAGACGGAGAGAGAGAGAGAGAGAGAGAGAGAGAGAGAGAGAGAGAGAGAGAGAGAGAGAGAGAGAGAGAGAGAGAGAGAGAGAGAGAGAGAGAGAGAGAGAGAGAGAGATTGTCGAGACCTCCGCCCTGGCACACATTCAAAATGAGAAAAATCTACTCACAGGAGATCGTTTAGTGATTCAAGGGGATAGTCTGCCAGTTACTGCAAGCCAGCATTGTTGCGTTGACTAACTCCTCTTCGGAAAGGTGACAAGTGAAATTTAGCAACTTGCCAACCTCTGCTAGGACATTCAACCCAGCCCCACCTTCAAATGTGCACACGGTAAGTGAGGCAGGCGAGATCTTAGGCTACAAGGTCCTTCTGGTTAGGTTATCCCTGAAGTTGTGACTGGCCTAGAAAGCCAGCAAAGGGTTCAACGTGCCATGTTTTCAGCACACAAGAAAGGGTTTCACAACTGGTTCTAAAGGTTAGCGGCCATATACCGCCAGCAGATAACCATGCTAATTAAAATATGTACTAGTAACATCTTTGGCATTGCTTACAAAGAAAATTAGTGAATGAGATGTCGAAAACAAGAATAAACATGATGGAGATCAACGAACCAATCGGAAAGATTGTCAACATATAATCAAGTGATATTCATATATTTGAAATATCAAAACATGGAGCGAACATTTCTTCATGAATTATAACAACCCCCCTCTGCCGTGCGTCCACCTTGACGAGGTAGAGGGGCTTGCGCGTTCCAATGACCCCAAGAGCTATGCCGACGGTAGCACAGCTACTGGTAGGGTCACCCATGTCGGACAGGTCAAGGGAGAGGGACCAGACGAAGAGACGTACAAACCTGCTGCCTTGTAGGTAAACTGGGGACAGTCAAAGGCTAGGGAAAGCATCCCGAACAAATGCTTGTCGAAATCGGATGTACTGAGCCACAGCCCGTAACTTTATCATTTCATGATGCCACAGATGAAAATTAATCGTTATGGTGCTAATCCCGTGAAGTCCCATCAGGCGGTGATAGTGCCGGGCCCCCTGCCTCGAGGGGGTCCACCCATGACTACTGGTGGTCACCTTCCCCTGTGCTGTGGAGTCAAGGCACAGAGGAGTAGGTTAAGAGCTATTGACCAAACACCCCGGACACTCAACATACTACAATGGAATGCAGAAGGAGTTTATAACAAGAAAGCCTCCCTAACACAGCATCTTCATAAAGATAGAATAGATGTGGCATGCATTCAAGAGACACACCTCAACGCCAATCGCACATTTTCAGTCAAGGGATATCAGGCCACACGTTTCGACCGCGAAGGACACAAAGGAGGAGTTGTAATACTTACACGAAATACAATACCTTGCAGCGAAGTATCTGTGATCTCTGACAACCAAACGGAAATTATAGGTGTTGATATAATGATAAAGGACGTGAAAATAAGAATTTACAATCTGTATAGCCCGGCAGATAAGGATCTTACACTCTCAAACATGGAAATAACTGACACAAATTGCATTGTTGTCGGAGACTTTAATAGCCGTTCAGAAAGATGGGGATACCCAGATACTGACAAAAGAGGAGATGAAGTAGAGGACTGGGAAATAGACTCAAATCTCCATCTACTCAACAAAGCGGATGACACACCGAGCTTCTACTCCAGAAGATGGATTACCACTTCTACTCCAGACTTAGCTTTCTGCACAGGAGACATCCTCCACAAAATCGATCGCCATGTGCTTGACCAATTAGCAGGTAGTGACCACAGACCAATCAAGCTTGTAATAAATATGGAGTATGTTCCACAGGAGCAAAAGCCTTTGCCCCGTTGGAATTACAAACGAGCAGATTGGGACAGATTTGCCATACTAACAGACAAATATTGTGAAAACATAAATACACGATATGGCAACATGAAGCAAATGGTGGAAAGTCTAAACAGAGCAATAATACAGGCGGCCACTGAGTCCATTCCAAGAGGAGCGAGGAAAAATTACAAACCATACTGGACTGAAGAACTACAAATTTTGGAGGACAAAGTTGAAGATGCTAGGAAGACCGCAGAGAGAGAACAAACAACTGAAGCGAACATCTCTCTCAAAGCCATCTCAGCAAAATATAAAAGAACAGTAAATCAAACAACAAGAGATTGTTGGAGGAAAAAAACAGAAAACCTTAATTTTGACAGGGATGGAAACAAACTATGGAAACTAGTGAAAGCCATGAACAATGAAGGACCTAGAAACAAACAAATAACAATTAAACAAGGAAATGCCTTGCTTACAGGAAAAAAGGCTGCAAATGCACTAATGGAACATTATGCCAGTGCAAACCACATTGATATTACAGCCGAACAGAAGAAAGCAATCAAAGATAAACAGATACATCATAGATATACAGAGACAGCAGCATAATATATGATGGCAAATCTAACAATGGAAGAAATGGAACAGGCAATGAATACCCTAAAAAAGAAGACATCACCAGGAAAGGATGGAATCACAAATGAAATGCTAATAGGACTAGGCACTAAGGCAAAAAAGAAACTACTAGCAGTCCTAAATTACAGCTGGAAGAGGGGAATAGTCCCACAGGCATGGAAGGAAGCTATACTAATACCAGTCCCAAAGAAAGGAAAAGACCTGGAAGAACCAAATGGCTATCGACCTATCAGTCTTCTTAGCTGTGTAGGAAAATTAATGGAACGCATTATCAATGGCAGGCTAACATGGCATCTGGAAGAAAACCAACTCTTAACACCTCACCAAGCAGGATTCAGAAAGTACAGATCCACTGAAGATCAAATAACCTATATAGCTCAGGAAATAGAGGATGCCTTCCAAGAGAAAAAGCACACACTAGCGGTCTGGATAGATTTAGAAAAAGCATTTGATAAAGTATGGAAGGAAGGACTGAAAGTAAAACTGCAAAAAATGCATGTTTGTGGGAAAATGTACAAATGGATCAGCCACTACCTTGAGAACAGAACTGCCAGGACAAAAGTACAAGGACAAACCAGCAAAATGATGCTATTGGAGCAAGGTGTCCCCCAAGGAGGAGTTCTTTCACCAACATTATTCCTAGCATATATAAACGACATCACGGAAAATTTTCCAGCCAGAGTACACACATCATCCTTTGCAGATGACCTAGCCATATGGACATCTGAAGAATATATTAGTACAGCTAACAGCAGAATACAGCAAGCCCTATTAGCGCTAGAGGACTGGTCAAAATCATGGCTAGTGAAGATAAGTGAGGAGAAAACAACATGCACAGTGTTCTCCCTCTCAACTAAAACTCAGCAACCTAAGCTGGTATTGAATGGAAAAATATTGCGCCATGAAGAAAATCCAAACTATCTAGGAGTCACCTTTGATCGTCGCCTGACATGGAAGACACAGGTTGAGAAAAATCGAACAAGAGCAAGGCAAAGAATGGCAATCATGAAAAAGCTTGCTGGTACAACGTGGGGAGCAGATGAGAAAGTTCTCAAGAAGTTATATACTGGACGGGTGAGGCCAGTACTGGAATATGGCATTGCAGCTTGGGCAACAGCAGCTAAGTCAAACTTTAACAAAATAAGTAGAGTCCAAAATCAAGGAATGCGAATCATAACTGGAAGCCTGAAGACAACGCCTATTAATGAATTAGAAAAGATCACTTGTTACAACCAATGCAGGATAGAAGAGATAGCAGAGCCCAGCAACAAGCTGAAAAATTTAGAAGATTGACAGACCACCCTATGTATAAAAGGTTTAGTGGTTTTGGAAAGGGAAGACTGAAGCGTAGCAACTTTGTAGAAACTGCAAAACGAAAGATTAGGGCAGATCCCATACTTAACATATCAACAGTCAAACCCATTTACAATGCAGACAAGTTCCCAGCTTGGAGACAGCAGCAACTGCCTGAGATGATAGAAAACATTCCTGGTATTGAGAAAAAGAACACTCAGCATGAAACCGAAAGAAGAGAAATAACCCTAAACTACATAAAAGAACATTACCCAAGCAGCAATTGGACCCATGCATATACAGATGGATCCGCAAAAAATTCAGTAGAGAATGGAGGAGGAGGAATTCTCCTAAATTTAAGAAATGGAGTGAAAAAAACACATTCAGTGGCAACTGGAAAGTTCTCAAGTAACTTCAAAGCGGAGGTAGAGGCTCTGAAAACTGCAGCAGAAATGCTCTTGATGGAGGAAAATAAAGAGACGCAAATAGCTATCTTCACAGATGAAAAGTCAGCTGTCTCAATACTGAAGAGCAAAAACAGCACAGAACTAGCTGACCTAAGAGCAGCACTCCAGTGGTCTATGCCAGAAATCCAAAAAAGTTATAATACAGTGGATCCCATCACATTGCAGTATACCTGGAAATGAAGAGGCTGACAGACTGGCAAAAGAGGGCGGACGACTACCACAGCCTGACATAGACATAACCTATAATGAGGCAAAGAGGTTGATAAAAAGCACTTATAGAACCAAATGGGAATCAGAGCATCCAGGCCACCAGAAGGATGATGCATATTACAAACTCGACCGAAGAGAACAAGTAGCAATCTTCAGACTCCGCACAGGACATAACAGGCTGAAATACCACTTGTTCAACAAACTAAAGATAGGAGATACCGATGAATGTAATTGTGGAACTGGTAAAATGACAGCTAAACATTTGCTGCAAGAGTGCCCAATATATGCAGAACAGAGAAAGATATTTTGGCCCACACCTGCTTCATTCGAGGACAAGCTCTATGGAGATATCAACAAGCTCAAGTCGACTGCAGCTTACTTTAACTGTATTCAGGTTGACATTTAAATGTACATGAAGAAGTATTTAGACTGCCACACTTCATACCACAGGCATGTCGGTTACACAAGCCTCCCAGAGGCATGAAATGGAATATTGCTTGGATAGCAAATCCATTACGTGGAAAGTCCGAATCGAAAGCTCACTGCGTGGGCTTCATAAAAGGTGGAAAAAGTGTCCTAGTGGCACAAAATGGAATATTGCTTGGATAGCAAATCCATTACGTGGAAAGTCCGAATCGAAAGCTCACTGTGTGGATGTCATCTGCAAACAGCATTCTTCTGGCTTCTGGAAGAACAGCCTATGGTGAACGGAAGGCCCAATATACGGAAGTGAGGCTAAGCAGCCATGTGCAGGACGTGACGATTCCTTGGGTGAGCCCAGTACCAGAGCGCTGTGTGTTGGCTCTGCAATTATGGAAGCCTCCTTGGATGGCGGGGAATGCCCATGGTCTGCCCCTGCCTTCCCTTGAGGGCCGACCAGGATGCCTTTGGCTGTTCTATATGGGCCAGCTGGGATGGGAGATAACACCACAACAGTGAGAGTCTAACGTCCTAAGAAACCCCCCGGGAAGGTTAACCCGGTCAACAAATGCCCGCAGAAGTCGGATGTGTCGGCCTAACGGCGCAAGAACGCAGCTCTGCTGTAAACAGGCACAACGCAATCACGTCCGGAAAAAAAAACTCCGGATGAACGAAGAAGAAGAATTATAACAACCAAAGTAAAAGAGCAAAAAGGTAACACACCTTTTATACTAATCTATGCAGCTTGCAATGCACCTGACTGAAGAAAAATTAAATTGTGTAGCTGTTCTTGTGTAATTTTATGTTGCTGATTCCAAAAATGTAATCAGATTTTTTCTATCAGCTCTAGTTTTTTTTTTTTTTTTTTAGATAACTAAGAATGACTTTCTTAGTAGGGCAATTATTATGTACAAGCCTAGGGTTAGGTGCCATCAGTGGTGTTTTGACTGTAATCTGCTTTCATATTATATGTAATTACTGTACATTTTTAAAAAATGTTTCATATCCCTTACAGGACGTTGCAATCAACACAAGCATTTTTCAGCTGCTGTTGATGTACTAGGCAAGTTTTACGTTCAGTAGTTTGCATTGCATTACGGCTCCCATACCAACACGTTATAACACAACGCGACATTGTCTGCTGCACAAATCGGTTGCAGCTGAGTTTCGAACGCCTGGTAAGCGGCTCACGAACCGCGTTCGCAAGTCGTTGGCCACGGAGACCGGTTACATTTATTGCCTTCATATAAAACACCAAAAATGTATTAAAACTTTATCACAAACATTTTTATCTGTAGTCAACACACAAAAAGCTTCTTTTCGAGGACTTCCTGAAATGTCAAATGCCCGGATAGTCACGCTTAAGGGTCTAACAGTAATCTGCCATCATGTAGGCATCCCAAAATCCCTGATATATCTCTTCCATTGCTTTTATATCTTGGTGAAATCCTCACTAAAGTCGCCAAGATTCTCGGGAAGGAAATGTAAATGGTTATGGAGATAGTGCAATTTTATGCTCATGCGCATCCAAGTTTACAAAACCTAGACACTATGTTTTCAACTAATTCAGAATAATTGTCTGCTTTAAAGTTGCCCCAAAAGTTTTGCACAACTAAAACAAATGATGACAAGGTTGTGGACTATGTTATGTTCATCGAATCAATAAAATTTTGATCGCTTATTAGCTTTCTAATTTGAGGTCCATCCAGCTTTAAGTTTTTCTATGCTCAATTCTGAAAACATTCTGCATAAATAATTAAAACAGTTACCATCTTTGTTCAGTGCCTTAACAAATTGCTTCACCAAGCCATGCTTTACATATAATGATGACGGTAGAACTCTTTTTTGATCAATGAGAGACTTGTTGGCAATATTTTTATCTCCAATTTTAAATTCATCCCTCAACTTCCATTATTTCTCTGTCTAATGCGTATCTTTTGCCCTGCTATCCCAGCATATACAGCATGGATATTTGGTGAATCCCCTTTGCTGTCCAATCATGAAGTTCATCATTTTAAGATCTACACAAACCATCCACTTATGTTCTAAATAGTTCAATTATTTTCAGAACTTGGCTTATCGTAGCATACTCATCCTTCATTGTAGAAGAATGAGAAATTGGAACTGAGCCATATTTGTTACTATTGTGTAAGAGAACACCTTTCAAACTTCTTTTAGAGCTGTCAATGAAAGGTCGCCACTCGTGTGGTGTATAACTTACACCGATTTCGTTTACAAGACTTCCTACTCTTTACACCCCCCCCCCCCCCCCCCCCCCCAAAACAAAAAAAACAAAAACAACAACAAATGGAAGAATACCTTGCTGTCTCTGCGATCAAATGTAACCTTTGTTTCAGCAGTCAGTAATTTTTTTCTTTCAATCTTGAAGCCAATACTTCTACATATTCCTTGGAGAGATATAGATCTCGGGTTAGATCATTCAGTTCACGCTGGTCGAAGCGTTGAGCAGCTGGAAAAACATCTTCGAAATCACTATCCACTGCCACTTGTCGTTCCCATGCCACTTCTGTTTCATTTCTAGCAGTGAATCCGAAATCTGACTGAATGTTGGAACTGGTATGTCATCTCTGTGTGAAACAGGTCGTCCAGCACAATCTAAATCTGACTATTTCCATTTATTATTATTTTGTTTTCTTTCATTTATTCCCTTAATATTGACAACACAGAAATAACAGTCATCATATTGATTCTTGGGCTCTCTTCAAACCATTGGAATTCCGTATTGTGTAAGGGACTAGATAGCAATAGTTGTTTTGTTTTCCTCAAAGCCTTATATAGAAAATACTGTAATAATATTAATTAATTACACAAACGTTTGCATCTTTAAAAAAAAAAAAAAAAGAGCTGCTACAGACAAATAAATGTGATATTTGGATTTAGCATCGCCATCTAACTGTTTTTGATTTATCAAAATTATTAATAACTGTTCGACATTTTCAATTGTTTGCGATCTCTGTTTCGTTAGCACATTCATGTCTTTCGCTACATTAGCCTCCTTTATTTCTTCCCTTTTCGCCACAGTGGAACTTATCGTGGATGGCGACTTCCCGTTTGTGCGGCCGATTCAGCAATCTTAGTGCCGCTCTCGTATATTTCAATGATTTTCTTCGTCAACTCGATCCTGTTCCTGGTCTTCTTCTTAGAAGGGCTACTAGTTCTGGAAATGTTCTTTTGTCCCATAATGAAGCTAACAGGAAAGGGTTAACTTATTAGCAAATGATTGCTCGCACAAAGTGAAACAACGCCAAACTGAGCAGAAGAACGCGTGGGTCCCTTTGTTTTCGCAAAATTTACAGCGAGGCCATGTGGGCAGCTGACGAGATCCGAGGCAACCGACGAAAACCGAGACAACATTTTTGCGGAAAATATCGACGAACACCGAAGTCAATGAAAACCGAAGTTCCACTGTATATGCAATTTGAAGACAAGCTGGTAGATGATTTTACCTGCCAATTACATTTTCAGGCGTTTTTCTAATGCACACCTTTTTCTTTCAGTTCACAGAACTACTACGTCGACAGAGGATCCACCGGCCCAGCCTGATTTATTACTGCTGGTAAGTTGAATGATGCATGTATTGTATTACTCTGAAAATGTGTCTGACAGTTTGTTAATTAGAATATCGCGGTTTCAACTTCACGGCAACGGGCCACCTCATAATTATTCCGTTCCGTAGCTAACGAAAACCACACAGAATGCTCCTGATTGTCCCGTAGTCAAAAGTGAAACAGGCAGCAGTCCCAACAAAACCAACAGCGTGCACACGCATATATGCTTAGGACCACTGCCAGAATGCTAATACAACACTCTGCCACCGGAACCACAGTTCGTCGTCGGTAGAAGTAGCAGTCACTATTAAACCAGCAGTTTCACACGCATTACTATATAAGGAAAACCAACTAGTTGAGCAACCGACCATCTGTAATTTTTCTGAACTTGCAGTTTACAACAAAAATCGCCGCGGATAGATGAAAAAGCATTCCGCATGAAATCCACAGTACACAGTGTCGCTCCAAGCACTCAGTTCAAAAGCTGGGTGACGGAACCATGTACTACAAGTTCAAGTGAGAAAATGCACACGCAAACCGCGGCCAGAAGCAAACAGCACCCCCAATGCTTTAACGTATCGTCCGCCTATCCGCAATATTGGACCGGAAGTTGGCATGTTTGCAGTGTGCATGCAGCCATTAGTCGTGTTTACCTATACGTAATGACCTATCAGTTTTATTTATGTTCCCACTCAGACAGATCTTTTATTAGTCCAGCAATTCCAATTGTGATTGTTTTCATCTGATAGATTCTCGATTGTTGATTTTGTTTTATTCACCTTTATAGTAAGCTATTGGGTAGTGACGATCTTCTGTCGGGGCGGATTCAAATATTTTGTTTATTGATTGGAATCCCAGGTTGACACATTTGTACCAGAAAATATATTGGGAAGTAAAGGCGGCCAATGTGATACTGAGCACGAGTGCCGATTGGTCAATAAAAGTATGGGTCTAACACCATATACCCAATGTTAATTTTTTTGCATATCCTATTTACAGGACATAGCTGTCAACACCAGCATTTTACTGCTGTTGATGTTTTGGCAAGTTGTACTTTCAGTAGTTTGCCATTGTTTTCTGAACGACCTGCTCGCTTACCAACACGTTAAAACCCCAGCGCGACTAGGTCTGCTGCCAAATCGGTCGCCGCTGTGTTTTGAACGCGTGGTAAGCGGCTCACGAATCGCGTTGGCAAGCCTTTAGGCCACGGAAACTGGCCCAATGTACATTAAGGCATGTAAAAGAGTCCCTTACTTTGCCTACTAATTGACAAGTGAGGATTCTTTACTAGTAGTTCATAATGTGTGTAGAACTGCTGATGAACGAACTGCATGTAATATATCTGTTTCAAGGAAACATAAACAAACATAGAAGTCACAGAAAAGTTAGGAATGGAAAGAGACTTTCAATTTAAAGAGAGAGAGAGAGAGAGAGAGAGAGAGAGAGAGAGAGAGAGAGAGAGAGAGAGAGAGAGAGAGAGAGAGAGAGAGAGAGAGAGAGAGAGAGAGAGAGAGAGAGAGAGAGAGAGAGAGAGAGAGAGAGAGAGAGAGAGAGAGAGAGAGAGAGAGAGAGAGAGAGAGAGAGAGAGAGAGAGAGAGAGAGAGAGAGAGAGATCTTAGATTTGTTGATCTTCAAGCAAGAAAATGCTTGTTCACAAATGTATGTTGATTCAAACATTGATAAAAGTTTAGCTGCAAAGTTTTTCAAGTTGGGAAATTATTCTTCCGATAAAGATCCATAGAAATCCGCAAACCATCTGACTTGAATTTCTCTTTCAGGTCATAATTTGCTTAAAGTCAAGCAGCTCCAACTGTATGTCATCTGTGGCTGTATCAGCTTCTGCACTAAAAGGGGAACTGAGAATATTGAACTGTGACTCTAAGTTCTTGAAATCTTGGAATCTCAATCCAAATTCTTTAGACTGTGCATCTAATTGAGCTTTGTACTTTTCACTCATTTAACCAGAAATGGTTTCTTGTTTCAGCAAAGGGAAGTGATAAAGCCTTTTTTCACTTGCTTGTCTGAGGAAACAGTGAGAGTTTTGCCTGATACAATTCATGTGCAAAAACATCATTGCCCTGATGTTTGACATTCAGATCATTTAACTTTTCCATAATTCCAATGGCAAAAACAAAGTCTAACTACCACTCTTTATTGACAATGTTAGTATTAAAGTCACATTCAATGCCCTTCATCTCTAGGAACATCACTATTTCTTTTCTTAGTTCCCACACTCGCCTCAACACCTTGCCGAGGCTCAGCCATCGAACACAGGTGTGGTACAGGACATCGGAATGTTCAGTTTCCATATCGTCAAATAATGCCTTGAACTGTCTGTGATTAAGTAATCTTG
The DNA here is from genome assembly GCA_014155875.1 of Cepaea nemoralis. Classification (NCBI taxonomy): domain Eukaryota; kingdom Metazoa; phylum Mollusca; class Gastropoda; order Stylommatophora; family Helicidae; genus Cepaea; species Cepaea nemoralis. The sequence goes on from JACEFZ010012381.1 coordinate 65,247, forward strand.
ATCTGATGAGATTAATGATACTGACAACTGGGTCAACATGCGTTATATTCAAAACAGTTTTACACAGACTTTTTTGATGGATCACGCAGTGGGGTGGTAATAATGTGTGGTCAGGATTTTCTGCTTTAATCTTATCACTTATCAACTTTACACAACCTACATTTTTTTTTTCAGTCAAAGCATGAGCTCCGTCACTTGTAACACTTGCCATCTTGTTCCAAACCAACCCAGTTCTTTCAATATAGTTTGTAACAGCATTGAATTTATCATGGCATGTGGTTGTGTCTTTGAGTGACTCAACACTCAGTAACTCTTCAGTGAGTTTGAAAGAAGTGTTTATTCGATGTATAAATATCAATAATTGGGCAGTATCATTTACATCGGTACTCTCATCCAGTTCTGTGTGACAGCACAAGACTAGCTTCTGTTGCAGCATCTTGAATTGAAGACTGTTTAGTGAAAATAGTTTGCTGTTTCTCCAAATGTTTCACCAACTCCAGACAATTCCTTTCCCTCTCTTCGGTTGTTTAATTGTATCCGAAATCGGAATGTTTTGTTTGATGTCTTTTAAAATTGTACTCCCACTGACTCACGACACAACAAGCAAACTGATTTGCTACCAACTTTTATAAAACAGTACTTAGTTGTCCATTCATCATTAAAAACATGGCATTCATCTTCAGTCTTACGTTTCTTAGTGACACTCATTGTTTTAATAAACTTCTAACAGTTGGAATTTTACGAAACTTTAAAAAGGAAATGAAACAAAACCTACTTCCAGCTGTGCGTGAAAATAAAATATTCGAAAAAGGAGTAAACTCAGAATAAATTTCAGAAATATATCAAGACTTTTTTTTTTTGCATATCCTTTACAGGACATCGCTGTCAACACCAGCATCTTTCAGCTGTATGTTGATTTCTTGGCAAGATTACGCTCAGTAGTTTGCCATTGCTTTCTGAGCGGCTGGCTCACATACCCCGTAAGTTACCGATGCGATTCGAACAACTGCTGATTCTCACCGTCATCACGTTACCGACGAGAGTATACGAGATTACGGAGAAAAGTCATAACCTCTAAGCCACGAAGCCGGCATATCAAGACTACTACAACAAATAAATTAGTTTGAACATTGTAAATGTGGAAATAATTTATAACAGCAAAATGCTTTTAAATTTAATTTTTTTTTTTTTTTTTTTTTTGCAAAATACATCATTTTATTCACCGGAGAAATATCAGTTTTTCATAAAATCATCCTTATTAAATTTTTACATGTCGATAAATATTTCTCCATATTAAAATCGATAACTTCGCATTTTAGTATTACATTACGATGGTCAAGGACTGTTTACAAAAATAGAAAATTTGAAAGACATTTTATCAAAAATTTAAAACAATCATCACGGTACATGAAATTCTGTAAAATTCAACAAAATAACTTGAAAACGAAGTAAAATTTGTTGTCTAAATGCCTTCGAGGGCCGCATAATAAGAGTTGCCGGGCCGCATGCGGCCCGCGGGTTGTAGTTTGCCAAGCCTGATCTAGGGAAATGTTCCATGTTTCCCTACTGTTGTCTGCCACCACGTGTTCTGGGGGGGGGGGGGGGGGGGGATCTACCTCTAGTGGAAAATGAATATACATCTATTCTCTTAAAAGTATGGTTGTGAGTGGATGTCCTGTAACATGGAATCAACCCAGCTAACCCTCCCTGGTTGGTTTACCCACCCACGCTAATGTTGGCACAATTCATAATTACATTCAAATGATATCTTGGTTTTCCTGTCATATATGTTATAATTAATTTAATTACGTATATAAGAAAGAGACTGTATCGCCGTCCTACCAAGAACAAAACTGTATACTTCAAAGAAGTTAAATCAAGAACAAAATTATTATACTACAATGCAGTGAGACAGTATTAAATCAAGGAAATGGAAATAATCTGATTTATGTAAATCACTAGGTATCACGCTGACACTCGAGGTGAATGGAATTACACATGTCTCGTGCTGAAATCTTAACCTGTAGTTAAATTCAATTCAGAAAGAAAATAAATCACCTCTGTAATCCGAACAATCTATTCACTAGAAATCCTAGCACTCAGAAGTTACTATAATCACTGAACTCGATCAGCAAACTTATGTGGATACTTTCAATATATTGAGAGATGCTGTCAAACATGGCTTTGAAAAGTCACATGAAGGAAAATACTTTCTACTGTACAGATAGTTGTGATCAGACAGGATTTATTTTAAGAAATCGCGTGGATAGAATCAATGAATTCCTACCTCATGGGTAAATTAATTTATTATTCATTATACAGTAGATACTAGTCGCTATGAACACTTCACGATACTGGAATTAGTCTTCTAGAGAAGACTTCTTACGCCTCGTGGTCTAAGGATTGCATCATCTAGTATTCTATAGTATGTCCAGAAATTAATGCCGTCATTCACGATCAATTATTTTGAAAACTGTCTGCTACATCGTTGTGAAATTTTTCCTGCCGTCTTATATTTACCCCCACCCAAGGAATATGTCTTTGATAGGTCCAAAAGCAACTTAAATAATCGAGAGCGGCGACATTTCTTTGATGTTTTGTGGAAAATGTAGTGAATTCACGCTAACAAACTAGTCTTACAGTAAACCACGTTATTTCTGGTAAGGACACACGTACAAGACGTAGCCAGATTCGTATGGGGGTGGGTGCAATGAAAAAAGTAGCTTAAAAGTCGACAGGGTCGACTGCATTGCACCGGGTTTTTATCCCATATGGCTCAGTCTCTTTCCGCAGGGCGGAAAGCGTCGCACAAAGCACGAACTCCGTGGCTCCAGCGACGACCCTCGGAAGTCTCCGAAAAAATGCACTTGTGAAATGAAGGAATCGAACATACAACCTTCAGAGTCCGAGTCAGACGGCTTGACCACTTCACCACGGAGACTCCCGTGAGGGGTGCAATGTGTAATATTAGTAAAGACAGAGAATTTACAGAGGCATGAGGTGAATAATGTGTAAATTGACACGAAAGTAGAAGAAATATATTTCTTACCTTATTTTTCATTTCCTTCTTGTTTCTTCAGCTGCTGGTTAATAATTGTACACAAGTATTCATTTTACTAGGATGCATGTAGCTTTTTATATTGAGTTCGTGAAAGCTTCCAAATAGCTGTGCATTAATGTGAGTACGGGGTGACCAGAAATGATACCGCAATTTAGTCATCATGTGTCCATTTTTAAGGATCTGTTCAGCTGTCTGTGTAGTTTGTTCACACGTACACATGGGTGACAGACCCGCTTTGAGTCTTCGTGAAAGTTGTCTGCTGCTTACCGTTCAGAGACGGAACATGATTACCTGTTTTGCACTATGAAAATAGTTGTCAGTGTCTCTGTAGTGGGCTTTCTTCCTAACGACCAAGATGTTGGTCCTCTTTTCATTGTAGTTTATAGATTGATTCGTATGCACGTGTGTTAACCCCTAATTTGACAACGTGTTTGTTCTCACGTTTCTTGTTATGCCACAATATGTCAGTTTCCACTGCAATACTACTCTTCTGTTGGTATTCAATGCGCTTAGTGTGTTTGTTTGTTTGTTTATTTGTTTGTCACCGCTGAGGGCTTGCGGAATTGAAAATTCATCACTATGGAATACAAACTGTTGCCATTGACATTGTGCTGATGCTGTAATGTTTAGGGCCTGCAATTCGTCTGAATGGTTGGAGCAAAATATCCCAGTAAGCGTGCACACGGATTAAGGTCTGCGATCTGCTCAGACCTTAATCTGTGTCGGACGATTCCAGTAGGTTGATGACTGCTCTCGGTTGCATAAAATTCAATCCATCCTTTCTCCAATAGTCCTCTTCCTCTTCAACACATGGTCCTCACATTTTCCCATTAACTTTTACCAATATTTAATAGCGCTGACTGGATTAGTATCTTGACGTCAGACAATTTGAATATAGTATTGTCAGCTGCCACCTGTCCTTTAATTTTAGCCCACACAAGTTCTATATTGTTTAAATTAGAGTGGTACGACGGAAGTCTCAAGTAACCATGACGATGCTCTTCTATCAACTTGTCTATTTGATATTTCTTGGTTTTTTGGTGTCTGTTTTACAAGGGTCAACAATTCTAGCTAGAAATTCATTGGCACCTTGCCGTCTTGACAGACGATAGTTTGTGCTTTAAAAAGGTATAATTACTTTTACCTATCGTGGTAGCAAATGTGACTGATAAGGCCAATTTGCGCTGTAAATGTCCGTTCACAGTGGGTGCATGTGAACACGTGGTCATTTCCACCATCATGCACCATCTTACGTCTCACACACTCGGTGTGTGACTTATCTGTAGCTAGAAATACCTTTCTGAAAATGATATGTTTTCCATTCGGAGCTATATCTTTATTGTTCCCTTTGTACTCGATGCTGTAGGTATTTTGTCTTCTTTGGCAACTACATTGATATCATGCATTGTCCATAATTGAACACGACGGTCTATCTAGGGATGCAAGCACAGTATTCTCGAGCCAATCTCTAAATACATTACCATTCATCTTATTATGATAATCCCTATTGTCTGTATGCTTTGATACGAACACGAGCCCAGCATTCTATTGTAAGCGATTATGCGTATTATCAGCATGGGCCATGACCAAAAGCTGTCCTATACTACTGGGCACATATCGCTTTATCTGTCCATCCACTGAATGCCATTCCTTATCACTTGTGTGGTGCGCATTGATCCACATTTCATCCAAATACACTATGCCATAATTGTCTTTGCGCATTTCCCTTATTTCAGGTAGGTATCTGCTTCTCAGCCGGCTTCGTGGCTTAGAGGTTATGACTTTTCTCCGTAATCTCGTATACTCTCGTCGGTGACGTGATGACGGTGAGAATCAGCAGTGGTTCGAATCGCATCGGTAACTTACGGGGTATGTGAGCCGGCCGCTCAGAAAGCAATGGCAAACTACTGAGCATAATCTTGCCAAGAAATCAACATACAGCTGAAAGATGCTGGTGTTGACAGCGATGTCCTGTAAAGGATATGCACACACACACACACACACACACACACACACACACACACACACACACACACACACACACACACACACAAATCTGCTTCTCATGGCTCCTAAACGCTCGCAAAGAATATTTCTACCGGCCTTGTACTTTCAAATAGTGAAGATAATGTCCTTATAATTTTCCACAAAGTTGTTTTGGATAGCTCTATGTTATTGTTCTTTCTCAACCAAACCCTAAGTTTTCTTACAGACACTGTTTTTTTTTTTTTTTTTTTTTTGGCATCCAGCATTTTTTATAAGGTTGTGGGTTCGATTCCGGGCCGCATCCTTCGGTTCACGAGTTAAATTTTTCGGAGACTTCTGTGGGTCGTCGCTAGAGCTGCGGAGTTCGTGCTTTGTGCGATGCTTTCCGCGCTGCGGAAAGAGACCGAGCCATATGGGATAGAATCCGGTGCTGTGAAGTCGACCCTGTCAACTTTTAAGCGACTTTTTAAAGCATTTTTATAATAGCTCGCCTTATGACATCTTTGTCAAAGCTGTCTACAATAACCTTTCTACCTACCGTTTGGTTATTGCGTGGTGGTTTAATTCCAGATTCTTGCACGAATCGACGAAATGACCGTTTAATCAAAGCCAATGCATGCACTGTTCTTTTTTCGGAATTTGTAATAGGATAAAACAGTTTCCTGCGATCAGCTTCTTGACAAAAATATGTGTGCAACTTCATAGCGATGCTTTGAAATGTGTACACAATTTCGCATTTAATCCCATTGAAAAATATTCACACATTTCAATGTTAGCAATAAGTGGTAAGATTTTTAAAAATAATAATAATAATAATCAGGTTTCATGAAATAAGCCACAGTTTGACGACACCTCTGAACAGTCCCAGTTTAAACTGCTCGGGGTTCTTGGCATAAGGCCAATCCCGAGAAAAACGTAAAATATTCAACATTGAACGCTGATTGTCTGGCTACGCTGTAATACACTTAAATTTATGAACTTCATCTCTGACCCGTAAATTATATACCGCATATAAACAAACTTTGAAATTTGCTGTAAAATCTCCAGAACAAAAATTGTTTTGTTGGGTGGACATAATGATAAGATTATATGCTAAATCTCATCATTTTCCTTCAGTTGGTTACTGAGATATGGAATTTTATATTGGGGCGCAGAACTGAGGGAAAATGATGAGATTTAGCATATAAACTTATCATTATGAGTCAGGTCTTAGTCAGATATGACTGAGCTACCGTATGACAGTAGACGGTACTACCTGCTTTCTGTCAGCGCCGAATGTTGGGCGGCGTTTACCAAACCCGACACCCCACATTGTGCCAACGGCTTCGGGCGGAAGAGCGCAATTGGGAGGGTACTAGCCTTATCCTGGTGCGAGGAAATGCAACCCAAAAACAAAATAAGTCATGGCAGGGCAGACCAGGCCCTAAGCCTTGGTTGGCAGCTGGTCTAGGATCGAAGCTCCGACAGGCGGACAGTTAGAGCATTGCTTTGCTGATCCGGCAGCTTCTGCAGCTTGTCTTGTTCCAGATGTATAGGTGTTAACTTTCCTCTGGAGTGAACTAGGCAGGCCGAGAGAGGGATCATGCTGCATGGGCAACACATGGTTTCTTTATTTTAGCCCAGGCTTTGTGCTATGGAGAGGCAATAACTCCATCCCTGGTCTTAACCGGTCTCGGAATCAAAGCGAGAGGCAACTGTTACGGGTTATAAGTCCTTGTCAGTTGGCGTAGACATGGGGCGCCACGCGTTGCCTCTGACGGTGGGAGACACCTACAGGTGTCACTGATCAGCTACCGCCCGCCTCAAGCTGGGCAGCCCCCGGCCAATTGGGTGCTGATCCGCCACAGCCTGCCTGCTTCAATGGGTGCTTGGGGCTAGGACAAAATCTGAATCGCAGGCTGTAAAACCAATGCACCAGGTACTAATAAAAAGAATAATAGAAACCTCAAGCTACGGCTTGCAACCTGGAACGTGAGAACCATGTGTCCAGGATTTTCCACTGACTTGACAAATATTGACGATGTGAGAAAAACGGCTGTGATTGATGCTGAACTCAATCGTCTTAACATTGATATTGCTGGCCTGCAGGAGACTCGCCTCGCTGAGGAAGGGTCACTCAGGGAAAACAATTACACCTTTTTTTGGAAGGGAAGAGGGCAGGCAGAAAAAAGGCAACACGGTGTGGGCTTTGCAGTGAAGAATTCGCTACTGGGAATGATTGATATCCCAGCTGGAGGTAATGAAAGATTATTATCACTGCGCTTGGCAACCTCTTGTGGATTTGCCACCATTCTCACTGCATATGCACCGACACTCACTTCCTCTGATGATGTGAAAGATACGTTCTATGAGCAGCTAGACTCTGCGATCAAGGCAGTTCCAAAATCCGACTACATTTATATGCTCGGTGATTTCAATGCTCGTGTGGGCAAGGACTCGAGTTCATGGCCAGTGTGCCTTGGAAAATACAACATCGGTCGCATGAATGATAATGGGCAAAGGCTGCTGGAGCATTGCACTAGAAATGACCTATGTATTACAAACTCCTTTTTTAAAACAAAAGAGATGCATAAGGTCACATGGAAACATCCAAGATCCGGCCATTGGCATCAGCTGGACTTCATTATCACACGGAGACAACATCTGAACCATACATCATTAACTCGAAGTTACCACAGTGATGACTGTGATACAGATCATTCTTTGGTTGTTGCAAGGGTTAGACTGAGACCAAAGAGAATCTACACAGCTAAACACAAGTCTAGCCCCAGGATTAATATTATTAACACTCACGATCCTGGAAAGTGCTTTGAATTTCAACAGCAACTTGAGGACGCTTTCAATGATACATCAGAAAATTGTATAGTAAATGATAAATGGAGTAAACTTAAGGAAACTATTTATAAAACAGCGGTAGGGGTTTACGGCACTGTGGATCATAAGAGGCAGGACTGGTTTGCGGCAAACAGCCAGATACTGCAGCCCTTGATTGATAAAAAGAAGATAGCTCTCTTAAGAAACAAGGAAAGACCAACGCGTAACACTCTGAGTGAGCTGAAGCAAGCGAAGAAGGATGTACAAAAGGCTGCCAGGAAGTGTGCGAATGACTGTTGGATCAAGTTATGTGAGTCCATTCAAATCGCAAGTGATAAGGGAAACATCAGAAGCATGTATGAAGGGATAAAGAAAGCCTGTGGTCCAATGATCAAAAGAAGTGCACCGCTGAAAACCTTGACTGGAGAAATCATCACTGATAAGAAACAGCAGATGGATAGATGGGTCGAGCACTATTTAGAGCTTTACTCAAGTGAGACCAAGCTGGCGGATGATGCCCTCAACGCCATAGAGGCCCTGCCAACTCTTGACCACCTGGACACACTTCCCACTATAACAGAAGTTAAGTGTGCTATAAATGAGCTTGCATCTGGCAAGGCTCCAGGTAAGGATGGGATTCCAATAGAGGTGATCAGGAGTGGGCAAGACACCCTCGCTCTACAGATCCACCAGCTAATAGAGCTATGCTGGCGAGAAGGACAAGTCCCACAGGATTTCAAAGATTCAAACATCATAACGCTGTACAAGAACAAGGGAGATCGGAGCGACTGCAACAACTATAGGGGTATCTCACTTCTGTGTATTGTTGGGAAAGTATTTGCCAGAATTGTCCTGCGCAGACTTCAAGTCCTGGGAGATCAAGTCTACCCCGAATCACAGTGCGGCTTCCGTCAGAACCGGTCTACCATTGATATGATATTCTCATTGCGACAGATGCAAGAAAAATGCCGGGAACAAAATCAGCCACTGTTTATTGCCTTCATCGACCTCACAAAGGCATTCGATTTGGTCAGTCGTGAGGGTCTGTTCAAAGCACTAAAGAAGATTGGCTGTCCACCAACTCTTCTGTCCATTGTGGAATCGTTCCACACAGGCATGAAGGGTATAATCAAGTTTGATGGCTCAACTTCAGAAGAGTTTGAAATCAAGAGTGGAGTTAAGCAAGGTTGTGTACTATCCCCCACCCTCTTTGGGATATACTTTTCACTTCTACTGAAATATGCCTTTCGTGATCAGGATGACGGTATATACATTCACTCACGCTCAGATGGTGGCCTCTATAATGCTCAGAGATTGAAGGCCAAGACCAAAATTAGCAGGGTACTAATCAGAGAGTTGCTTTTTGCGGATGATGCTGCGATTACGACCCACTCTGAGGAAGAATTACAACATCTACTATCTGCATTCTCCAATGCTTGTTCTGAATTTGGTTTAACAATTAACAAAAAGAAGACACAGATTATGTCACAAGGTGCACATGGTGTACCATCAATCTTTATTGACGACGCCGAACTGGAGATAGTAGACCATTTTACATATCTTGGATCAGAGGTAAATAGCAAATTATCCCTCGATCAGGAAATCAACATCAGGATTGGCAAGGCAGCAACAACAATGAACATGTTAGCAAAAAGAGTCTGGGAGAACAGGAAGCTTACTGCCAAAACAAAAGTCCTCGTCTACCAAGCCTGTGTCCTTAGTACTCTTCTTTATGGCAGTGAAACCTGGACAACTTACTCACGCCAAGAGAAACGTTTAAACAGCTTTCATATGCGGTGTCTGCGAAGAATACTTGGTATTAAGTGGCAAGACAAAATCACAAATACTGAAGTATTGGAAAGATCAGGTTGTGTGACGGTGTATTCCATGCTCAGTCTTCGTAGACTTAGATGGATAGGACACGTTAGGAGGATGGATGATGGTAGAATACCAAAGGACATCTTTTTTGGTGAATTACAGACGGGTAGGAGATCTCAGGGTCGGCCTCTACTGCGATACAAAGATGTGTGTAAGCGGGACATGATTGACACAGGCATTGATAATGCACAATGGGAGCACGTCGCCGCTGAACGTGTTGCATGGAGGGAAACTATCAGAAATGGAATAAAGACAAAGGAGAAAATGATTGCAGATAAAGCACACACAGAGCGTGAGAGACGTAAGATGGTGCAAAATGGTGGAAAGGACCATGTTTTCACATGCACCTACTGTGGGCAAACATTTGCAGCAAGAATTGGCCTTACCAGCCACACTCGCCACCGCCATGGATCGTAGTTATTGCCATATGACAGTTATTAAGCCTTTTTGAAGCACAATGTAGAAATCGACCAAACTATCGTCTGTCAAGACGGAAAGGTGCCAATGACATGTCCACCCAACAAAACAATTTTTGTTCTGGAGATTTTACAGCAGATTTCAATGTTTATTTATATGCGGTATATAATTTACGGCTCAGAGATTAAGTCCATCATTTAAAAATATTATAGCTTCACCAAGACACATCCGCGCTTTTTTTTTAAATTGTCTCGTGGTTTTCGTTTTGGCACAAACTGCGCGCATTTATATGGGATTGTTCAGAGGTGTCTCCGATGTGGGTTCTTTCATGAAACGTGATTATATAAATAAATATATAAATACATCTTATCATTAATATAATATTAATAGCTAATATTTTAATGTGTAAATATTGTTCAATGGGATTAAAAGTGAAAATGTGTAAACTTAAAAGCATCGCTATGAAGTTGTACACATATTTTCGTCAAGAAGCTGATCGCAGGAAACTGTTTCATACTGTTACAATCCCGAAACAAAAGAACAGTGCATGCATTGGGTTTGAGTAAACGGTCATTTCGTCGATGTGTGCAAGAATCTGGAATGAAACCAACACGTGATAGATAAGCAAACGGTAGGAGGAAAGGCAATTGTAGACAGCTTTGACAAGGATGTCATCAGGCGAGTTATTATAAAAATGATGGATGCCAAAGAAACAGTGACTGTAAGAAATCTGTGGGTTTTGTTGAGAAAGAATAATAACATAGAGCTATCCAAAACAACTTTGTGGAAAATTATAAGGACATTAGGCATCACTTTTAGAAAGTACAAGGGAGGTAAAAATATCCTTTGCGAGCAACCGCATTTAGGAGCCATGAGAAGCAGATACTTACGTGAAATAAGGGAAATGCACAAAGAAAATTATGACACAGTGTATCTGGATAAGACGTGGATCAATGCGCACCACACAAGTGAAAAGGAATGGTAATCAATGGATGGAAATATAAAGCGTTATGTGCCCAGTAGTAAAGGACAACGTTTGGTCATAGCCTATGCTGGTAGTACTCATAATGGCTTACTACAGAATGCTGGGCTAGTTAGTTAGTTAGTTAGTTAGTTAGTTAGTTAGTTAGTTAGTTAGTCGACAGATCATCCTCGTTGCACATCGAACCATTCAGTCCATAAGTGCTCGGATCCCCTCCTCAGCAATTCCCGCAGCGTGTAGCGGCTAACGACGCCAGTTCTGTGTTGGTTTATCAATCTTCTTTGGCTTCCTGCGTAGTGTTCTTGTTTGGCCACCCCTCTTTTAATTTGCTGCTCCCGCAGTCTGGCCATTGTTGTAGATTCACAGTCATCACTTGGCTCACGCAAGAGTCTTACTTCTCGTAGAGCATTCAGAATGTCAGCCTGGTCCATGGCGCGTCCGCCCTCCACAGTAGCCTCACCTGCGAGCTTGTCAGCCCGCTCATTTCCTTGTACTCCCGCATGACCTGGCACGAAGATGAAACTAATCTTTGCCAGCCGAGACCGCTTCAGAGGCAGCAACCATTCTCTTCGGATCGACCCCTCCTCTATCCTCTTGATCATGTTCATTGAGTCGCTAAGGAAACAAGCCCTAGTGAATGTCTGTGTCTCGAGCCATGTTATTGCTTTACTTACTGCCATGACTTCCATGGTCAGGCTACTTGTGGTTTCAGTGAAAGCACCAGAGTCCTCCTTCACAATTCTCCCTCCGGCCCGAGCTGTAAAGGCCCATGAGCTTCTCACATGTCGGACGACCGACCCATCTGTGTAGATGACCGCGTCACCGTCTAGCGAATTCTCGAAAATCAACGCTTGTACTTCAGCCTCAACAGCAGCCGGATTTTCTTGTCTGCATTTTCTATCTAGTTGGATGCAAACTGAAAAGGATGTGCAGAAGTCTGTTGGCACTTGCACCCACTCCTCGCCAAGTTCTAAGTCCTCAAGTGAACACACCTGTTGAAGAATGTCTTCGGCTTGACCCATCCACGACCGTCCTCTTTTTAACCTGCTGCCCTTCACCTTCCTAATTTCACTATGCAGTGGATGTTGTGTGTTTGCGTTAATTCTGAGGTAGGCGCGTGCCCTGCAAACTTGTATTCTCTCTTCAATGGTTGGAAAATCAAGAAGGTAGCGCATCGCCCTGCATGCTGTATCTCTTGTACATCCAAGAATAATGCGCATAGCTTCATTCTGTATCCTTTCCATCCTTTCTATCTGCTTATGGCTGAGAGTCAGGATTGCCATTGCATACTCCAAAACAGACATGACCAGCCCCTCGTACAGAAGACATAGATGGCGCTGCTCACAGTTTGCTGCCGCCATCACCCGCATCGCTGCCAAACCCCGCTGGCCTTTGTTATCACCTGGTCTATGTGCACATTATAAGCAAGGCTTCGATCAAACCGTATCCCCAGGTAATTCATTGCCTGCGTTCTTTCCACCGTCTCTGAACACAGCATTACAGTTGGTGTTGGATTGTTGACAATATGATTATTCAACGAGAACCAAGTCACTGTTGCCTTTGTTGGGTTGACCATTGCCCCAGCTTCATCACACCAAGTACTTATGCGATTGAGTTCGGTTTGTAGTTCCACAGCAACCTCCTCTCTATCCTTACCCTGACGATACACTAAAACATCATCGGCATACGACAATGTCCTGCCAGGTCCAGTGATCTGCTCACTGGTGATTCTCACTGTGTAGGCGTTGAACAGTACCGGAGATAATGGTGATCCCTGTGGTAGGCCAGGATATATTGTTGTTGGTTCTGAAGTCCAACTGCCACATCTAAAAACTACTTTCCGTTGGTAGAGGGCTGCAGCGATCCAACTAAGGAGGAATGGACTTACGTTTAGTTCAAGAAGCTGAAACATTAAAAAATCCAGTGGTACTCTGTTGTATGCGTCCTCAAGATCAATCGCTGCAGCAACGGTTTCAGTGCCTGAGTGGAAACCTTCATAGACATCATGGGCAAAGACTGCTGCATTGGTCCAGGTTTCTCTTTTTGGACGGTACCCACCCAGGGTAGGTGGGAAAACACCTTGCCTCTCTAGTTGGCTTGATATTTTCCTGGCAATTACCTTCTCCAGCAGCTTGCCTATTGTATTCTGCATGGTTATAATTCGATATCCCTGAATTTTTTTGTGGTCTTTGTCAGGCTTCGGCAAGGGAATCAGATAGCTGTGTAACCATTCCTCCTTGATGCTAGCACTCCCTATACTGTTGTTGTACATGTCTGCTAGTTTCTCTAGCTCATTGTCGGTACACCTATTTATGTCGTCGTATCTTATGCCATCAGGACCTGGAGCACTGTTTTTTGATCGTCGAAGCACAGCCTTGATTTCTTTCACTGTCACTGTGTCTTCATCCGAAGTGTTCTGGGCCTTGCATCTGTCTGAGGTGACCTCCTTGGCCAGATTTCGGCCTCCCATGTCTGTCTGGTTGCTCTGCTCAAGGTAGCGTTCAAAAAGGGCTTTGCCCTTGTCCTCGTCAGTCCTCTGCCAGGTGAGGTCAGCACCTTGGAAGTCAGAAATGCTCTTATTCTTGACTACACCACTCATGCTTTTATGTAGTCGCCAGAACAATTTCAGTGACTTGTCTGTGCTTACGCTTTGACACACCTCTGCCCATTTTTCGCTTTTAACCACCTTGACCAGTTTTTTGAAATAGCTTACTTTTGTGTGCATCTCTCTTTCTAAGTGCAAGCAGGGACTAGGATGACCAGCTCTGTTATTCTTGGCATTTTGCCATCTCCTTACAGCACTACGCTTATCCACCCAAGCCTTCTCCACCTCGACACTCCACCACGGTGGCTGCTCCCAGCTTTTTTTCCTGCCCTGAAACGTTCTGCGCTTGTCTCGTCTTATTTTACTCACCACATCTTGCCCTGTACTGTCATACTGGAACGTCTTTACCTTTAGCTTGTGCTGCCTGGTTCTGCCTTTCTCCACCAATATGCTGCACGGTTGATGGTCGCTGCCATGGTGTCCTAGGACACTCCATCTACACACTGTAGTGAGTGAAGGTAAAACTAGCGCCAGATCAATAGCACTGTCCTCATCGCCTGGACGGCTTGCTGTCCTGGTGACACAGCCACTGTTAATACAAACCAGGTCGATGGTTTCCAGTGCAGTCTCGAGCTCCTCCCCTTGTGTATTGGAGGAAGTGTTTCCCCATGATCTGCCTTTAGCGTTGAAGTCACCACAGAAAATAACATTTCTCTCGTGGCCTATTATGCCACTTAAGCACTGCCACTTCTGGGCGTCCATACTCGCATTGCGGGCATAAACATTAACCAACACGAATGGTATACTGGAATGAACTCTCAACGCCTGTATTTGTATATCGTCACTGTCCCAACTGAACATGTCTAGCTCTGACGCCACCATGCTGTCGCGAACGAGAATCGCCGTTCCCAGATGTCGTCTGTTGTAGAAACATTTGAAGCCGGCAATTCGGAGTAGCTGATCGCCCAGTCTCGTCTCCTGGAGTGCTACAATGTCGTTCCTGTAAACTAGGGTTTCTAAAATAGAGCCCCGTTGTTTTACACTGGCACAGTTCCAATATAGAATACGGATATTCCTGAGTCCTAGACGGTGACATTTGAGTCTAAAACGCCTCAAACCACCGCGCTTACCTTGCTTCTTTGTCCCTGCGCGGCTACCACGCCGCTTCGTTATGTTGACTGCTAACCGCTCGGAAAAAACACGTTCTTCCGCCATGTTGAAAAAACGTAAACACAGACTGCTGAGAACCACACACGCTGCTTAAAATTCACTCAAGGATGGCTTCGCTCGATGCACGAACTCCGTAGCACCCGCGCAGATCTTGAGTAGAAACTCCTGGTTTTACATCCTGGCACACCAATTACACGCAAGAGATGAATAAATCCATCCCCTACGCGAAAAAGTTAACGAACACAAAACAACACGACCGTCAGTCGCCATCTTGAAAACCTGGGCACTAGCTGGGCTAGTGTTCGTATCAAAGCATACAGACAATAGGGATTATCATAATGAGATGAATGATAATGTATTTAAAGATTGGCTCGAGAATACAGTACTTCCATCCCTTGATAGACCGTCTTGTCTAATCATGGACAATGTATCATATCACAATGTTGTTGCCCAAGAAGACAAAATACCTACGGCATTGAGCACAAAGTAAGCAATAAAGATATGGCTCCGAAGGGAAAATATGCCATTTCCAGAAACATATTTCAAGCTACAGTTGTTGTCCCTTGTAAAACAGGCGCAAAAAGGCAAGAAATATCAAATCGACAAGTTGATAGAAGAAAATGGCCATAGGTGCTTGAGACTTCCACCGTATCATTCTCATTTAAACCCTATAAAACTTGTGTGGGCTAAAATTAAAGGACAGGTGGCAGCTGCCAATACTACATTCAAATTGTCTGACGTTGTAGCGTAGCGTCAGCTACAATGATGAGGAATATATCAAAGTTGCTGCGGATAGACTTTCTAAGAATAGAAAACTAAGTCACTGGAGAAGACAAGACAGAATAGCTCGTAATTCTAGACGGAGTAAAGATCCCAGAACAAGTCTAATCTTCTGACAGTGTTCAGGCAGACAGGAATGGCGTACAACTATACTGGTTTGATACAGACAGTCTGCCAAGGTTGTCTAGCTACGTGCCTGAAATAAAAAGCTCGAGCCCCCAAACTCTAATCACTCTCACCGACACGGAGAAAGACAGAGTAAAATATATAACAGAGACAAACTTTCGTAACTTCTCACTCTACTATGACTTAGATTACTAATTAAGGTAACAACTAGCGGTTGTAAATTTTAGAGACTACAAATGTTACTGTTTAATCATTGACATGGCCTGACAAAGCTGGTATTATTTGTATGTAGATGGTGGTGGTGGCCAACGGTAAGTTTGGCCACTTATCTTCTGGTTCTCTGGCTTGCACAGTGAGTGTAAACCCTAGTTTATAGTTAGTAGGCATAAGTGAGATGGTGGTAAGTGATGCTTCTCAAAGAGTCACACAGGTTGGCGCATCTAAAGCTTGGCGCTGAAGGTGTCAAATCCTTCTAATCTTCTGACCACACTTGGGTACGAAAACTGCTCTAGGAATCTTTCTAATATATCTAAATATATTTATGGCCGTAATACGCGCCAAAGATAAAACTCTTAACACTTTGAAAGTATTTTATAGAGCCTAGCGACTAGCAGATGTTTCAACCCCAACGTCTGGATTGCGAAAGCACGAGTTTAGCTATTTTTCTCCTGACCGGAAGTGGTCGTGTCCAGGGAGTTCGTTTCCTTTAATTTATCCGACCAAATTGTGAAATAGTCGTAGCCAAAGTTGTAGATTTGGCTGGGTACCCTAATTTGTAAATTAAGCCTCTCCCCCTATACTTCTGTAACGTATTATTTCCTATTAAAGTAATAACATTAAATAGGAGTTGCTTTAAACTATAGACATGTACTGTCTATACATAGATATATAGGAATAAAAACGAATATAGATTCTTCTATAATTACATAAGGATTTTAAAGAAGAATTTACTCCAATTTAAGCAAAAGATGATGAGGAAGCTGGGGACTTCGTCACAGACGTCAAGATACTAACCCAGTCCGCGCTATTAAATATTGATAAAAGTTACTGGGAAAATGTGAGGACCATTGTTTGAAAGAGGAAGAGGACTATTGGAGAAAGGATGGATTGAATTTTATGCAACCGAGAACAATCATCAACCTACTGGAATCGTCCGACACAGATTAAGGTCTGAGCAGATCGCAGACCTTAATCTACGTACACACTTACTGGGGTATTTTGCTCCAACTATTCAGACGAATTGCAGGCCCTAAACATTACAGCATCAGCATAATGTCAATGGCAACAGTTTGTATTCAACAGTGATAAATTTTCAATTCCGCAAGCTCTCAGCGGTGACAAACAACTGTATTGAAACACACACACACACACACACACACACACACACACACACACACTAGACGCATTGAATACCAACAGAAGAGTAATATTGCGGTGGAAACTGACAAATTGTGGCATAACAAGAAACGTGAGAGCAAACACGTTGTCAAATTAGGGGACAACTGTCATATTTTCTGAAGGGACTGGGAGATCACTGTAGTGCATGCCCCATTTCTAACCAAAGAAGTTGGGCCCCATCCTCTTCTATCTTCAATAACCCCAGAATATGACCCTCGAGTTATCTGCAGGCCTCGTCTTATTAATTTAGTCTAGGAGATATAGATAATGGCCCTGGTGAGAATAGTAAACACTAACTGGGATTCTGCCCCTTCTCCAAGGATTCTTTTAGCTCTTGAGCCCCCTTTTTATTAGTTCTGAGGAAAGTCTGGAGAATTCTCTCAGCCTGATTTATGTTAAGAAAGCATGGATGTTGAGCAGTTGATAGACCTAGAGTCTTCTCTCCCCAATCTAGTAATTCATGATGAGTGGATTTGTTTTGACAATTACACATTTAACAAATTCCAGTAGACATTGACAATATGTTTTACACACATAAGATAGAGAATCAACAGATAGGTTTGACTGACAAATCAACATAAGGTCAGTTAAGGTTCATCATTTATTGACTGGCCTGTGTCCTCTGGCCTGTTACATACATTTTCTGTTGTGGTTTACACAAGATAACATAGAAAATGGCATATAGGCCCAAGTTTACAGTCAATCAGCAAATAAACATCAATGAATACTATGTCAACAAGTGTGGAAACACTGTAAACATTTAAATGTTGTACCTTATAAGTGTGGAGATGATAATTCAACATTTAGGTATCTGTTCCTGAAATGGGTGTTGTGTGTTCCTTAGAGAAATGTAACCTTGTGACTGGGAGATTAGGATAAGCCTCGGTCTATTGTCTGATGGATCCACTTCAGTTCTGCCCGTGTAGCTTCTCTGAAGGCTTCCAATACTCTTCTCATGGCTTAGTCATCTTCCATCTCACGTGTGGTTCATCTCTTTCTCTCTCTTCCCTCTTTCTGGTCTGGGTTGGTTGGTTGGCCAGTTGGTTGCCACCAAGATTTCACTGTGTAAGATTCACATAGATATGTACAATCCTACCAATGCAATATTCTAGAAGTAGGTCGGAAGAACCTAAATTCCTGAAGTAGGAACTAGTCCCCTCCCCCCTCCTCTTTTCTCTTATCTAGTGTTGGGTTAATTTGGGGTGGTCAGAGTTTATCACACTGTGTACGCCTGGTATCAGCTGGTTCCTGTTGTATGTAAGTTCTCATTGGGCCTGGGGTCAGTGAGACGTGTACAGTAAGACAGTGACAAGAGTGAGGAGGTGTCAAAATGCATATGAATAAATGGCATACATTTATAACATTTCTTTCACTCAATTGGGTTTGTAGTGTGTATAAATGGTTCTCTGTGTTTTCCCAATTAACTAACTTTTCCTTCTTCTTTGTATAATAACTCCTCTCCCATTACCTGTTGTTGTTGTGGTGGTGAGTGTTGGGTGGTGTGGTGTTGTGCTTTAAGTTATGTTGAGTAGTGGGTTAAGTCAACTTCTGGTGATGGAGTTCCGCGAAGCATAACTTTTCTGATGTAATGCAGTTCATGAGTGCCCTTATCTAAGTAAAATCTGACATAAATATAAATATTTATTCCATCAAACCCTATTTATTCAATATATGAAGGAGAAAGGGAAAATATGATTTCTCTTTCAGCTCTCTAGATTGTAAATAGGCATAGATAAGTCTGTTTTAAAACGAGGCACTTGTTCTAGTACACGAACTGTCTTATGAGCTGTAGATAGTGATAGTAATTTAAGCAGTGTTTCTGCTGAACTGCACAAGATTGCTCTAGAATCATCACTTCGTACAGTTGTCTAGAATAGAATATAATATTATTATTATGCACTTCTTAAAGTTAATTATCTTTAAGAATATCAGAGATTACAGTATTCAAAGAGAGTAGTAGATTGTCAGTTTGCCCGGGAAACGGCTCTGCGTCGTCAGAATCTAACAGTCAAGCATTTTTCACTTCAGAGGTTTTAATTTACGATAATACATTTCAATTGACGTTACAAACACTGGATACCATTACTTGATACTTGATACATCTGGTCATCAGTTTAATCTAAGGAGTCACAAGCTTACCTCGGATTCAGACATTCTGCTGTTCTTGTTTGAAAATTCGGTCACACCAGCTTTTGCGTCTGCTCGTCAAGCTGTCTGCAGTGGAAGTGCGCGATTAACATATTCTAAGCAGGCGTTCTAGCGGAGGCGTTGTCACGTGTCTGTTTCTATCCAATGATCTCCTGAGCTTTGGCTGATGAAATATTTCCAAGAATTGACGTCATCTGTCAATGTTTCATTTTCAGTTTTGATTTTGCGTTCGTTTTCAGTTTTGGTTTCGGTTTGAGTTTGTGCAGTCAATTGTTATATTTTTCCCTCTCTTTGGCGTGCATTCTTGGTAACTGAATAATGGTGGTTAGCCACAACAACACACGTGCATACGAATCAATCTATAAACTTCAATGAAAAGAGGACTAACATCTTGGTCGTTAAGAAGAAAGCCCACTACAGAGACACTGACAACTATTTTCATAGTGCAAAACAGGTAATCATGTTCCGTCTCTGAACGGTAAACACCAGAGTAGACAACTTTCACGACGACTCAAAGCGGGTCTGTCACCCATGTGTACTTGTGAACAAACTACACAGACAGCTGAACAGATCCTTAAAAATGGACACATGATGACTAAATTGCGGTATCATTTCTGGTCACTCCATACGCACATTAACACACAGCTATTTGGAAGCTTTCACGAACTCAATATAAAAAGCTAACATGAATACTTGTGTACACATTATTAACCAGCAGCTGAAGAAACAAGAAGGAAATGAAAAATAAGGTAAGAAATATATTCCTTCTACTTTCCTGTCAATTTACAAATTATTTACCCCATGCCTCTGTAAATTCTCTGTCTTTACTAATATTACACATTGCACCCCTCACGGGAGTCTCCGTGGTGAAGTGGTCAAGCCGTCTGACTCGGGCTCCGAAGGTTGTATGTTCGATTCCGGGCCGCGTCCTTCACTTCACGAGTGCATTTTTTTGGAGACTCTCGAGCGTCATCGCTGGAGCTACAGAGTTCGTGCTTTGTGCGACGCTTTCCGCGCTGCGGAAAGGAACTGAGCCATATTGGCTAAAAACCCGGTGCGATGCAGCCGACCCTGACGACTTTTAAGCTACTTCTTTTATTGCACCCACTCCCATACGAATCCGGATACGCCTTGTGTCGTCATGTGAATTGGCGGGGCATTCATTACTGTATAAAACAAGTTTTTTAGCGAGAAATCACTAGTTTTTCAGCAAAACATCAAAGAAATGTCGCCGCTTTCGATGATTTAAGTTGCTTTTGGACCTATCAAAGATATATTCCTTGGGTGGGGGTAAATATAAGACGGCACGAAAAATGTCATAACGATGCAACATACAGTTTTCAAAATAATTGATCGTGAATGACGGCATTCATTTCTGGACATACTATAATAGCACAAACTTGAAGTCTTTGTTCTGGAATCCTGGAATCCATAAGACACAATTGTGTGTGTGGGTGTGTGTGTCGGTGTGGGTGGGTGTGTCGGTGTGGGAGTGTGTGTCGATGTGTGTGTGTCGATATGTGTGTGTGTGTGTGTGTGTGTGTGTGTGTGTGTGTGTGTGTGTGTGTGTGTGTGTGTGTGTGTGTGTGTGTGTGTGTGTGTGTGGAGGGAGAAAAATACAGGTGGTCAAGGATTTGACGGCTGAGCATCTTCATGACACAAGGAGTATAGGAGTAAGAGAGAGAAGGAATGTGGAAAGGCTTTGGAATTATTGGTAGTGTTTTGTTTGAGAGACGATCGTCCGAATTTAAAATAACAACAGAGCCAATGAAACAGAACAGCTTTCCAGAGATTCATGTAACATTTACAGAAAAACTTGAACAAAGAATACAATAGTTTGTGACATAAAGTGTCTTTCAGTTTTAGAACTAAACCAGTCTTAACTGTCTTTCAGGATGACCTCTCTGTTTTTGCAGGCCAAAATGAAGGAGATTGAAGCGATGGAAGCAAACCAGGAGGGTCAGAAAGGTGAAGCAAGTCAGCACCGTGTAGCGGTAATTCATGCAGTCGCCATGTTGATCTCAATGAGGACAGCATCACGCCTAGTTCAGTTACTGTGGGAATGATAAATTGTTGCTGTCGCATTCACAGTTATTGTGGGTTTATCTCCAATGTAATAAGTAGCGTGGTGATGTTGAATGTTCTTTCTTACTTAAACAACCGTGAGATGAGCATTGCTGGAAATACCAATGCCTCCTATACAGTTGGATTCTGATACAGGGGTAGTAGCAGTGGCTTGTCTCCTCTCCCCCTCCCCCCCCCCCCTTTTCTCTGTGTGTGGGTGTGTGTATAATTAAATGTTCTGTTTTTAATTATTGTTCTTTTTTCCGAAGTTAAGGTGATATTTGAATTAAAGGCGTTGAATTCAAAAGATTAAAACTCATGTTTACCTTTTAAAAAGAAATGTGTTTGTGAATGTTGATGAAAGGTCAGAAGTAAATATGTATGTCACATGCTCTTGAAGAGAATGTTGAATAGTGACAAATCTTGACGAGGAGAGTGGTGTTTCCTTGGTGATAGCAGCATGGTATAGTCTATTCGACTGGTCTATAATGGAGGTGGAAACTCAGACCATCCGCCTGAGTTTGGGCAAGTCAACGCCATGTCGTGTGGGCAGGAAGCTTTTCCTGAGATCTTCTCCAGGATGGTAACTTTAAGACAGCCTAATTCCATTTAATCAAACAGCTCTATGCAGTCCCGGGAAGGTTAACCCGGTCAACAAATGCCCGCAGAAGTCGGATGTGTCAGACTAACGGCGCAAGAACGCAGCTCTGCTGTAAACAGGCACAACACAATCAAGTCCGGAAAAAAAAACTCCGGATGAACGCAGAAGAAGAAGAAGAAGAAGAAGAAGAAGAAGAAGAAGAAGAAGAAGAAGAAGAAGAAGAAGAAGAAGAAGAAGAAGAAGAAGAAGAAGAAGAAGAAGAAGAAGAAGAAGAAGAAGAAGAAGAAGAAGAAGAAGAAGAAGAAGAGCTCTATGCAGTGATTCATAAACCAAGCACTCATCATATCCCATCTTCACTTCCTACTGTTAGAATTTGAGGAAGAGAAATCCATCAACCTAGGACATTACCTTGGGAAGACCTTTATCTGAACCCAAAATCTGTGGTGGACCCAAATTCATTAATAGAGACATTTTATAAAGGGGATTGATTGATTGATTGATTTAGGAATCGACATCACAGCATTCGGGGCATTCCCATAAGTGCTCCGTCCCCATCCTCATCAGCCAGCGAAGAGTTCCAGCACTAATAGTACCAGTAGCAATCTGATTATAAGTCCGTCTCGCCTTTCCTTTGAGCGTTGAGCGTCGGCCAGATCCCTTCGTAACTCCTCATTGTCTCATTCTTGCCAGACCATGGTAATCCATTTGCTCCTCCGAGGTGTGCACGTGCTCCCACAAGGCCGCAACCACGTCTGCCTTGTCATGTATCAATACTCCACCAAGTTCTGCAGAGCCAGCCAATCTGTCCGCCTGTTCATTTCCCAGCACACCGGCATGCCCCGGAGAAAAGATCCAGGCGATGCTTGTCACCCGTGACCTCCGAAGCGAAGCAAGCCACTCCGCACGAAGTCTGCCCGTCCTCACCCTCGTCAGCATGCTTTCTGAGTCAGTTACAATCACGATGTGTGTGTGTGTCGTATTCTCCATCCAGCGGAGAGCCGCAGTGACTGCCTCCACTTCCATTCTTAAGCTGGATGTTGTGGTATCATATGCCAGGCTCTCCTGCCCCAAGCATCGACCATTAGCTTTGGCTATGAAACCCCAGCCACTTCTCTCACCTCTTGACACCGAACCATCTGTGTAGATAATCACATCACTTGAGTGAGCATTGTCCTGTATTAGTTGCTGGATTTCCACTTCCGTGGCCCCTGCTGGCCACTCCCTGCACTCCCGGCTTAATGTGATTATAACTCTGCACAAGTCTGACTGCTCGGCTGGCACTCTGACCCACTCCTCTCCACGCCTAATGTTCTCCAGGGGGCACACCTGTCTGATCGTATCCTCCGCCTGAGCCATCCATGATTTCCCTCTTATCAGTCGCTGACCCTTAACTGCGTCCAGCGCCTCATGCAGTGGGTGGTCTGTGTCTGCAGCAACTCTGAGGTATGCCTTCGCCTGCATCACCTTGAGCCTACCAGCAACACTCGGCAGACCAAGGATGTAACGCATACACACTACTGGGGTGTCTCTGGTGCATCCCAGAATGACCCGCATAGCTTCGTTCTGTATGCGCTCTAACTTCACCAGCTGACTCTCTGAGACAGTGAGCAGACCTAATCCATAATCAATTACTGAAAGGATCAAGTGCTGGTATAGTGTGAACAGCATTCTCTGCTCTATGTCCATTGCAGCCATAGTTTTAAGTGCATTGAGTCCCTTTTGCGTTCTTGTCACGACCGTCTCCACATGGTCCTTGAAGGATAGGCTCCTGTCAAATGTGATTCCCCAGATACTTCAGTTTGTTCTCTCTGCTGACATTTCTACCATCTATCGTGAGGCTTGGTACATCCGCTCTTACAATCCTGTTGTCCAGAGTCCACCACAAAACAGCCGCCTTTTCCGGGTGGATGACAGCACTCATTTCTGTGCACCAGTCAATCACTTCATCTACTGTCGCCTGTAAATCCTGGGCTGTTTGCTCCCTAAAGAACAATTCTATCAGAATCTCACCTCCTATCAGAACAATTCTAGTTATTGTCATTCAACATCGAGATGGAGGAGTAACAAGAAGAATATATCACAATACATACGAGATATAGAGCATGATTTTGATGATGTACACATTCCTCGGTGAATGTTGATGTATATGCATTTCCTTTGTAAAGCTTCCTGTCATCTTTCCTCCACCTTCCATATTTATTAGTTGTATTAAACTTTGAAATTTGATCTTACTTTGCATTCACTCACTTGTGATGTCATGCCAGTTCAATATGTGTTTAATTATTAATTAGTTAATACTTATTGTATATAAATAAAGTGAGGCGGGGTGACCTCATGTGGACAACTTGATCACTTTGTCCCACGGTAACATCCCCGATTCATATTTCCTGTCTATGAGAACCCATTTCATCATTCTTATTATTGTACCACTGGACATGTTAGACTAGTAAGTACAATTGGGGGTTCTTGAGTCAGTATGGTTCTCCTGGGAAAGGCAGAAATTTAGTGTGGTGTGTTCATTTATATGGGAGTCCCCTAGAGCCCCAGAGCTCGTTTCTGTCACATCACCTTCCAGTGACTTTTCCACACTCTTCAAGATCAACTCCAATACTCTAGCATTCTTTTGTAAGGGGGATACACCTCGTGTGATTGCATCTCACTATCAAACACCTCACAATGCTCCTACTCTCTCTCTCTCTCTCTCTCTCTCTCTCTCTCTCTCTCTCTCTCTCTCTCTCTCCCTCTCTCTCACTCTCTCTCTCTCTCCCTCTCTCTCTCTCTCTCTCTATACTATCTATCTTACAGATATGACCCCTACAAGGAGTTATTTTGTACCGTCATCACCCCCTCTCACGCTTCATTATACAGATACATCATTCGAAAAATATACATACTTTACTAATACAAACAAGTATACCGACAACCTATCGACTCGCACACAAGGCGGTCAGTATAGTGATGTAATCATACCTACCACACCCAAGGAAACGCCGCCTGGGAGGATCGATGTTTTTGGACAGACACTAACACCGCGTTTTTAATTTCCCTTGCCAAACACTAGACACAGTTAATAAACGCATTATAACATGCCCACCCCGATCTGCGACATCCTACCCAGAGCAAACAGCTCAATACCTCACGACTGAGACACCTCAACCTCTAGACCTAACAACTATAGCATCTCAACACCACTGGCCCTATCTGTGCACCCTCATAATCATAATCTGTATCCTTAAACATGATGATGATGTTTCTGCAGTGTATGATGGTACTAAACCATACCTCCTCCCTCTTAAGTCATTGAGGCCACGCCTTTTTTATATGCATATGTTGTGCTACCGTCCATCTTACACCCCAAGCGGTTACTTTTTAAAACCAGTATAACGTCACCACTACACCTCTCATCATTTAAATGTTTGTCTACATATGCTTTCCCTATATTAAAATTATTAGATACCCTTTTTAATGGTTTTGTTATTGTTTCATTGTTTATGCTGTATACCACGTCACTACTCGTACCCTCACCTACAATTTAAAGGGTCACTTGACCACCCCTTGACCATTGACCACCTCTTTACCTCACCCTCTCTTATGAGTCACTTGACCACCACTTGACCTTTTGACCACCTCTTGACCACAACACTCCGATGAGTCACTTGACCACACATTGACCACTTGACCACCTATTGACCACTTGACCACCTCTTTACCACAAACACTCTGATAAGTCACTTGACCACCCCTTAACCACTTGACCACCTCTTGACCACTTGACCACCTCTTGAACACACCACTTTGTTGAGTCACTTGACACCACTTGAGCACTTTACCACCTCTTGGCCAATTCTTGACTATTCGACCCCCTCTTGACCTCTAGACCACACCCACTCTGCTGAGTAACTTGACCACCCCTTGTCCACTGTACCACCTCTTAACCACATCTTGAGCTCTTGACCACACCCACTCTGATGAGTCACTTGACCACCTCTTGACCACTTGACACCTCTTGACTTCTTGACTACACCTACTCTGATGAATCACTTGACCACCACTTGACCACTTGACTACCTCTTGACCACCCCTTGCCCACCTCTTCACAACCTCTTGACCTCTTGATCACACCCACTCTGATGAGTCACTTGACCACGCCTACTTAAAAATAACACTACCAGGAGTTATCGCCCCTTTGATGAGAAATCTATAACCCTCCACACCCACCTCAAAAAAAAAAAACCCAAAAAACGAGCGGATAGGGCGCCTACTATATACTCCGCTCTGGCTGTCATAGGGATTTGATCGCCTACGTGCATGCTAGCACAAAACACCTGCCAGAACAGGCACTGATAATAAATACGAATGGAAGATGTATTCAAGAAGTACATAGAATAGCCCGAGCAATAGCAGCATTTGCAAGATGAAGGTAACCATCTATATGTACAACTTTGTCAATTGAGATGAGAAAAAGAGATCTTAAGAGCTATACCGAGAAATCCTGATGTATGGAAGTGAATCGTGGACAATTATCAGACTAGTGAGGAACTATGATGAAACTACAGACATGTAGCTTTTGCGGAAGAATGGCGTGAACACAATGGACGGATAATGTGCGTACTGTAAATATCTTAGTTTAGTTTAGTTTAGTCGACGGATCAACATCACGGCACACGGATCTAACTCATGAGTGCTCCGTTCTACTCCTAACTCAAGCCTAAGTCCGGAGAAACTCAGCTCAGTGCACGAATTTAGTAGCACCGGCGAGGTCCTGAAATAATTTGGGTAGATTTTTAATTCGAAATTTTGCCCGGGCAGCGCCGTTAGGCTACTCTTTTTCGATTTCCAACTGCCAAGGGACTTTTTACTTGCGCAGCAATACACACGGGCGTCTGATCTCACTAGCCAGAGACTAGGGGAAATGTTGTTACTAGAAGTCCACGTGAAAAAATCCCAGCCCTCACAGGGGCTTGAACCCGGGAACTCCAGCACTCGAAGGGGTCACTGTCACAGCCTCACATTATCCACATTATCCGGTAAACCAACATGAGTTAATAGAGATTAGCCAAGGGCTACAACTCCCACCCAAGGGAAAGAAGTAAGTCACTCGAAGGCCAGAGTAATCCAGAGCCTTCTCGAAGGACTGGTCAGTAAGCCCACTGTCCCGTGGACACTGATGTGGCCCGCCTATTGCGGGGTCCACGAGGAACTCGGACAGAGTTACCACCCGTGTCGGATTGCGACACGTGTGAACCAGCAGAGACAGACGGGACATCGGAGAGGCAACAGGGCCTGCCTTAGAGGGACTTAATAGTTTAGACCCATGTATATTTAGGGTCATAGACATATGCTAGATAGTTTGCTTAGAATGTTTGTTACAATCATGTGTGATGTTAAACCTCTGTGATATGCAACGCCTCAGTGCGAGCTTGTTAAACCCACTGCGCCAACGCACTGTATATTAACGTTCATTAAAGTTGCTATATTATGTTTAACGGAGTTATTGTTGCCTGTTTGAGCCCGAGTCTAGATCCCTAGATATCCCAACACGTTGACAGGCTTTTTGGGGGCCAGGCTCCGGTTTTGGCACTAGCTTTACGTTCAGACGGCTATTGATTGCCAAGTAAAACAGTAAAGAAATAATATCAAATTTATTTATGAACAAAATTGAATTGTTTTGCAGCTATCTAGAGTAATGAACTAGTGTGACGGGATGAGTCTAGATCACTATGCAAACACCACCACTACTGCGTTAGTGGAATTACTATTTACATTCTGGATTCAGTAGGCAGCTAAATTACTAATAATGACGCCATATTGGCGATGCAGACATTTGCTGCACTAAAACTACACACTGTACTATTGGGGACAGCACATTTCAGATA
>JACEFZ010012382.1:0-85000 GCA_014155875.1 Cepaea nemoralis
TTCCCCCCCCCGGGGGGGGCGAAGCCCGGCCCGGGTCACAAAATTAAAATCAATGCAACAAAATACAAGGAAAATAACCCCCAAAATAATAAATGGAATAAAAACCCAGGAAAAGTGGCCTAAAAAGATCCGAAATTTTAAAAAGGGGAGAATAAAAAAAAGGGAATACTTTTTACATGACAGGTGGGGTCACCCCTCCTCTCTCCTTTTGGGACCCCTTTATTCCTCTATCTCTCTCCTCCTCTCCTCTCTCTCTCTCTCTCTCTTTCTCTCTCTCTCTCTCTCTCTCTCTCTCTGAAGGGGATTAAAGTTATTCGAAGAGACGCAAATAAAAAATTAGAGTCAGGTAATGCTGTTTACATTTCCAATTCTCTCAACTGCTCCCGTAGAAGTGATCTCGAGTCAGTAGAGATAGAATGTGTTTGGTTACAGGTGAAACCAGCCAGTCAGCAACCGTTTCTCATTGGATACCTATATCGGAATCCGTGTCCTGGGTACAGTTAGTATGATGTTTCACTACAATGATGTATAGAGTGTTTACAGAAGGTAGAGAAGTCATGATATAAGGTGACTTTAACATAGCTATTACTAAATCCAACCAGACAGTTCTATGCAGCCGGTTTGGGAGGACTGAAAAAAACGATGGGATAAGTGCATCAATGTTGGTGGAAATTATTTTGAGAAATAAAGGGACAATGTATGTATTACAATAAACTGATTTCAAGTTGTTATCATGTGTACTTATTTTTTCTACAGCCATTTGTGACTTTCTTATTACCTTACCCTCGTACCTTGCGGAGTTGGGCAAGGAATTGAAGGGTGGGGGGGGGGGGGGGGGGGGGGGGGGGGGGGGGGGGGGGGGGGGGAAGGGGGTTCTTAAATTTGAGGAATTAAGGACGGCTTGCCAGTGCAGTCGCCGTCAACTGTGGCAGGTTAAATGCTTTTTTCTATTTTAGCCCCCGACAGAAACAAATACACACCATATCGAGGATTCGAACCCTTGTCTACCGAAACAGACCCCATGCATTCTAGGCACTAGACCAGCCGATTCTCAAATTATAAACAGCAGTAAAAGATGAGGATCTTCTGACTATACCGACTCCAAGCGAGTCTCTTAATTTCCAGCCTACAGAAGTGGTGCTGGATATCAGTGTTCAAAACCATCTCAAGAAGAAATTAGACAAGCTATCAAACCATTGAATCATGGAAAGAATGACCGACGTTTACACCATTGTTAAAATTCAACCATTGCGGTTTGCTCACAAATCGCCTGCAGTTAATATGGGGGATTATGAATTTCGTTCGTTACACCTTCGCTACAGCTCCGCCTGGGAACATACTGTTCTACGTAAAATATGATTCCTTATAAAGACTAGTAAAACCACATTACCGAATCTCCGAATCGCAATATCAACAGCCAGACAGATTGCCCCGAGAGACTAAGCTGTTTGTGTCCATCTCCGCTAAGTCACGTGACAAATGGAACAACGATCAATCAACCGCCGCAGGTGCCCAAGGACAGAGATTGATGATATACAAACGGCCACAAACACTCACGTACAGGCGGGGGAGTAGAAGGAAGAGAACAGATGTTGTCCAACAACTGGGCTAAATAAAGACAGGACCCAAGTAGTGTGTATTGGGCATATGGTGAGTTAGTTGCATATTCTTTACAGGCCGTCGCTGTCAACACCAGCATATTTTGCTGTTGTGGTCTGTGGTAAGTTTACATGCCAGTGCTTTCTGAACGACCATCAACTTACCATTTCGTAAGCAACCATTACAAGGCGGTCTGCTGCCAAATCGCCCGCACCATTGTTTCGATAGCGGTTATGCGTCATTACGAACTGTGTCCGTAACACCTTTGCCATGGAACCCGCGGGCATAAGGTGCTGTCTCCGTATGGCTGTAGGCTAATGGGCACTGGAGGGGGATGTGCTGAACGTCACAGTCACCGCCTTTGCTTTCCAAGATAGTCCCTGATACCTGTTCTGAGCTAGATAGACCTGGTAGCCCAGGTCAGTCCTACTCATCAACCTTAGTTAATATCATCTTTAACTGACTCTGTGCTGAAGGATAATATATCGCAACATGTGATCGCCCATTTGCACAGAAGGACGATATCGCCATACTAGATTCATCGCGTTATTTGTTTTGTTTCGAGGTATCTTCAGCAATTCCAACGCTCAGTTATTAGAATTTGATATTATATTTGTTCATATGATCCTGTACCATGCTTTGTCCAAACTTAGCCTTGTGTTGGGCGCTAAATCAGTTAATATTTAAATAAACATACGATAGGGCTTCAATTGAAAACCTTACAAATTGTGTGTGTGTGTGTCTGTGTGTGCGTGTGCGTGTGCGTGCGTGCGTGCGTGTGTGTGTGTGTGTGTGTGTGTGTGTGTGTTGTGAAAATAGTCTGAATAAGTTAAAGTTACTTTCATATCCTTTTATAGGACATTTGCAGTCAACCCCAGCAATTTTATGCAGTTTGTGATCTCTTGGCAAGATTACGTTCAGTAGTTTGCCATTCTTTTCAACGACCGGCATCTTTATCGTTTCGTAAAAAAACCAACGCACAGCGTTCCGCTGCCAAATCGCCCACAGCTGTGTTTCTAACGCATATGCGTGATTACGCTCTGCGTCCGTAACCCCTTCGTCATCTGAAAAAGTACAGACAAAGTGTAGTATCATTCGATATAGTCACCACTGCCTTCACTGCAAGTCCTCTAGCGCCGATAAAGTGTTTGGATTCCTGTAGACAAAATCGACTCAGGGCGTCACTACTCAGTGTGCCTGACCCGGTCGTGAACACTCTGTCACAGACGTCACGCCATTTTGAAAATGTCTACTCCACTCATACACTTGCTGGACTGACAGGTATGCATCATCATACCGAACCTTCAATCGCTGCTGACTGTGTATAGGTTTCACCCCTTCATTGACAGCCCCCCCCCCCCCCCCAAAAAAAAAACGGATAACAGAACGCTGCTCCTCTTTAGTATATGTCAGAAGTAGGGCGGCCATCTTGAAACTTCCGTATGACGTCACCATGTTTGTCTGCATCGTGAGGTTACAAGACAATGGCATGGTTATTGTAAATTCGTATCACACTTTTAAGGTTTTCATGTGACATGCTCGGTGACATAGTCCAGCCTCTGCTGGGGATTGAACCCAGGACTTCAGTCTTGACAGGCAAGCACACTAACCATTGCGTTTTTGTCTATTTGGAGGCTACGTGACAAAGTGGTTACGGAGCCTGCTTCGGGCTACGAAGGTTGTTTGTTCGACTCCTGCCTACGTCAGTCGGTTCACGAGTGCAGTTTTCACGGAGACACGGAGGGGTCGCTGGGGCTACGGAGTAGCAGGCTGCCCTGCTGAAAGAGATATGGGATAAAACCCGGTTCACTGAAGTCGACGCTCTTGCTTTTTAGAGCTGTTTTTAAACCTGTTGACATAACACAGATACCCTTCGTAAATATTATTATTCTTTTTAATGTATATGCATTGTGTATTTTGAGCCATTCATTCATTCATTCATTCAGTAGCATGTCCTTTGCAGAACCTCGCTCCCATAGCAAGCTTCCAGTAAACTTCTCGATCATAAGCAAGATGTCCAGCGTCCGATACACCCATCTGGAGATCATCTGCTACATCCTACACCCATCTTCATTTTGGCCTTCCTCTTCCTCTCTTCCCAGGCATATACTTCTCTATTATTGTTCTCTCTAAACTTTCGTGACGTTTTAAGTGATCAAAATATTTCAATTTTCTTTGTTTTATCGTCTTTAATAGCTAACCTTCTTCAGTCATGGTTGTTATGGTTTCTTGGCAAGGTTTGCAGAAGGTAGTTTGCCATTGCTTTCCTTCTGGGCAGTGACTGTACTAGTCGGTGGCCATAGCCATTGTCTCTACTGATGAGATTTGGAGTACATACTAATTCACTCTTTTTTTTTTTTAAATTTCTTTTGTAAACGTTACTCCTCTTTATGAGGAGCTGCTAGCCGAGTGGCTACAATGCTTGATTCTCCTTCGGAAGACCCGTGTTCGAATCCTCGGTAAAGTGTGTTTTTTTCTGGAGAGAGCAAAAAGCAAACTCTAGACTGCACAATTTGCGGCGATTGCACTTAGCCAGGCGGTCTTAATTCCTTAGGCTCAAGTCCCCCCTGCCATACACCGCAAGGTACTATATTGACAGTAAATAATAGTTTGACTCCTCTTTATCGTTTAAATCTAAATAAAGAGGATGTATCGGGCAAGGTTTGAACCACTGGTACCTTCTAGATCTGGAAGACGTGCCTTGTTACAACTCGTCATTATCTCATGCCTGGATAACTGGCAATGGCGATCAAGCTTGTCCATTTTTAGAAGATCTTCAGCATAAGGCCTTGGTACATGTGCTGCTATGTGTCTATGCCATAAATCTGTCCAGCGTCGTCTCTTCTTGTCTTCCACCAGCAGTTTTCTCCATAAATGTGTTACACTTTTACAGTTTATTCCATATATTCGTTTCTCACAGTGTGGCTAAGTTATATCTACTGTATGCAACCTTCATTGTAGTGTTGTGCCGAAATAATATTGTAAAGTCACTGAGCGTGCCCAGTAAAGCACACCATTGACTTATCCACATTCGTTTGCCCTACAGCCATGAAAACAGCATATATTAGCTGCATACCCTTTACAGGACGTCGAAGTCACCCCAGCATGTGTTTCCTGTGTGATGATTTTTTTGGCAAGTTTATGTTCACTAATTTAACATTAAATACTGAGCCTAGTACATCAACAGCACCTGAAAGATGCTGGTGTTGACTGCAACGTCCTGTAAGGGATATGCAACATCTCCCCCCCCCCCCAAAAAAAAATGCCATTGCTTTCTGAACGACTGCAATCCCTCCCAGTATATGTAAGCCACGCAAGACGGCCTGCGTATACATCGCCCGCAGCTGTGCTTCAAACGCGGTATGCGGGATTACTAATTGCGTGTGTAAACCCTTCGCCACAGAGCGGGTATGTTGATCAGTTTTAATTCGGCTCTCAACTTCCTCTCCTATATATGTGGCTTAGAGACAATGGACGCGATTTCACAATTCCCTGACGTGCAAGGTCGCAAGTTTAACATAAGCAGTGGACGATTTGGAAACAGACCAGCCTTGCGTTGATTTCAATGGTAAAAGTGTCGGTCGATGATACAACTAAGGAAAGTTACTCTACGAAACAATTACCTTGTAAAGCACAAACAGCCGAAATAGTGAGGTTGATTGCGACGTCATGTCATGAACAATGGAACTAACTTGTAATTCCCTATAATATTAGCTAAAACTGGCACAGTAACCACTCACATTGCAGAACTGAAAGAAATCTCCAGAAAATCATCTTCCACTTTTCACGTTACGCGTCGAGGGGTGGAGTAGTTGACGCTCAGCGCCCGATGGGTGGTACAGGATTGTGCCATTCCGTGTGGTTGTACAATGTTTGATTTCGTCACACATTTTCTTCTCGGGAGTCCTGTGACTGTGGTACCAGGTCTTTTTGTTTGGTGTAGCGCCAATGCTAGTAAGTGATAGTGTAACATTTTATCTAGATGGCCTAACCATTTCTCCGAATCACATTAAGGGACAAAAAGACACCTCTAGAATAAGCCGGAGAATAATCAGTCACAAACAGAGATATATACCTTACCTGAATAATAGGTGTGTTGACTTGGGAGGATGATAGAACAGGGCACGTAGATTGTTGTGTTGGCTGGAGTCATTGGCCAGCAGTACAATACATCGGTGACCTCCGGACAGTAGATACCTGAAAGTAAAATATGAAACAACTGACGTCAGCAGATTAGATTTTTCTCTTTTCAGTAAAGCGGCGACTTTCCGCATATGTTTCCGAATCAGTGTGTGCCTGATTATAATGTCTACGTTTGATCTGAATAAATAAAAGAAATCTTGTGGGCATATATATATATATATATATATATATATATATATATATATATATATATATATATATATATATATATATATATATATATATATATATATATATATCACATACTGGCATCTTGCCGTCTGGGCAGGCGATAGTTTGCTACATTGTGGTCCAAAAAAAGACATAATAACTACAGCCCATGGCCGGGACCAGGGATGGACTTACACCTTTCCACAGCGCAAAGCCTGGGTTGAACTGTAGAGACCATGTGTTGCACACGCGGCATTATTCCTTGCACAGATTATATATATATATATATTTTTACATACTGGCATCTTGCCGTCTGGGCAGACGATAGTTTGTTACATTGTGGTCCAAAAAACAGACGTAATAACTACAAACCATGGCCGGGACCAGGGATGGACTTACACCTTTCCACAGCGCAAAGCCTGGGTTGAACTGTAGAGACCATGTGTTGCACACGCGGCATTATTAATCCTTTCACAGATTTTATTTATATATAGCAAACGTAGAATCATTAAATTTAGAATTGATCGGTTCCTTAAATGTTCCTATTATTGTATTGCGATTATTGGATCATGTTATCATTAATAGTAAATAATGTAAATTGTAATAATTCGCTTCAGAACAGGAAAGTTACCATTCAAACTCAAGTTTACATGCAGCTGTCCAAGCAAGAAATAATGGTTATTTAGCAACTTTCCGTTGTATGTTTCCAGATTATGTGTTATCCCTGTGATGGGCTATCAGATATATTTTGAAGTATGCTCTTTCGCGGGCGAAAGTCTGTCCTTACTTAGGTGAACTGGATTGCTGCTGTTCTGTATTCTCGTAGAGTGATTCTCCGGCTGGGTACATGGACCTTTGAGCCGTGTATCATAGCCCCTAGACCAGTGGTTCTCAACTTATTTTGGTCCGTTCCCCCCTTCACCATATTGTTAGGACGTCATCCCCCCCCCCCCTCACCATATTTTTAGGACATCATTCCCCCCTTACCATACTCTTAGAACGTCATTTCCCCCCCCCCCTTTTGTATTTCCTCCCTAAAGATTTCCCCCTGCCCCTACACAGTATACGTAATAATTGAAGCTAAATTTAATAGCACATACTAAAACAAGTCTAGACATGTACATAAAATGTGATTTGCGGATCTACTTACGTTATAAAATGAATTTCAGAAGGGTGATGCGTACAGAAGCGTAAAGTATGAAAGGAAAAACAAGATCAAGTAATCGGTTCTTGTATTAACGCGATCTTGAAATAATCTTCATTCCCCCCCCCCCCCCCTGGAAACCTCAAAATTCCCCCCTGGGGGGGGGGGGGGGGAATTCCCCACCGGCTTGAGAACCACTGCCCTAGACTATCACAGGGGTCAGCAATGTCACTTGTGCCTTTCAGTGTATATTACAAGCAAAACTGTAAGCCTCGACGCACAAGGGGCTGGAAGGGTACTAACATTTGCAGATGATGTTCTTCGCATACAGGCAGGGGAGGGACAGAAATCAAACGGTTCAGGAGCTGCAGGTGACACTGTCAAAGTGATGGTACTGGTGTACGGAGATGAATGCTGTCATTAACTCAGATAAGGCATCTGTGGTGCTCTCTGAACAATATGATTGTTAAAGTTGACCACCCAAGCCACAATAAATGATAGAACTGTAAATAAAGAAAGCAGACTGAAGGGCCTGGGAATCACTTTAGATAGAAGCCTATCCTTTAGGCATCACTTTGAAGTGGTGGCTATAAACGTTATAAGTAGCTCAATACACTGAAGAGTATGGCAGGAAGGGACGTGGAGCAAAGAATGATAATTCATACTTTTTCAGCACTTGATCATTTCAGTGAGAGAATATTGACTGGGAATGCTCACTGTCTCAAAGAGTCAGCTAGTGAAACTAGAGCGCATACAGAATGAAGCCATGAGGGTGATCCCGGGATCACCTGAATATAATGATCACCTCAAGAGACACCTCAATAGTGTGTATGCGATACATCCTGGCGTTGCCAACCATTGCGAATAGACGCAAGGTGTTGCAGGCAAGGCCATACCTCAAAGTAGCTACGGACAAGGAACACCACCTGCATATTGCCCTGGATGCAGCCAAGGTCTTAGGCTGATCAAATGAAGACCATGAATGGCTCAAGCAGAAGATACCATCAATAAAGTGTGCGCGCTTGAGAAGATTGGCAGAGGCAAGAAGTGGGTCAGAGTGCCGAATAGACATTCAGATTTATTTGGGGTAATAATCATATGTATCTGTGAGTGTAGGGAGTGGCTAGCATTCGCTAGAGAAACTGAAATTCAGCTATTAATTCATGATTAGTCTCGTTCTGGCGATGTGATTATTTATTCAAAATGGCCGATGTTAAATAAAGGAGAGCTTGGCATATGACATCACAACTTCAAGTCTGTGAATGAAGGTGAAGGCGGTTACTGCAGCTTTCCGCTGGTTGGAGAACAAAGTGTATTGTTGTGACTGTAACTTATTCACAAAGCATGCTGGCAAAAGTGGTGCATGCTTCGTGTCGAATGAGATGCATCGATTCAGAGGTCACGGGTTGTGAGCATTCACTAGATCTATTCTTCAGGTCCCTCTGGCGTGGTCGGAAATGAACAGGCAGACAGACTGGCTGGTGTCGTTTCGTTAAGGGGTGATATGATGCATGATGTGGTGAAGGCTCTCTGGGAGAATGTCGTTAATGCAGAAGAATAGATAGACTATCATGGTCTAGAGAGATTGCAGTAGCAAGGAGTGGTAAGAGGATCTGGTCAATAGTCTTCATTCAGAGACGGACGTATAATCAGATTGTAACGGGTACATTAGTATTGGAACTCTTCACTGACTGTTGAAGATGAGGACTGAGAGCTTATGGGAATGCAATGAGCGCAGTGATGTCAGTTCTTGACATAACTCAACTCAACTTATTGTGATGTCAGTTCTTGACTCAACTCAACTCAACTCAACACAACTTATTGTGATGTCAGTTCTTGACTCAACTTAACTCAACTCAACACAACTTATTGTGGTGTCAGTTCTTGACTCAACTCAACTCAACTCAACACAACATATTGTTATGTCAGTTCTTGACGCAACTTAACTCAACTCAACACAACTTATTGTGATGTCAGTTCTTGACTCAACTCAGCTCAACTTATTGTGATGTCAGTTCTTGACTCAACTGAACTCAACTTATTGTGATGTCAGTTCTTGACTCAACTTAACTCAACTCAACACAACTTATTGTGATGTCAGTTCGTGACTCAACTCAACTCAACTTATTGTGATGTCAGTTCTTGACTCAACTGAACACAACTTATTGTGATGTCAGTTCTTGACTCAACTTAACTCAACTCAACTTATTGTGACATCAGTTCTTGACTCAACTCAACAGAACACAACTTATTGTGATGTCAGTTCTTGACTCAACTCAACTCAAACCAACACAACTTATTGTGATGTCAGTTCTTGACTCAATTCAACTCAAATCAACACAACTTATTGTGATGTCAGTTCTTGACTCAATTCAACTCAAATAAGCTTATTGTGATGTCAGTTCTTGACTCAATTAAACTTAACTCAACACAACTTATTGTGATGTCAGTTCTTGACTCAATTCAACTCAAATCAACTTATTGTGATGTCAGTTCTTGACTCAATTCAACTCAAATCAACACAACTTATTGTGATGTCAGTTCTGGACTCAACTCAACTCAACTTATTGTGATGTCAGTTCTTGACTCAACTCAACTCAACTCGACTTATTGTGATAGGCTGAGTCTAGTTAAGAAAAGATGTCACAGCACTTGGGACATTCCCATACGCAATTCTTCCCGCCCCTCTAAGCTTTAACAGCCAGGGAAGTGTTCAAATACTAATGGTACCAGTTGCATTTTGATTATGTGTCCGTCTGGCCTTTTCTCTGAGTATTGAGTATCGACCAGAGCCTATGGTCAATCTTGTTCCATATTCCTCTCTAGACAATGACGATTTATCTGTTCTTTCAAACTATTCATATGATCAGAAAGAGCCCTAATTACATCTGCTGAATCGTGCACTAGTACTTTGCAAAGAGGTGAAGACCCAGCCAAACTCTCCGTCTCCTTGTATCTCAAAACACCAGCATGTCGCTTAATTGATCCAACGGAAGCCCTATATCTTTAATGTTTGAACTGAAGCATGCTGCACTGCACGATGCGTGCTTGACTTCACCCTTCTCTGGTTGGTTTGATGAGTTCAGTTGGTTGAATGGTTCGGTCTGATCGGTTGGTTGGCAGTTTTCGTTTGGTTGATTGATTGGTGTGCTTGGTTGGTTGATGGTTTGTTTTGTTTGGTCGTTTGTTTATTTTGCTATTTGGCTGGTTTGTTGGTATGGTTTGCTGTTTGTATGGTTGGTTGGTTGGTTGGGTGGTTTTATTCGTTAGTTGGTTAACTGTTTTATTTGGTTGATATATTGGTGTAGATGGCTGGTTGATTTTCTATTTGGTTTGGTTGTCTGCTTGTTTCGTTGGTTGGTTAATTTTCTGTGCGTGCGTGTGTGTGTGCGTGTTTGTGTGAGTGTGTGTGTGTGTGTGTGTGTGTTCTTTTTCTTTTTTTTTTTGGTTGATAGATTGGTGTACTTGGCTGGTTTATCTTCTGTTTTGGTTGGTTGATAGATTGGTGTAGTTAGCTGAGTGATTTTCTGTTTTGTTTGACTGTTTGTTTGATTCACTGTTGGTTGGTTGACTGCTTTGTTTGACCTTTTGGTTGGTGTGTTTGGATGTTTGTTTGGTGGGTTGTTTAATTGGCTGGTCTAATGTATTGCCATGCAAGCAATATGAGTTCTGAAACTGACTTGTGTCTGTCGGAGTGAAGTAACTCTCAAGGTTTTCCTCTCCGCACGCTACCCGAGTATCGATGATAACCGTGCTGTAACACTCTACTTCCTCGGACTGAGCTCAGGACACACACACACAGACAGACAAACATTCACAATAATCAACTCTCCTTATTCATCATAGAAAATTGCATGTGTACTTAACTTTAATGGTACAGATTCACCACAACGCTAAATAAACAATAAAATGAATTACTGTCATGTCTGGCTAAAAAAAAAAAAAAAAAAAACAATAAACACGAGTAACTATTCAACGGCACGCAGCTAAGATGTTTCGTCAATACTTACCAACTCTAATACATTAAAATGCGACAAAAACATGAATATCTTTGAGACATGTTGGAACTTTTTCAGTCTGTATTAAATTCTAGAATCACCGGATCAATATATGTACCACGATTAACAGTGGCGCGTGTTTGCCATAACGGGTTTAGGTGTCCATAAATATTTTGGAGAGTCGCAAAAGTTGATGACGTCATCGCGTGTACATTTTTCTAATCAGTCAGATACAGTGAATCTTGGGAAAACATAAGTTGGTGTCGCTTCGAGATGTGATCCAATAGAATGTGTGCGAACGCAAGAAATACGTAAGAAATGCAAGTGTTCAAACGATAGAAATGTGTGTGAGAATGCAAGAAATACGAGTTTGCAGATGTAAGACATACAGGTGTGCCAATGTAAAACTGCATTCATTCAGTAGCATATCCTTTGCAGAACCTCGCTCCCATAACAACCTTCCGGAAAACTTCTCGGTCATAAGCAAGAGGTCCTGGATCCAATACACCCATTTGGATATCACATGTCACAGCCAGTACCCATATTCTCTTTCGCCTTCCTCTTCCTCTCTTCCCGGGCATATATCCCTCCAATATTGTTCTCTCCAAACTTTCATGACGTTTCAAGTAACCAAAATATTTCAATTTTCTTTGTTTCATCGTCTTCGGTGGCCAACCTTCTTCAGTTCTTGTCGTATGTGTGCATGTATTCTTGTCTGTATTCAAGGTCTTCTTAGAATCCGTCCATAACATTTCTTTTCAAAGGCATTTATGCGCTGGTTAGCTTATTTAGTAAGTGTCCAGGTCTCACTTTATGTTGCAATGGGAAACATCCATCCATCTATCATGTACCATGCCGGTAAGCGTGTGCGGTCATTATTCACCTTACACTCGATCACCAGAGTCGTGGACCAGTTCAGTGTCCTTTTCTCAACCATGCTAGGTGGTGAAGCCATACAGGTATTTACTTCTCTGTCTCCCCTTTGTTCTCTTCCCTTCGATCTTGCCAGTTGCTACCAAGATCTATAATTTATTTCTTCTCACAATATGTCCACTAATGTTGACTGTCTACGTATAATTTCTCTAATCAGTTTACGATTTTAATTTGTTTCTTGTAGGACTTGGTTGTTGGTTTTTCTGTCTGACCAGGTATTCTTTGCATTCTCCTCAGGAACCACGTTTCCACAGCCAACAGATATTTTTCATCTTGACTGTTCATTGTCCACGCTTCACATCCATACACAAGTGCAGGCTCTATGCAGTACCCTAACACTCGTTTCATCATCGCAATTGACATCTTTTTATTGGTCAGTATGTTTTTCATCTTGCAAAAGATTGCAAGGCGATTGCATGGCGACTCTTGTTCTAATCTCTTCAAGGCATCTCCCATCAGATGTTTTCGAGATAGAAAAGATGCATGCTTTTATAAATGTTATTTTTGTAGGTCTGTCTCTCCTACGCCACAATTTATTCAGTTGTTTTAGTGTTTGAAGAGCAATTCATATTCGCCTTTTAATTTCGATTACTGTTTCATCATTGTTGGTAAGAAGATAATGCATAAAACTAATATGGAGAAAACAAAATTATGTTACTGAGGAAATATTTGAGGAGGTGGCAAATTTCGAATAACTTGGAGCCTTAAGACCCACGATATTCGAAATTTGCCACCAACTCAAATATTTACTCATTAACATAATTTTGTTTTCTCCACATTAGTTTTATCTCTATGCATTATCTTTGTTTTTGCTATGTTAAGATACAAGATGTGATTTTCACTATTCTTTGAGTTGAGGTTATTAGTTTTTCTATAATTTAAGAGGCATTCAACCAAAACATGATTTAAATAAGTAACCTGTGTATTTTCATGTAGTGTTTTACGATAAGTTTTATGTCTGTTTTGTGTTGGTTTGTTCTGTGCTGATGAAGGCTTTGGCCGCAACGTTCATTTTTTCTTGTAGTCGTGTTTTAGTAAAGCTCACAATATACTTATCGTTTTTTTTTTTTTTGCGTGATTCATTCATTTTTTTTTCCGCGTTTCCATCCTGTTTCAGGATATTTCGGTCAACACCAGCATCTTTCAGCTGTATGTTGATTCCTAGGCTAGATTACGCTCATCAGCACGCCACGACTTTCTGAGCGACCGGCTGCATACTCTCATAAGTCACTGGCGTGACTCGAACCACTTCTAATTCTTGTCCGCTCACATCGACCACGAGAGTATTCGGAGTTAACGGAGAAGGCTGCTATCCCCTCGGCCAGGCAGCCGGCTATGATTCATTCATTGCCTTCTATAAATTAAGAATTACATGTGAAAATAATGAAATGCCTGTGCGAATGTCCGAAATACGAGTGCGTATATATATATATATACATATATATATATATATATATATATATATATATATATATATATATATATATATATATATATATATATATATATATATATATATATAGCATATCCCTTACAGTACGTTGCAGTCAACATCAGCTTTTTCTTAGCTGCTGTTGATGTACTAGGCAAGATTACGCTCAGTAGTAGTTTTTCATTGCTTTCTGAGCAATCGGCTCACATACCCCGTAAGTTACCAACGCGGCGAGAACCGCTACCGATTCTCGCTCAGTTACGTTACTCACGAGAATATACGGAATTACGGAAAAAGACGTTAACACCTATGCCAAGGAGACCGGCTTTCTAGAAAAACAGACGGACTATTCACGCACACGCAGGCCAAGAGTAGCATCGCTTAAAGCGCGCCCTCCCGGTACTCGGTATATATATATATATATATATATATATATATATATATATATATATATATATATATATATATATATATATATATATATATATATATATATATATAACATTTTGTTTTATTTCGTTTTTCAGTACTCATTTTGTTTTATTCTCTTTTGTTGAATATTATTAATTGTGTGTATGCAGTGGCAGACTTGAGACACACTTGTTCACCTATGCTTGTTTTCTCAGCGACTAAACGAGTGTGCTAAGGATGAACGCGATGAGCTGGACCAGAAGGCAATATCTTGAAACTCTGAGGAGGTCAAACGGATTAATATCTGTTTCATTGTTGTGTCAATGCATACCGTGTCACTAGCAGAAAGCCAGAAAGAGATACAAGACCTAGTGAAATAAGTAAACAGACACAGTGCAGAAATGGCTTAGATACTAACATCCAAAATAACAAAAACTATGGTAATTAGCAGTGAAAAGGAAAGGCCATCAATGAAAATCACAGTAAACGGGGAGATACTAAAACAAGTAACAAGCGTCTCCTAACTTGGACATATAATAAGAGATGATGGCAGAAGGAAAATAGAAATCAAAAAGAGAATATGAATGGCTAAAAAATGCTTTTAACGGCGTGAAATCAGTATTAACATCTAGAGAGATTGATAACGCATTAAACATGAGAATTGTCAAATGATACGTATTTTCAACGCTACTGTATGGCTCGGAAGCCTGGACATTGAACAAGCATCTAGAAAGTCGCATAGAAGCCCTGGAGATGTGGATATACAGACGAATATGTCGTATTTGATGGAAACAAAAATAATCAAATGCAGAGGTCCTAGAAA
This sequence comes from Cepaea nemoralis, assembly GCA_014155875.1. Taxonomy (NCBI): domain Eukaryota; kingdom Metazoa; phylum Mollusca; class Gastropoda; order Stylommatophora; family Helicidae; genus Cepaea; species Cepaea nemoralis. Next base: position 14,694 of record JACEFZ010012382.1, read on the forward strand.
AACTGGGAATGAAGAGAGAGTTGAAGAAAGAAATAAAGCGGAGACAAGTGAAATATTTTGGCCACGTTAAAAGCCATGATACTCTTATAGCAACCATACTGGAGGGCAAGGATGAGGGCAAGCGAGCAAGAGGTAGACAACGATACAAGTGAGAAGATAACATCAAGAGATGGACGAACATCAGCCTGGCAGAATGCACAGTGAGGGGGAGAAAGAGAGAGAGAGAGAGAGAGAGAGAGAGAGAGAGAGAGAGAGAGAGAGAGAGAGAGAGAGAGAGAGAGAGAGAGAGAGAGAGAGAGTGAGTGTGTGTGTTGGAGTTCCATTGCAGCCAACCTTCATTGTGGAGACGGTACCTGATTGATAATGTCAATGCACACGGCTGTAACAGGAAATTTGACTTTTGGGGGCAGCCGACAAGCATGGACACGGATGACATACTGAACGCCCTCAGGTAGACAGCACACGTAAAGATCGCAAGGGATTGATGCGATTCTGTAATTTTAACCAGACTGTGAGAACATCAGGTCAAGCGGTTGAAGCTAAACAAGAGTGCCATGTGGGGAGCTAAAGACGAGCAACAGCTAGTCAACACAGAACTGATGCCGTCAGTTGCAACACGCCGAGGGAGATACTGAGGAGGCGAGTTGAGCACTGAGGGAGGATATGTGTGCAGTGAGGGTGATCTATTAAATAACTAACTAATCAGCTAACTAACCTACAAGCCAACAAACCATTCTAGCAAATAATTAACTACATAACTAACTAAACAAGTAACCAATTAACTAGGCAACTAACTAACCAACCAGTCAACCAACCAACTAACTAAAATGCACCCAGACAGTATCGTGCTATATTTTATATGTATTTATCTTCTTCATCTTCTTCTTCTTCTTCTTCTTCTTCTTATTATTATTATTATTATTATTATTATTATTATTATTATTATTTGGTCGACGTGAGCGCACGAGAATTAGAAGTGGTTCGAGTCGCGCTAGTGACTTATGAGAGTATGGAGCCGGTCGATCAGAAAGTCGTGGCGTGCTGATGAGCGTAATCTAGCCTAGGAATCAACATACAGCTGAAAGATGCTGATGTTGACCGCAATATCCTGAAACACAATTGAAACGCGGAAAAAAAATTATTATTATTATTATTATTATTATTATTATTATTATTATTATTATTATTCTATTTATCCTCCTCCTCCTCCTCCTCATCCTCCTTCTTCTCCTTCTTCTCCTTTCTTCTTCTTCTTCTTCTTCTTCTTCTTCTTCTTCTTCTTCTTCTCTTTATTAATATTATTATTAGTATTATTATTATTATTATTATTCTATTTCTCCTCCCCCTCCGCCTCCTTCTTCTTCTCCTTCTCCTTCTTCTTCTTCTTCTTCTTCTTCTTCTTCTTCTTCTTCTTCTTCTTCTTCTTCTTCTTCTTCTTCTTCTTCTTCTTCTTCTTCTTCTCTTTATCCACCCATTCATCCTCTGCCTTCTTCTTATTTTTCTTTAATCTTTTTCGGTTTCTTCAGGCACAACCTATAGGGTAGACATTGGTGTCCACACTTCTCCACTCCACACTATCATCTTCTGATCTGGAAAGTTTTTTTTTAATAATAGTTTTCGTTGATCAACAGTTTAAGCATTCCTATTACATCTATCTCTAGCTTCCTATCAACCCCCCCCCCCCCCCCCCCACAACCCGGCCTAATATTGTCCCTCATTAGTTAAATGTCTTTTTTCAACTGCGCCTTGTGCATGCGCTGTGGTGAAGGAGTTACGAATGGAATTCGTGACCCCGCATACCACGTTGTACACACAGCTGTGGGAGATTTAAAAGCAGACCGCGTTGCGTTGGTTTGCATACAGAGGTATGAGTGCCGGACGTGGTTGTTCAGAAAACAATGGCAATCTACTGAACGTAAACCTGCCAATAAATCAAAAACAGCAAAACATAAATGATGTGGTTGACTGCGACGTCCAGTAAACGATATGCAACTCTCTCTCTCTCTCTCTCTCTCTCTCTCTCTCTCTCTCTCTCTCTTTCTCTCTCTCTCTCTCTCTCTCTCTCTCTCTCTCTCTCTCTCTCTCTCTCTCTCTCTCTCTCTCTTTCTTTCTCGCTCTCTGTTTTAAGAAACACCACATATCTCACGTGTCTTGTTATTATGATTGTAATGAGTAATCTGGTGACGGCTGTAAAGATTGTTTTCCTTTAATTCCACTCTAATCTTTACATTCTTTTACACAAAACAAACAAACAACCAACAAACAAACAAAAAGACCCACATGTCCACTGATTCCAATTTTCCGATCGTTTCATTAATCATTGTCCAGAATTTACATCAATAAGAGATTACTAGTGTCGTGTGTAAAAGTGGAAACCTGACCACTAATGGACAGTTCCAAATGTGATGAATGCGCTCCATTCATCCAATCAATCAAATGTCTCTCAGTTTGCCGTTCATTCAGAAAGTCGATTAAAGTTGCTCCTGGGAGTGCAGACACGTAGCAGTTTCTTCATCCCACGAAATTGATAGTCAAGATTATGTAAAAAAAAAACAAAAAAACTTGCGAGTAGCTAAACAGACATGGTAAATTGTTATCTGGAGATCAGGTCATGGTAAGATTTGACAGAGTTGCTGTATGACAGTAGATGGTACTACCTACTTTCTGTTAGAGCCAATTTTTGTGCGGCTCTCACCAAACCCGACACCCACATTGTCCCAACGGCTTCGGTGGCATGGGCGCAAATGGGAGGGTACAAGAGTCAACCTAGAGCGAGACCAGGCCCTAAGCCTTGGTTGGTAACTGGTCTAAAATCAAAGCTCGGCGGTAATTTTGCAATTTATCGTGTTCCAAATTATTAATTTTCAGCATTCTAGTATATGTGAAGTATATGTGTCATTCCATACACTAGAAAAATATAATATAGCTGTTAATTGTTTACTTCTCATTGTAGAAGAGAATCCACAGCAAACTAGCAGTTTTTAATTATTTTCCCCTTCGGTCAGTCCTGCCTGGCGTAGCTTGAAGCTCGTCGGTAGGGGTCTAGTGGCTTTGCAAGTATCCCCTGATACCGAGGGAGTGAGGTGAGCGTTGCTACTCTTGGCCTGTTTGTGCGTGAATAGTCCGTCTGTGCGATAGATAACTGGTTGATCCTGCCAGTAGTCATATACTTGTCTCAAAGATTAAGCCATGCATGTCTACGTTCACACTGTCTCACTGTAAAACCGCGAACTGCTAATTAAATCAGTCGAAGTCCCTTAGATGACACGACCCTGCTTGGATAACTGTGGCAATTCTAGAGCTAATACATGCTTAGGTCCAGACGCTTGGTCTATAGCTCTAAACTGAGGGATCTGGCTGAACGCGTCTAAGTCAAATTCCCCCGGATATGAGGGACTGGCCGTTATTCACCTTCTGCTGCATGGAGGTGCGATGCTAAGCCGACAGCATCTGCAGCCTACCATGTTACTGACGTACTGGTAATCCTTTCCTCTGGATAAAACAATTTACGTCGAGAGAGGGATCATGCTGCACGGGCAACACATGTTCTCTGAATCCAGCCCAGGAATAGTGCGATGGAGTTTTAGATTCAGATCACATAGTTTCGTCTGTAAAGACGAAGGTGCCACTAGATACGTAAACTGTATTTTCTTTTACGAACTTGCCTTGTCAGGTTGACCCAGTTTAAAATCACCATCAGTAAGTGCCATACCGAATGGCGTGGGCAGTCATTGTTCTTCAAATCACGGTGGCCAGAGTCTCGAATCAGGTCTGTGTTCTTGTCCCGACCATGCCATGCTGCCAAACCATCAAGGTCTTCCCCTTTGTCTTCCCCTTGCTCTCTTCCCAACAATCTTGCAAATTGCCCATTTCTCCTCATAACACGTCCGTAAAATCTACGTCTAATTTCTCCAATCTATCTCCGTTTTCAATGTGTCTCTTGAAGGACTGTCTCATTTGATTTTCCGTCCGTCGGTGGTGTTCTTTGCATTTTTCTAACAAACAAAAAAATTGTCCAAAATGGGTGCCAGAAAGATCCTGGGAAGAAAAGACAGCAGAACATATCGCCCAACCAGCACCAATCGGTCTATAAATATAGGACTACCACCATATCCCCAATGTACCTAACGGCTTGCAAAAAGATAATTTATTTTACTCTCCGAAAGGCATTAGTCATTAGTCCCGTTTCCAACTCGTCCCCATTATGCTCCCTTCCTTTGCCAATGAATTTCACACAAAATGCTCCTGACAGACCCATGTGAAAAGTGGAACTGACAGAAGTCTCGACAAACCAACCAACAGCCCGCATATGTTCACTGTGCACAATGTCGCCACCAGAATGCCAAGGCAAAAGCCCTCCACGTAAAATACAGTTCATCGTTGACAAACGCGGCGGTCACTAGAAAACCAGTAGCCACACATTACTGCATAAGTCAATCCAGTCTTTTCAGCGACAGGCCGGCCGCTACAATTCCAAATATCCAGTTCACGCTACAAACAACTGCGGAGAGATGTAAACGCATTCCACACGAAATTCACAGCTCACATTGTCGCGCCACGCATGCAACCCAGTGACAGGACGACGGAACCATGCACTACCAGCCCAACATGAGGAAAATGCGAAGGCAAACCGTAGTCACAAGCATAAACACTTCAGAGGCCGTAATCGTGCAAATGCCTATCCTCTATGGTGAGGACCGGAAGTTTGTCTTTGAAAGTAAGTCCAGAAAACCATTAGAAATATAAACACTGGATTTAGAGCCACACGTGAATGAAGATTACATTCAGAAACCAACATGATATCAAAAGAAAGTGCTACTTTATATTTCGGAGCCGTGCAGGTAATAGTTTTCCAATACATGTTTTATTGGAATCATAGCTAAGTGGGCAGTTAAATAAACAAGGGTGTCTGAGTGAGCAGTTAAAGCATTCATTGATGTCTCAGTGAGAATTTATAGCATACATTGAAGTCTAGCAGGTTATTGATTTCAATAAACAAGTTTATTATTCACAGGAGGAAAGGTATTTTTTTTCAGCGCGATTGATTTGATTGGTTGACAAACTGTGTACATCGACATGTGAGCCTTGGAGTGTGAATTTTGACAGTGTTCTTTTATTCTGTATTTGTCTGCTGTAAAACTGCTTGTTTTTTTTTCTGTTCGTCAATGTTCTTTCGTTTCAGGATTCATCCTACCAGCTATTAATTATGTCTTTATATAATTTATTATTTTTCTGATGTGAAACAATGTAGAATTTCTTGTCAGTGATATCCTTTTGGTTTGATGATTACTTCTGCCAGTTAAAAATGGCTACTTTGTCGCTTAATATCACGTAGTCTTTGTTTACTTAAGTTGTATGACTACTTCCGCCAGCTGTTATGTCTTTTAGTTTATCTGTATATATGTTAGTCTACATTTACATGATGAGGAGGTCAGCATAACCGAATGGATAAGAGCGTTTGCTCTTAAACTTCCGGTATGTTGATGTCGAGGTAGCGGGTTCAACCCCCACAACGTTCAGTTGGACTAAAGTGATGACTTCTTGTCCTTGACTTGAGTATGTAAATTACAAGTACCTCAGAAGTCTGAGTGGGTCACCTGACAAAGAGGGACACTGGTAATATTGAAAGCTAATCCACACACAAAAACCAGTTCAGTGCACTTAAATGTAGCATCACGTTTATGGACGACGCTTGAACTCAATGCTAGCAAACGCAAATTAAATATATTGTCTGATTAAAATATAAGCAGACCGGAAGAGGGATCTTGCTGCATGGGAAACTTATGGTCTCTGAAACTCAGTTCAGGTTTTGAGCTGTGGAAAGGTATAACTACATCCCTGGACTTACAGTCATGGTTTGTAGTGATTATGACTTTTATGATGCAAAATGTAGCAAACTTATCGTCTTTCAGGACGGCAAGGTGCCAATACGTTATGTAAATCAAACGTGTACATTCCTTCATCTCTGTGGGTTTCACTGCAAAGTAGCAGTACACAAGAAAAGGAAGATTCTTCAGTTTCCTGATGCTAGACTTTTCAGTATCTTCCTTTTCAGCAAATCTATCGTTGTGTAATTAATTCTGCCAGTTGTTAAGTATATCTTTTATACTTACTTGTTAAGTATATCTTTTGCTTGGGAGATCAGGAATTGAATTGTGTTGAGTTGAGCTAAGAACCGACATCACTGCACTCAGGACATTCCCATATGCGCTCCGTCCCCTTGTTCAGCAGCCAGCGAAGAGTCACACCACTAATCGTTCCTACCGCTAACTGATTAAAAGTTCCCCTGGTCTTCCCTCTCAGTTTAGAGATTCTATCAGAACCCCTGCTAATCCATTGCAATCTCATCCTTTCCACATATGAGTTCTCAATCTGTTCCTCCACTGGTGGGACATCAAGGTGCTCACTGCCAAAACAAAAGTCCTTATCTATCAAGCTTATGTCCTTAGTACACTTCTTTATGGCAGTGAAGCCTGGTCAATTTACTCACACAAAGAGAAACGTTTAAATAACTTTCAAAAGCTATGGCTGCGAAGAATACTTGGTATTAAGTGGCAAGACAAAATCATAAATACTGAAATATTGGAATGGTCATTTTGTGTGACGGTTTGTTCCATGCTCAGTCTTCGTAGACTTGGAAGGATAGGACACGTTAGGAGGATGGATGCAGGTAAAACACCAAAGGACATCTTCTTTGGTGAATTACAGATGGGTAAGACCCGGGTTCGAATCCTCGGTAAGGTGTGGAGGTTTCTTTTTTTTCTCTAGGGGGCAAAAAGAAAATTCTAACCAGCACAGTTCTCGGCGACTGCACTAGCCAGGCGGCTTAATTCCTCAGGCTTATAACACCCCTGCCATACACCGTAAAGCACTAAATTAGCAGTAAATAACAGTTTTTTGTTGTTGCATGGAGGGCAAATATCAGAACTGGAATAAATTTAAAGGAGAAAATGTTTGCAGATAGTGCACACACTGAGCGTGTGAGACGTAAGATGGTGCGTGATGGTGAAAATGACCATGTGTTCATGCATCCATTGTGGACGAACATTTACAGGGCGAATTGGCCTGATCATCCATTATCCTACCACCATGGGTTGAGTTTTTATTCCTTTTTGAAGCACAATATAACAAACTATCGTCTGCGAAGGCGGCAAGGTGCCAATGGATCAGTATATATTTTAAATCGTGGGCAAATAGCGCCCAATGGTATGTTGTTATTTGAAAGGTTTCAGTTAAAACACATTAAATACCCACCTATTCAACCGACACGATCGATTTAGCAATAGTTCTGTGATTTTGTGAGTGAAATATAATTTGCCTGCGACTGACAAGTAAGAGACCTTACCATCAGTAGCTACTTGATAACGACGTCTTTCTGATCTCTGAAAGTGTTGTCTGCCTTCAGCGTAATGTGCGTCTGCATCTTAACTTATGTATAAGACTTTACTTTCAGGCCATCTCCCATTTTATAGGTATAATTTTATTTTTATTGCTGTTGTTGTTTTCCACCTCCTCCTCCTACTACCACTCCTTCTCCTTCTTCTTCTTCTTCTTCTTCTTCTTCTTCTTCTTCTTCTTCTTCTTCTTCGTCTTCTTCTTCTTCTTCTTTTTCAGCTGATGCTGCTGCTACTTCAGCTGCTGTCGCCGTTGCTGTTACCGATTCTGCTGCGGTTAGTCTTACTGTTTCTTGTTCCTTTTGTTCTTCTGCTTGTTCCGCTTTGCTTCTGCAGCTGCTGCTGTTGGTTAATATACCTTGTCGGAAACAGGCATCGGCGATCATGACTCTATAATCAACTGTATCGTCTGAATATTTTCTTTTTTAAAGTTTGCATTTCTTATATTATTATTTCTTTTCCAACTGTTTAAATAGTCTACGTTCATCTGTTTATGTCTTCCTCTACCTCCCAGCCTACCAGCAAGTAGTATCACACAATAAAGTTTTATCTCAAGCCATTACCATTAATATTGGAGTACCTCAGGGGTCTATTCTTGGCCCTCTATTATTTGCCATTTATATAAATGATCTTCCATTAAATCTGTCGTCGTCCTGCGATCTATTTGCTGATGACTGCACAGTATATACAAACGCTGTTGATCGTAATGTGCTAGAATTATCCTTGCAACAGGAAATAAATAGTGTAGTTAACTGGAGTCATGCAAACCGCATGCAAATTAACATTACTAAAACAAAGTCTATGTTAATAGGAACCAGGCAAAGACTTCACACTCTAAACTCGCAGAGAACTCTTCAGCTGCACATTGGCAGCACGCCTGTAGAAAGTGTCACCGAGCACAAGACACTGGGTGTTATCATAGATCAAAATCTAACTTTTAACTCACATGTTCATGCTCTAGTTAAACAAATAGCCAAAAAAGTATACCAACTTGCCAAAATTAAAAATTTCCTTGACGAAAACACAAGAAAGATATTCTATACTTCTCATATACAAACACATATTGATTACTGCTCCACAGTCTGGGATGGATGCTCCAAATCAATAACAAAACGCCTATATTCACTCCAGAAAAGGGCAGTTCGTTTAATAAATGGTGAAAAGCTTACCGACAATTCTAACCTATATAAACGTCTCCGGTTACTGCCACTCCACAAGCGCCTGCTTTTTAATAAGACCAAACTAATTCACAAAATCCTATTTCAAAATGCTCCAAGCTACCTTTGGCCATTGTTTAAATATAACGCTAGACATAGCGAACGACTAAATATACTTCATGTCCCTAAACCTAGGATAGACTTATATAAAACAAGTTTAGCATACTCTGTCGCTCAGTTGTGGAACAATCTTCCACAAGAAATCAAAGACACCACCAATCATGATACATACATTCGCAACCTGTTTGAACACTACCTTAGTACATACTACATGCCCCCATAACAAACAACACAAAAAAGACAATAATGGTAACTTATCTCAAACGACAACTAGCCAAAAAACATTCCCTTATGTATGGCCCGTTACACCCTCCTTAGGTATTTATAATGCCCATGTTAAACACTGCCTCAGTGAGTCATTTGTTATTGATTATTTTTCATGCGTTTTAATGTTCATTTGTTGTCAAAAGTTGCTTCATAAGTGATGTTGAATGAAAGAATGTATGAGAGGAAATAGAGAAGAAGGGCAGAATGTCAGACGGGCCTGCGTGCCCAATTCTTAACCCTTTGAAAATAAAGACTTATTATTATTATTATTATTATTATTATTATCCCTTGTCTAGTATTCGTCTTCACAATTAGTATATTGTGCCTTACTTCTATGCGTGGGCCGTCATGGTTCGCCACTTGAAGCAATAGAATGGATCATTTATGCGTTATTTCAAGTTTATTTATCCTCATAGCATACTCAAACATGTTGACTCTCTACGTTTAATTTGTCTGTTCAATTTTCTATTTGCATTTGTTTGTGGCATAACTGTCTCATTAATTTGTTTCTGACCTTTCATTGTATAAGATATTTGTTGTATTGTTGTCTGAAATCACAGTCCCACTGCCATTAGATGTGCCTCTGTCTGCTGATTCTCCAAACGTTACAAGTTTTAACATATGCATTGCTAAAACACAGTCTAGGTTGGACCAATCCAAAATGTTGGATAGGGGAAAAATGGACGTAGGGGTGTGTCATAGTTATGTTTTAAAAGCGGTTAATATGGTCGTAGACATGTTGAGTTATATATCAAATTGAAAAGGTTTGCACAGGGAACATTAATGTATATAAACCTATGGCAGATACGAGAAGTCGCTTGTGATGATTACTCATCCCATAGCACCCAATCAGTTAACATTATGGAATCGATATGCCATGTAAACACTTGTGTTCTCTCTACAAGTATAGAATCTATCCATCCATCCATCATGTGCCATGCCGGTAAGCGTGGCGGTCATGTTTTGCCATCTCACTCGATCACCAGAGTCGTGGATCAGCTCCGTGTTCCTGTCTCGACCATGCCATGTGGCCAAGCCATCCAGGTAATTGCTTCTCGGTCTTCCTCTTGGTCTGTTCCCTTCGATCTTACAGTTGTCACCAAGTTCTCCAATCATTTCTTCTCATAACATGCCCAAAAAATTGTGACTGTCTGCGTCTAATATCTCTAATCAGTTTACGATCTTCGTTTGTTTCTTGAAGGACCTGTTCATTGGTCTTTCTGGTTGTCCATGGTATTCTTTGCATTTTCCTCAGAAACCACATTTCTGCGGCCATCAGATGTTTTTCAGCCTGACTGCTCATTGTCCAAGCTTCACATCCATATAAAAGTACATGTTCTATGTAGCACTTCAACACTCTTTTTCTCGTTTCAATTGACATCTTTTTATTGGTCAGTATGTTTTTCATCTTGCTAAAGGCTACCTTAGACATGGCGATTCTTGTTCTAATCTCTTCAAGGCATCTCCCATCAGATGTTATTACTGTTCCGAGATAATTGTACCTATTCACTTGTTGAAGAATATTCCCATTTACTTGTATATTACATTGTGGTATTTCGTTCTTCCTAGTGACGACCATAACCTGTGTCTTTTTACAATTTAATTCTAACCCTCGTTGTTCACTGTGTGTAACAACTGCATCTACTAAATGTTGCAGGTCCTGTTCATTGTCTGCAATCAAGACTGTATCGTCTGCATATCTAATGTTATTGGTGCATCGTCCCCCAATGTTGATTCCTTCCATATCTTCAATATTTCTGAAAATACTTTCACTGTACAGGGAAAACAGATCTGGAGACATTACACATCCCTGTCTCACACCTCTCTTAATAGGCTGATATTGGCCTACTTCATTATCAACTCTTATGGCAGCTTATAGAATCTATATGATATGTAAACACATGTGTTGTCTCTGCGAGTATAGAATCTATATGGCATGTAAAAATATGTGTTCTCTCTGCAAGTATAGAATCTATATGGCATGCAAACACACGTGTTGTCCCTGCAAGTATAGAATTTATACGACATGTAAACACTTGTGTTGTCTCTGCAAAAACATAATCTATATGGCACGTAAACAATTGTTTTGTCTCTGCAAGTATAGAATCTATATAGCATGTGAACACATTTGTTGTCTCTACAAGCGATTGTCTTTTTTGGTGAGTGTGTTTTCCATCTTGCAAAAGGCTACCGCTGCCAAGGTGATTCTTGTTATGCTCTGTACAAGGCATCTTTTATCAGACAGTATAGTTGTTCCAAGGTACGTGAATCGAATTACCTGTGTAAGAATGTTCCCATTTACTGAGATGTTGTATTGTGGTATTTATACCTTCTTGGATATAATCAAAATTTCTTGTTTTCTTAAAATTTCATTCAAATACTTCTACAATAAGGCCCCGGTTAACGTCGGGTTTACGTTCTTGGAAAAATGAAGACTTGAGAATATTAGACTTTAAGTGAAACGACGTAGAACTAAACAGTATTTCTCATAGAATTAAATTAAATACAATGTTTTATGCAATGTTTATTTTGATGGTTGTTGATATTTATTGGCTAAATAGAGGTAGGTCGGAGGGCGAGTGGTAGAATTATTGGGACGCAGAGGCATTAAAACCACGTCTCACTCCAAAACTATCATAATCACTACCAGCACTGCTCTCATCCGCTTTCTTAGCTAGATCTTCATAGAGATACTTTGCTTTCTCTTGGATAGCCATCTTGCTCACAGGCATATTCCGTTGGTTCTGATCTACAATCCAGACGGCCAATAGTGCATCCATGTTCTCCATAAGAGTACTTCTGGTACCAGTGATCTTGGAAGCACTCAAAGTGGTTACGTTTCTAGCACCCATTTTGATTTTGTCAGCACCTGCACGAATTGTCCTTACCGTGGTTGGAGGTAAGCCATGGACTTTACCTATGTCAACAGCCCAATCGCCAGCCTCACAACGACGTAACACATCTAACTTCACCTCAAGAGTAACAATTTTCCTGGTTCTCTTACAACCAGACACACTAGGAGCACTTACTGTGCGCCTTGAACTCATAATTATGGGTGATTACACGATAAAATCCTGGAAAAACGCGCTGCACAAAATGTAAAATGTCTACGTTAACGCATCATGCATCACGACGTTATAGCGGAACGCAGCGACGTAAAGTGAAGTTATGACCCATTGTGACAACGACGTTATAGCGAAAAGACGTAAACCGAAGCGACGTATAGCGTGGCCTTCCTGTAGTCCACTGTACAATATAGTCACATCCACCCAATTCAGCAAATTCTGTTTATAATCTTAACGCAGCACTATATCATCTGCATATCTTATATCATTGATATTTTGTCACCCGAAGGCGAAGATCTTCTAAACTCTTTATGTTGTCACTGCACAGGGCAAACAGATCTGGAGACAGTACACATTCTTCTAGCATATTTATCTTGATTGCATGGTATTGACCTACTTCATTACACATTTTTATAGCATCTAGTATATGTTCTTAACTGGATTTGAGTAATTCTATCGAGCATTCTACTAATGCTCTTAACAAGCACATATAATTTGTTTTCATCTGTACCATCTGCATATTTCTTAGGAATTCCAGTAAATGATATTAGCCTCATATTTCGGACCAATCAATCCTGGAAGAACGAAGTAGTCCCTGATAGATTTTGATTTGGTGGCGCCAACAAAACAATCTTATCAAAGGCAGCATTCCTTCAGGTGAAGACATTCTGTGTAAGTAACCTCTTTCTACAGAAGTCAGCAAATGCACGAAGACACGAAGGAGTATTGCTGTGTTGTATATCGCCTTAAAGAGTCGAAGTAAAGCAGTGGTTATGTGTTCGAATCCGGATCCAGGAGGGTTTTCCAAACCAGTTCATCAAATGGCACAAACTTGTACCGGAATGTGCCCTATGGAGTAAAGGCGGTCGGCGGAATGTAGAACAAACCACCCATCCATTGCCGAGTGGGCTTATAAAATGTCATATGTCCAACAGGCTTCAGGTAGCGTAATACGTTCCTGCTGTGGGTATTAGGAGTAATTAGGCCATCACAATTTTATAGGCCTGAGTGTACGTAGGAATAAGTGATCTGTCTATCCCCCCTGAAGATGGAATCGTGGTCCGATAGCGCTCATTCCTTTGTCAGACCAATGTTCTAACCGTTATATAAACGTGGCTTTCCCTTTACTTTACTTACTTGTGTATTGCCCGTACTACTGTATGTTTGAAAGATGTGGTCTGGGCCCACAAGGTTCATTTGTATAGCGTGAAGAACAGATACACATCACTGCCTAAAGAGAATGGTGCGGCAGGCAATGACTAGCTGATCTGGCTGACACCCAGTACTGCCAAGAAAGACCAGACGGACATATAAGCAGACTACAATTGGCACCGTTTTTATTGGGTCTCTTCGCTGATTGTTGAAGATGAGGACGGAGAACGCATGAGAATATCCCCAGTGCCGTGATGTCAACTCAGCTCTTTTTTGTTTTGTTTTTTTAATTTGCATATCCTTTTACAGGACATCGCTGTCAACAGCAGCATCTTTCAGCTGTCTGTTGATTTCTTGGCAAGATTACGCTCAGTAGTTTGCCATTGCTTTCTGAGCGGCCGGCTCAGTTATCCCGCAAGTCACCAGCGGAGGACGAACAGCTCCCAGTTCTCGCCCGCTACGATACTCTGCGTGATAAACGGGATTACGGAGAAAGTGGTGTAACCCCTCGGCCAGAGAGACCGGCCAACTCAGCTCTATATGCCTGAAAATAATGGCTACTGATGTTTGTTTTTACAGTATATTTAAATAGGAGACCCTGAGAAGGTGCGTTTACATAGGATGGTAAGAATCATGTGGACAACTGAGAAGACCAATATATAAGTATTGCAAGAGGCCAGTTCACAAAAATATTTGAATTCCCACATAAGGACGAAATAATCGTAACTTATAGGTTTAAGACGAGAGAATCAGGAGAAAGGTGTAGCACATGGAACAATCAGAGATGGTAGATACGTCGATCGAAGGGAAACATGAATGGATCAGCTGGTATAGAGGTACTGAAGATAGTCAGTAATAAAACATATTGAGAACAGTAGCGACAGATGTTTATGGGGGACATGATCGCTCGGTCTAATAAGTGATGATGATGATGATGATGATGATGATGATGATGATGATAATGATGATGATGATGATGATGAAGCAGTCAAAGCTCCCAAATGATGAAGTTATCTCGCGCTAGGCGAGCTGTTATGTTACTGAGCTTAGTACCTCTTCCGGTCCTTGCAACACACGAGACTGTTGACAGGTAATCTATAATAATGGATCGATTACTGATCACATGACGCTATGTCTGACCTGGTCTACGTTTGATCATCATTGTATTTTTTTTTTTTTAAAAAGGCGATCGTTGCTTCTGTTATTCTTTTAATATCGGGCTGCACTGGGAGGGGGAGTATCCCTTCCAGTTATACACAAGATGATGTCATAGACGGCAAGAGAAACGCTATACCATAACTTACCGCCCGCTACTGTACTATATGTAATAGTTAAGGAACTTTATGGACAGCCTTGTGACGTAATAGTTATAGGGTACTATATATATATTTGTTTGAACAAGTCGGCACCCCATGGGCAAAGTGAAGGTAGTAGTGGTTAAATTGTGATATATCCATATTTATATAGAGCAATCGGCACTCCATGAGTTAGTGGTCAATATCTCGCCAGTCGCCTGTACTTTCCATCATTATAATCATCATCATCATGTGCCATGTTGATAATCGTGGGTGGTCATGTTTCACCATCTCACACGATCACCAGAGTCGTGGATCAGCTCTATGTTCTTGTCTCGACAATCCCACCTGTCCAAGCCATCCAGATATTCACTTATTTGCCTCCCGTTGCTCTTTTCTCAACAATCGTGCCAGTTGTCACTAAATTCTCTTATTTAATTCTTCTCATAACGTGTCCAAAAATGGTGACTTTCTTCGTCTTATTTCTCTAATCAGTTTACGGGTTTCATCTGCGTCATATAGGGCTTGCTATTGGTTTTTCTGTCTGTCCATGATATTCTTTACATTTTCCTCAGAAACCACATCTCCACTGCTGTTAGAAGAAAAGCTTCTCGGCGCCCTTGCCATTTATATTAACCATGTTTGCTGCGTTAACCTAGATGCGCTGACCAATGTGAAACACAATTTGAATATACTGGTTGTGAACACAGGAAAACTGTCTTGCCAGGAAAGCATGCTGGTCACCGCGCCATCGCAGCTGTCCTGAAGGAAAGCTGGGCATTATTAGTTTAGTTTAGGCGACGGATCAACATCACGGCACACGGGTGTAACCCATAATTGCTCCGTTCTAATCCTAACTCAAGCCTGAGTCCGGAAATTTCATCTCAGTGCACGAACTCCGTAGCACCGACGAGGATCCTGAAATACTTTGGGTAGATTTTTAACTCGAAATTTTGCCTGGACAGCGCCGTTAGGCTACTCCTTTTCGAGTTCCAATTGCCAAGGGATTTTTTTCGTGCGCAACAATACACACGCGCGTCCACTCTCACTACCCAGAGACCAGGTGAAATGTTACTAGAAGTCCACGTGAACAAATCCCGGTTCTCACCGGGACTTGAACCCGGGACCCCCAGCACTCGAAGTGGACACCATACCTCGAGACCACTCAGCCCCAGTATTATTGTATGAAGTAAAGTATGATAATAACCTTTTAAATGTTTAATTTTCTTTTAAAATATAAAAGACTAACAGTAATATGGACATTATTAAAAACTGCAATCTGCCAGTAGACCATGTAGACCATTTGATTTTCATTTTCATTTACATTTTGACTCGTTTTTCCCCCCGTCTGCACTTTACTTTTACTTGCCGCGCCATGAATGCCAATTAATAAATATGAATGCATTGCTCATGCTGTTTGAATGATCCGAAGGTTTCCTGTATCCATTAATTGACGCCTGTGCAGAATGGTAGGTTTTAAATGGTACGACAGAATCACAATATAGAGCTCATTGAAATAACTAAACAACGTTCATTTAACCAGCAAGTGAGGAAAAGACGTTGCCGCTAGACTGGACACACACCGAGACAACCTGAGAATAGTATAACAACCCAGTAACTTTCCCTAAACAATCCCTTCTATGGAATCCCATTCAGAGAACAAAGTAGTCGGAGACCCAAGAACAAATGGAGAAGGCAGAGTTGAACTATATGGGCAGTATATGGAGAGACAAGTACACGATAATAATATATAGAACGTATTGGAGTGACTTGGCTGAGGACCTGTGCCCCAATGTAGAAAAAAAAGGCAATGAATGAATCACCCAAAAAAACGAGAAGTAGATTGTGAGCTTTACTAAATCACGACTACAAGAGACAAATTGGACGTTGCGGCCAAAGCCTTCGTCAGCACAGGACAAACAAATACAAACCGACACAAACCTACATGAAACACACTATGACAATATTAAGCTAATTAAAGGTACTTATCTGAATCTGTATCCTTGCTTGGAAAAGTAAGGAGACCCAAGAACAAATGGAGAAGGCAGAGCTGAACTATATGGGCAGTATATGGAGAGACAAGTACACGATAGTAATATATAGAACGGATTGATGTAGAAATGTAGAAATGTAGAAAAATGTAGGAAAATAGCAAACGAATACATTGAAGAAATTGTTATTGTTTATATTACAGTAATTGGAAGAAACAAACTGAATAGTCTATTAAAGAATGACATGTTTAGATTCATAAGTATGACACTAACCATTTACGTTTTTAAGTTTATTTTAAAATGTAAAAGACTAACAAATTTAAATCCCGACGGTTGAGTCGTTGGCGATTTGTTGACAAACCCTGTCTTAAGTCAGTAGGCAAACGACCCATTTCCCATTTGCTCGCATTAAAGCTCATGAATACATTGCAAGACCCATGTCTTTATAGATCAACCAGCACACAGTGGCTGATGGGATCTGCATCGCGCCCACCACCTTTACTATCCTGGACATGCCTTGCACCCATTCCAGACTGGGTCGACCTGAAAGGCCAGGATCAATTTGAAAAGTCCGAATTCGAACAATTGCGGATCAAACATATGACCAGCAAGTGGGCAGCTGAGTGTATAGCCAGTACACTAGCCAGGCACAAGACACACAGACTCAAGCAGTGAGAGGGACAGACAGACAGACAGACAGGCAGACAGACAGACAGACAGACAGACAGGCAGACAGACAGACAGACAGACAGACAGACAGACAGACAGACAGACAGACAGACAGACAGACAGGCAGGCAGACAGGCAGGCAGGCAGGCAGGCAGGCAGGCTGGCACGTAGGCAGACAGACAGACAGACGCTCCATGAATGAATGTAGGGAATGATGAATGGATGGATGCATGGACGTACAGACAGACGGACGGAATTACAGACATATATTATAAATCTACGTGTAAATAGGTATACATTATGTCTAAACATTTAACATACGGCATTGGGGAGTCACAGTACATCTCATCCTACATGAGAAAATTGTTGATTGGAGAAAATGTATTAATTGCACGCGCATTAAAACAACTTCTATTCAATGTAATTGTTTCGTAAAATGAATGTCCTTAACAAAACTAAAACGTTTAACGAAAAGCACACATTTACGGAGGAAAAATTAAATGGAAGCCCTCTAAGTGAATGCACGTGTGTGCATTGTTTGTTTTAACTCTGGCGTGTTGATGTCATACAACTATGCATGCAACAATTCAATTGTTTTATTTTTCTTGTTGTTTCGATATTCAAACAAAGGGTTTATCTTGTAAGAATGCCCCTGGACATCAGAAAACGAGGTGTAATATGTACTAACCACACTATCGTATGCCTGCGAATCATGAGCATTGAATAACTAGAAGAGAAAGAAAATGGGGGACACAGACGGGATGTTATTTTTCAGTGCAAAATAATCATGCTATTTATTATCACGTTGTCAGACACGAAGCTCTAAACATTATCGCGATCCTTATTTATGTCCCTTTGATAGATCATGGCGTGCGTGACTGCTAAGGTAGTGATTGATAGTGGATTGTGTTTAGAGCAAAGTAATTCTTATATCATGGGTTAGTTAATGGGAAATGCAAGACTCAAAATTCACGTGAAAGTGTATATTCAGTAAACATGATAATTAACAGCAAATAAGTGATGTGAGGCCAGCAATTGGGGAGTGATCTTCGCAATGTCGAAATGCCTGCTAAGAATACATTGCCAGCCGAGGGGTTTGAAGGTCGTATTGTAGATATATTTATAATTACATATTTCAATAGCTTTTAGTATTTGTCTGCATTGCATACATGGAGATGGAACCATTTTTGATGATAGGAAGAATGGTGGAAGTACACTTTATTTGTGTCTACGATTTGAAAATGGGAGTGAATGTTCTTACATAAGACGATCTCACGCTCTCCAGTCGACCAGGTGGGCAAGGGGCTGCTCCAGGCGCATTTGGCTGCATAATTTTTGACCTCGGCTCCCATGTCCATCCAGGGTACAACGGGTACCAATATATCTTGGGCAGCCGGTGTGATACTGACCACATCAACCATAGAGTGGCGATTGGTCTATAGAAATATAGGTCTGGCATCGTAAGGTGAAATATTGTGAACTGTTTGAACTGTTTCGTCAAGTCTGTGGCTCAGTACTTCCGAATCCGACAAACATTTTTTCCGGTTTGCTCTCCCTAGCCTTGAGCTGTCCTATGTCTCCCTACACGGCAGCAGGTTTGTGTCAATCTCTTCGTCTGGTTCCTATTCCTTGACCTGTCCGACATAGAAGACGTTCCCAATAGCTTCGCCTTCGTGAGCAAACCTCTTGGTGACACAGGGACACTAGGACCTCTCTACCACAGTCAGGTGCAGACATAGCATAAGGGACACGGTAGGTCTAGCACGGTGTCTCCGGTGTGTTCTTATGTGTGTAATAGGGTCCTTTACGTTTTGTTTGACATTTCTTTTACATAATCCTCGGTCTCACTACCTTCCAACGAAGATCTCTACTGACGTCTCGCCCAAAGAACAAACACGACACGAATAATTTTGTTATCAATAACAGATGCCATCTTGAGAGAAGATGTTTATATATATATATATACATACACAGATGCCATCTTGAAAATATATATATATATAAACATCTTCTCTCAAGATGGCATCTATATATATATATATATATATATTTTTTTTTTTTTTCATACCCTTTACAGGACATCGCTGTCAACAGCAGCATCTTTCAGCTGTCTGTTGATTTCTTGGCAAGATTACGCTCAGTAGTTTGCCATTGCTTTCTGAGCGGCCGGCTCAGTATCCCGCAAGTCACCAGCGGGGGTCGAACCGCTCCCAGTTCTCTCCCGCTACGAGACTCTGCGTGATAAACGGGATTACGGAGAAAGTGGTGTAACCCCTCAGCAAGAGAGACCGGCATATAAATATATATATATTGTGCTTCATAAAAAGGCATAACTACAATCCATCGCAGGGACCAGTGACGGAGTTATACTTCTTCATAGCACTAAGCCTGGCTGAATTATAATGATGTTTTGTAAATGCAGCACTATCCGTCTCTTAGCCTGCCTAGTTTACTCCAGAGGAAAGGTAACACCAATACACCTGGAACAAGCCATGTTACAGAAGCTGCCTGATCAGCAAAGCATAACTCTAACTGTCCACCTGTTTGAGATTCGATACTAAACCGATTGCCGACTATGGTTTAGGGGCTAGTCTTCCTGTCATGACATGTAGTCTTTAGGTTGCATGTTCTCACACTAGGATAATGTTTGTACCCTCCCAGTTACACTTCTGCGCCCGAAGCCGTTAGCACAATGTGGTGTGTCGGGTTTGGTGAACGCCGCACAAATTTTAGCGCTAAGAGCAGCACGTAGCACCGTCTAATGTTATATCTGACATCAGTTATATCTGACTAATACCTGACATAAGCAACTTTCATTTGGCAACTGCTGACTACAACACATCTATAACAATTATATCATTATAAAACTTCCAACAACAATAACTAAGGCGAAACACTGTGGGTCACATCTATTTTCAGGAGGGACTATTTCTGCTGTGAGGCGGCTGCCTCTGGTTCTCGTGTCCAAATGAATGTCGAGCCTCTTCCTGTATTCACCTCTTCGCCAATCAACATTCTTTGATCTCGTCCTTTTCTTGTGAATCGTTTCTATATTCATTTTTATAGACATATCTATAACCTGGTCAGTCGCTGACATGACCTTGGCAGGGGATTTAAAGAGGGTCGAGAATAAGATAAGAGACACACATTTGGGTTCACCAATTGTGACTTCAGAGGTGATATATATTTAAATAGGGGGGAGGGGGCTTCAAATGAAAACCTTAAAAGTGTGATAACAATTACTCGTACAATAACCATGCCATTGTCTTATATAACCTGTCAATGTTTTTTGTTAACGATGTCAAGATTCTTAAACACACGACATCAATATGCAGACGAAAACGGTGTCGTCATAAGGATATCTTTACATTGGTCAAGGTTCAGCACACCACATCATCCATGATGTGCTTCAGTACCACAAAGTGTCAGAAAGGTGGGCTTATTCCAGAATTGAAACAACGACGCAATGAAGCTTGTCGAGAACCTTTACAGTGCTTTGAAGCGGAATGTTGTGGTTTCCTATCAATAAATATTACTTGAAATGAAACTTGGGTTCACTACCACGAGTCGGAAAAGAAGAGATCAAAGAAGGAATGGCGCCGTCCCTCCCACCGAATCCAAAGTAGTTTCGCACACAACAATCTGCAAGGAAGGTTATGCTGACTATTGTTTGGGATGAACGTGGCGTTATTTTAGTTCACCACATGCGAAGAAAAAACACTGCCACCAGTGCTTGCTTGCTTGTATTCGTTGGCTTGAGCTCCAACGCGAAGTCCTGTATGTCGGATGAAGGCATCCTATTGTCCAACATCAGTGTGATGTCATACAGGACCTGGGGTTTGCGTGAGTATCCATTGTCCCATGTCTAGCTTATTGGTGTGCAGACTGGTGGTTCCTCGCCGTACAGGCAGACACTCTCCGACTTCAGAGGAACTGTCACCAGTGATACGTATACAGATCTTCTCGGGAATCATCTTCGACCCGCAATCAAATCGAAACGACGTGGACTTCTGAGTAAATGTGTCCATTTGCAAATTGACAATGCTCGATCCCAGTCTGCCCGTGCAATGGTTGAAACATCGAAGACCTCCACTTTCAGTGCGTATCACATCCCCCGTACTGCCCCCCCCCCCCCCCAGGTGAGTACCACCTGTTTGAACAACTCAAAGAGTCATTGTGGGGAATTACTGTCCATTCCGATGAAGAGGTACAGCGGGTTGAGCATGAGGCTACCGATAATGTTTTTTTTTTTTGTTTTTAAATAATTTTTAAAAGGAATCCAATCAATCGGGGATTTGCATTAAACACAATTTGACTACATAGAGAAAAAAAATTATACATTTGTTCCGTACTTTTTCAGAATATATTCACCAAGGTTTTCATTTGAAACCCTTTGTTATTTATTTATTTATTTATTTATTTATTTATTTATTTATTTATTTATGTAACCATCCGACCAGTTACCCCACTCCGTGACACCATTTTAACCTCAATGCTAAAGAAATGCCAGACTTATTCGGCAAGTTGAATCCCCCTAACAACAAATCATGCCTCCCCTTGGCTAATGTGATCCTGTTCCAATGACCAGGATTTACGAAAACGGACCTTCAAGAGAGCCACAAGGGAGTAGATTACCTTGTCACCTTCTGATTGGTGTGACAACCTGCCAGAGTCACGTGATACGACTCGGCACTGTCGCTAGAATATTGGCTTGGAAAAGGAGTGCTGGGAAATCGTTTTTGCATTAATCAATTCTGAGTTGAAAATTATGATTTATGTAATTAGTATTAATATGTTGAAACTGTTTACACAGAAATGTGTGTTTGTGTGTGTATGTATGTGTATGCAATATTTATATTCTTATTAATGTTATGTTATGTATTAATGATGTACGTGTGTGTGCATGTTTTTTTTTTTTTAATTGTTAACATTACATGAAATTCATGTAAAGTTTCATGTTAGTTTATGTGGTTACATTAGCTGTGGGCTGACGTACTATGCTCATTTAGCAGACGAAGTTATGTTAAAAATAACATGATGTGATTTCTTGTGCTTATATAAGAGATCAATGCAAAGAATATGTATTGGGAACAGGTAGCAGCAAGTAAACTGGGAAATACAAAAGGCAATCATGAACAAATAAAGCAAGGATTAAGAAAACGATGTGTTTTGTTATTGGAACACTTCTCTGTCTGTCTGTCTGTCTGTCTGTCTGTCTGTCTGTCTGCCTGTCTCTCTCTCTCTCTCTCTCTCTCTCTCTATATATATATATATATATATATATATATATATATATATATATATATATATATATATATATATGCAGATGAGAAAGCATTATTACAGAAAACGGAAAAGATCTACAATAACTGATTTAAATTAAATTAAATTAACATAAAATTACTTTCGTTGAATACCAAGGAAACAGAAACAGAAATTACATAAAATAATTAAATAAAGTCAATACAAAGGAAAATGGTTTCGCAATTTGCCAAATTTAAATACATGTGGGCAATAATCGCATCAGATGGACGACACATCTCAGAGATTAAGATCAGAATAGCAAAAGCTACGCTGAAAAAAAAAATACAATTAAATCATGCAATAAGTGAGTACTTTTAATGATATAAATAACGGATGAAGATATGGACCGACTGAACAACCGACCGGTACACAGACACAGAGACAGACAGACAGTCAGACCGAGCTATAAATAGATAAACTATATAAGCTATCTACGGAAATCCGTCATGCCCATCTAACAACTTTCCGCGTTATTTTCACCGCCCTCTCAACTAACGAGCTGCAATCTAATCTCGTGTGAATAAGGAGACAAAATGAGAACACGTTCTTGGGGGATTAGAAATCTGCAGACAAATCTGAAAAGCTGTGGAATTTATTTTCTGACCTGTCCTGACATGCTGACAACAAATCGCAATCGAAAATTAATCAACAAAAATACAGTTCGCCTGCATATTGCTAGTGTAACGAATTGCTAGTGTATTTCGCTAAGAAAGTAAATGGAAGCACTTGAACTGAAAGCTCCAGACTCAGTTACTGTGAGAAGAGGCAGGGGTCAATCAGCACAATGATGGACACAACATTGAAGACACCTTGGGTATAAATATGTCTGAGGCAACAGAACATATGCATATGACGAATTGAGGCGAAATATGGCCTCCCATCAAGCATGCAAACTGCTGTTTCAAACATATGTTCAGATTGACTAACGCAATATATTCTTCTACAGATACAATGTTAATAACACCATCTTCCGAGTGGCAACATTTGGGCGTGTGCCTGTGACCATTTTACAATCGCTAAGAAAATAAGTCGAGGAGGGGTGGGGTATTTGAACTGAAAACTCAAGACATAGTTACCGGAACAAGAGGCAGTGGTCCATTAGCACGAAGATAGAAAAGCACTGAAAACACCTTAAGTCTGAGTCAAGGAACTGACACAGATCGAGAGCTTGCTCGGCTAGCCACGACTGGGTCAACCTCCTGCGGGACCTGTTACAGGCTGCTGTGTATACAGAGATATCAGGTCAGCAAAGCTGAATGGAAATGAGCGTTCGTTCTTAAACATCCGGTGTGCTGATGCTGAGATAGGGGGCTCAACTCCTACACCGGAAGTAAAACGTTGACTTCGAGACGTAAATTACAAGTACTTCTAAAGTCGGCGTGGGTTCGCCTAATGGCGAGGGACACTGGTAAGAGGGAAACCTAACCCGCACGCACAATTAAGTACACCTACCAGAAGTAGCACGTATGGACTATGCTTGAGTTCAAAGTGAGCGACCGCGAAACAAAACGTTATCATACTTTTGAATAACGAAGACACAAACCATAAATTGTACGATTTATTGCCTGGCATATTTTGCTGCATCTCGTCAGGGACATACTGCAGAAGTCACACAACGTAGAGTAAAATAACTAGATACATCTTTCAAGCTGAAATATACACATGTTCGCACAATAATATCAATTGTTTACCGTGGTAATTTTAAATGGACCATCATGTCTTTCTGTTTGCACAAAATTGGCCTATGTAGAATAATCATTATGGCCTCTGCGAACTTTAACAAACGACTATTTTGTGTATGAAACAACACGCGAAAAGCGTTGTCTCAATCAATTACAAAATAGTCATTTGTTAAAGTTTGCAGAAGCTATTATGATTAATCTCATTGGCACCTTGCCGTCTTTACAGACGATAGTTTGTGCTTCAAAAAGGCATAATAACTTTTACCCATGGTGGTAGCGAATGTGACTGATAAGGCCAATTCGCGCTGTAAATGTTCGTTCACAGTGGGTGAATGTGAACACGTGGTCATTTCCACCATCATGCACCATTTTACGTCTCACACGCTCGGTGTGTGACTTATCTGCAATAATTTTCTCCGTTTTGTCTTTATTCCATTTCTGATGTTTGCCCTCCATGCAACACGTTCAGCGGCGACTTGATCCCAATGTGCATTATCAATGTCTGTATCAATCATGTCCCGTTTACACACATCTTTGTATCGTAGTAGAGACCGACCCTGAAATCTCTTACCCATCTGTAATTCACCAAAATAGATGTCCTTTGGAATTCTACCATCATCCATCCTCCTAAGATGTCCTGTCCTTCTAAGTCTACGAAGACTGAGCATGGAATACACCGTCACAAAACCTGATCTTTCCAATACTTCAGTATTTGTGATTTTGTCTTGCCACTTAATACCAAGAATTCTTCGCAGACACCGCATATGAAAGCTGTTTAAACGTTTCTCTTGGTGTGAGTAAGTTGTCCAAGTTGCACTGCCATAAAGAAGAGTACTGAGGACACAGGCTTGATAGACAAGGACTTTTGCTTTGGTAGTAAGCTTTCTGTTCTCCCAGACTCTTTTTCTTAACCTGTTCATTGTTGTTGCTGCCTTACTAATCCGGATGGTGATTTCCTGATCTAGGGATAATTTGCTATTTACCAACTTGATTATACTCTTCATGCCTGTGTGGAACGATTCCACAATGGACAGAAGAGTTGATGGGCAGCAAATCTTATTAGTGCCTTGAACATACCCTCTTGACTGACCAAATTATGATGATATGATTAATCTACATTGGTCACATTATGATATGATTAACCATGATACATCATGATATGATTAATCATCATGATATTATTAATCTACATTGGCCAATTTTGTGCAAACATAATGACATGATAATCCATTTAAAATTACCATGGTAAACAATTTATATTACAGTGCGAACATGTGTATATTTCAGCTTGAACAATGTATCTATAGTGCATTTACATTTGGTTGCCTCTATATAAAAATCAATATCTCAGTAACCAACTGAGGGAAAATGATGAGATTTAGCATATAACCTTATCATTATGTCCACCCAACACAAAAGAAAAATGTTTTTTCTGGAGATTGTACAGCAGATTTCAATGTTTGGTTATATGTGGTATATAATTTACGGGTCAGAGATGAAGTGCATATTATTTCAAGGATTGCATCGTGACCCAGAAAATCAGCGTTCAATATTGAATATTATTGGCGGTGCACGGGAATTTTCGTACAGCAAATGCCTGCGCAGTTTGAATGGGAGTTTTCAGAGGTGTGGTCAATTTGTGGGTGCTTTCATGAAACGTTATTATATAAATAAATCTTACTATCTATCGCTAAAATTTGAATGTGTGAATATTGTTCAATGGGATTGAATGTGAAATTTTGTACACTTCAAAGCAGCGCTATGAAGTCGTACACATATTTTTGTCAAGAAGCTGATCGCAGGAAACTGTTTCATACTATTACAAATCCCGAAAAAAGAACAGTGCATGCATTGAGTTTGAGTAAACGGTCAGTTTCGTCCATGGGTGCAAGAATCCGGAATGAAACCAACACGCGATAAGCAAACGGTAAGTAGAAAGGCAATTGTAGACAGCTTTGACAAGGATGTCATAAGGCGAACAATTATAAAAATGCTGGATGCCAAAGAAACAGTGACTGTAAGAAAACTTTGGGTATGGTTAAGAAAGAACAATGACATAGAGCTATCCAAAACAACTTTGTGGAAAATTATAAGGGGATTAGGCTTCACTTTTAGAAAGTACATAAGAGGTAGAAATATCCTTTGCGAGCAACCGCCTTTAGGAGCATGAGAAGCAGATACCTACGTGAAATAAGGAAAATGCACAAAGAAAATTATGACATAGTGTATTTGGATGAAACATGGATCAATGCGCATCACACAAGTGAAAAGGAATGGCAATCAATGGATGGAAAGATAAAGCGATATGTGCCCAGTAGTAAAGGACAGCGTTTGGTCATAGCCCATGCTGGTAGTACTCATAATGGCTTACTACAGTATGCTGGGCTCGTGTTCGTATCAAATCATACAGACAATAGCGATTATCATAATGAGATGAATGGTAATGTATTTAAAGATTGGCTCGAGAATACAGTACTTCCATCCCTTGATAGACCGTCTTGTCTAATCATGGACAATGCATCATATCACAATGTTGTTTCCCAAGAAGACAAAATACCTACGGCATCGAGCACAATTTAAGCAATTAAGATTTGGCTCCGAAGGAAAAATATACCATTTCCCAGATACATACTTCAAGCTACAGTTGTTGTCCCTTGTAAAATAGGAGCAAAAAAGCAAGAAATATCAAATCGGCAAGTTGATAGAAGAGCATGGCCATAGGTGCTTGAGACTTCCGCCTTTCCATTCTCATTTAAACCCTATAGAACTTGTTGGGCTAAAATTAAAGGACACGTGGCAGCTGACAATACTGCATTCAAATTGTCTGACGTTAAGATACTAACCCAATCCGCGCTATTAAATATTGATAAAAGTTACTGGCAAAAATGTGAGGACCATGTGTTGAAAGAGGAAGAGGACTATTGGAGTAAGGATGGATTGAATTGTATGCAATTTAGAGCAGTCATCAACCTACTGGAATCGTCCGACACATATAAAGGTCTGGGCAGATCGCAGACATTAATCCACATGGACACTTACTGAGATATTTTGCTCCAACTATTCAGACGAATTGCAGTCCCTAAACATTACAGCATCAGCACAATGTCAATGGCAACAGTTTGTATTCCACAATGATTATTTTTCAGTTCCGCATGCCCTCAACGGTGACAAACAGCTGATACTGAAAGAAGAAAAAAACTAGACGCATTGAATACCAATACAAGAGTAATATTTCGGTGGAAACAGACATAGTTCGGCATTCCAAGAAACGTGAGAACAAACACGTTGTGGGTGCACACACGAACGTACGAATCAATCAATAAACTTTAATGAAAAGATGACCTTCATCTTGGCCGTTAAGAAGGAAGCCCACTATAGAGACATTCACAGCTATATTCGTCGTGCAAAACAGGTAATAATCATGTTCCGTCTCTGAACAGTAAACAGCAGAGTAGACAATCTTTCACGTAGACTCAAAACAGTAGTATCACCAATTTGCACGTGTGAACAATCTACACATACAGCTGAGCAGATCCTTAAAAATTTAAACATGATGACTAAATTGCTGTATCATCTATGGTCACTCCATACGCACAGTTAACGCACATATGTTTGGAAGCCATCATTAACTCCATATTAAAAAAAGCTAAATGCATCCTAGTAACATGATTCCATGTGTACAATTTATTAAGAAGAAGCTGAAGAAACAAGAAGGAAAAGAAATATAAGATAATAAATATATTCCTTCTTCTTTCCTGTTCAATTCCATTTCGGTTCCACATTATTTACCCCATGCCTTTGTAAATTCTGTCTTTACTTATATTACATACACATTGCACCCGCTCCCATAAGAATCTGGATACAGCTTGTGTCATCACCGGAATGGTGCTGGTACTGTAAAACGAACGAACGAACGAACGAACTTTATTTTAAAAGGGTAACAAATTGGGCACGCAGGCCCGTCTTACATTCGGCCCTTTCGATCACTCATCTTTCATTCATCAAATGTGCATGTTACATTTACATAGGGGGAAAAACATTGTCAAATTGATTTTGTAAGCACAAACAATGCATATTACGCATGGTACATTCACATGGTTAAAAAAAACATTGTCAAATGAAAGTTGTAAACATAAACAGTGCATAATGCAATGCTGTGAGACACGTTCCCCTATCCACCCTCACACCCCACAGCCACCCACACATCCCTCAGCCACCCACACACACCCCACACACACCCCACCCACCACACACACCCTCCCACACATACCCCCACGCACTCACACAGACTCAGGCAAACATACATGCCGCCACCCACCCACCGATAAAACACGTTTGTTAGCGTGAATTCACTAATTTTTCGCCAAAACATCAAAGAAATGTCGCCGCTCTCCATGATTTAAGTTGCCTTTGGACCTATCAAAGGAATATTCTTTGGGTGGTGGTAAATATAAGGCGGTAGGAAAATATTTATAACGATGCAACAGGAAGTGTTCTCAATAATTGATCGTGAATGAAAGCATTCATTTCTTGACAGACTATGGTTATTTTACTCTATGTTGTGTGATTTCTGCAGTATGTACCGGACGACATGCAGCGAAATATTACGATGTTGATTATATAATATGAGAATAATATTTTTATATTCACATTAATAATCTACGCTATACATACTAGATATTTAACCATTTATTATTTTTATTGCGCTTAATTATTAATAATAATGTATGCCTGTCTAGTATATTTTTAAACCAGATTTTCACCACTCGCTTAAGTTGATACATGGGTATGGACTTCTGCCGAATTAACTATCATGCTGAGCCGTGGAAATTTTTATTCACGCGTCTAACTCTGGATACTCGAGTAATCTCGAGTGATGGAATAAAGAATTTTTCCAATCTGTCATATTGATTTCGGTCTCCTCGTCGAAGGATTCGATATCTACTTGACTGGGGCTCGATCACACCACGTCCCTGGTTCGGATCGCGCCACCGCGATGCCCCGGTTCGGTTCGTCCCGGTTAGCGCCGACGTCCGGTTCGCGTGACGACGTCCGGTTCGGTTCGCGCCGACGTCCGGTCCTGTTCGCGCTGATCCGCCCACCCGCCCGCCTGCCCGCCCCCAGGAGACACCGGAAGTGAAAACAGGAAGTAGTCAATAGGCAGTAGTCAACAGAACAACCGGAACGTGACCCAAGAAAATACCCGCCAAAATTTCAAAAATGTGGTCCGTTTTCAATCTGGTGCTATACCCGTCATATAGTAAAAATATTAATGACGTATCTATGACGTATTGCACCATATTTTATACCTGATTTGCCTCTCCCCTACTACATGTCATATAAATCGTACAATTTATGGTTTGTGTCTTCGTTATTCAAATTCACTTCCGGAAAAAAATTGTTTTTATTATCATAATTTGATTTGTAATAATATATCATACCATTTTTTTTTTCTTGGCTCATTTGATATTTGCATTAAATTGATTAGAAAAACTATCTTTCTTTCCATTATCTTCATTTGTGTGCATTGTTGACAGATGTTTTATGTTTACTTGAGAAAACAAAATCAGACCGGAAGCCGCATTGTTGGGGTGTGATTCTATGTGATTAAATTGGAAGATCGATAACATAACTGTCAATACTAGAATTTGTGTTGTTGATCTACCCATGGTGGCTTCCATAGAAACACATGATGTTCTACTACTGTGCTCAACCAAAGAATTATCACGTCCTGCACATAAGAACAGCTCAGCAGCAACTTTTGAACATGCAAAATATAACACTTGGCAATGTGTTTCCAGGCACACATAGAATATGTTAATCTTTCAGTGATGATATATAGATGTTGATGAATCAGTGAATGGCATTACATAAATATTGAATTATTAGGCTCCGCAGTTCTGATATATTATGTTGTTCCCTTCACATGAAGTCGTAATTACCAAACATTGAGTTACATTTGTTTATTCTGGGAATGCACTTCTGTCTGTGTGTTGCCGGGGCCCATAAGGGAAGCAAAAAATAGCAACACTGTAGCCTACCACGCATGTCGTAAGAGGCGACTAAGGAGGCTTGATGGTTCCGTCGCCCTGCTACTGAGTGAGTGCGTGGTGCGACACTGTGAGCTGTGAGTTTCATGTGAAATGCTTTTGAATCTGCCCGAGGTATTTTGGAACGTGACTGCATGTTCGGAGCGATTGCAGATGGCTATGTCCCAGAGTTGACCGGTTTTTGCCTTATGCAGAAATGCGTGGCTGCTGGGCTTCTGGTTGACTGCCACTGCCATCGACGATGAACTGTATTTCGTGGACTGTGTGGGTGAACATCTGGGAAACATCCAGATAGGAAAATGACTGCCGATTCCATCAGAAATGAACTGGGTGTTTTGTGGGGGACTATTGTGTTGACATTCTGGCGGCGGCATTATGCACAGTGTATCTGTGCGGACTGTTGTTTGTCGAGACTCCTGTCTTTTCCACTTTTCACATTGGGCAGTGGGGAGTGTTTTGTGTGATATTCACTGGCACAGGAATGGAGCATAATGGGGACGACCCGTTGCTGTGAAGTTGGAACTGCGACTAACTAACTAACTAGAATAATGAAGAATGTAGCATACGAACAACACAAAAGACAAAACAAATAAAAGTCGCGAATTGTTGAATCATAATGTACTAAGGGTGTAGAAGTCCTCTCTACTCCCGTCAGATTGTCTAGGTTTGTCTATGTTTGTCTAGGTTGGTCTAGATTTGTCTGATAAAAGAATGTAAAAGACCCTTTCACACGCATTTTGGGTATATTAGGCATGACGTGCTAGTCTGCTAATTTGTCTACGTTTTTTCTAGGTTTGTCTACGTTTGTCTAGATTTGCCTAGGTTTGCCTAGGTTTGTGTCTAGGTTTGTCTAGGTTTGTCAATGTAAAGTATGTGAAAGGCTCTTTAACACGCATGAGGGTACACTAGGCACATGTTGTTAGTCGGCTAGTTTGTCCGTTTGCCTAGGTTTGTCTAGGTTTACTTAGGTTTGTCTAGGTTTGTTTAGGTTTAGGATGTGACGGACCATTTGACACGCATTAGAGTTCATTGGGCATATTATGTCTATGTTTGCCTAGGTGTGTCTAGGTTTGCCTAGGTTTTTCTAAGTTTGCCTAGGTTTGCCTAGATTTTGGATGTAATGTACAATTTTACATGCATTAAGATAGATTAAGCATATTGTTCAAATCCGCTAGTTTGTCTTGGTTTATCTAGGTAAACTATCTAATGGACCCTTTTACATGTATTAGTCATGTGATGTTAGTCGGCTAGTTTGTCCAGGTTTGTCCAGGTTTGTCTAGGTTTGTCTAGGTTTGTCTAAGTAATGTATCTAATTGACCCTAACGTTAGACATATCATGCTAGTCGGCTAGTTTGTCTATGTATGTCTAGGGTTTACCTATAGTGTCTTCATCTCAATAGATTAAGCCAGCAAGACTATAGGAAATAGAAATGATGATGATGGGCATCCACAGGCATGTACGATAAGCACACATCAGAGAAAATGTGTTTTCAACAACACACGAATTAATTATCTCAACACCAGAACAAATAAAATATATGCAAATATCAATAATAATTTTTTTTTCTTTTAATCCAAACATGAATGGAAAATACAATGTCACTCTTACAGATGCAATATAACCATGACATATGTCAAAAATCTGGCAAACCAAAAGATTAAGAAACACCATAATAGTCACAATTCAAGTAAACAAGCCGACAGAAGAAGTTGAAATGAATGTACTGTGTCCATTATGTCTAGTGTACTCTTGCGCTCCCTCTAAACACAAACCATATAAATGCACTGGGGAAAACATAATTTTGTAATGTCGCCGATTTGTGTTTTCTTCCGCGAATTACCTTAAATATGCTTTGTGTTCCAGCGGTGCAAACATATACCTCGAACGTATGACAAGAAGTCTTTAAATTGTATTTATTTGCACTATTGAGAAAAGATATTATTCCTAAAAGGCCAAGGTATATAAGAAAGACATAATTTGCATCAATATTAGATTGACATGTCCTGAGAAGAGAGCCAACATTTCATCATTATCATCTCATGTCATCTTGTTCCTCTTTCGGTGTCAAGGTGAACCATAAATAGCGGGAGAGTGCTCGTTTATGGCTTTGAGAAGAGAGTATTGGTGTATATTAAAATCGATTTATTTGGCTGTTTCGGGATGTGAGGTTTGAAGACTGAGCATAACCCACTACTGGCAACGCTGATCGCATTCAGCTACGAACCTTGGATCTTGTCCTCGTCAAGAAAGCACTAGACTGGAGTTTCGCTCTCGTTTGAGCTCGTCGGAAGCGCATATCCCTGACTGGAGCCGGGATCAACTCCGGATCACTGGCGTGTGAGGCGGGTGTGTAACACCTTGATTAGACGCGGCCAATTTATCAATACTAGAATATCACAATGTCACCCATTGTAGGCTATTGCTTAAAGTTTGCCCGATCACCCGACTGTCGCGACAAGTAATTGTCTTCGTAATTGATTTAACTTTATTTCATTAAGTGAGAGGATTAATTGTTTTAACCTACTTCCCGTATCTGTCTTAGGCTTATATACAGTTTTCTTGCTGCAACCCCCTTTAATTTGATACTAGCTGACCCGGCCCGGCTTCGCCCAGATCCTGGCGGGGATCTATCTATCTATCTGTCTGCCTGCCTGCCTGCCTGCCTACCCCCCTCTGTCTGTCTGTCTGTCTGTCTGTCTGTCTGTCTGTCTGCCCGTCCGTCCGTCTCTCCCTCCGTCTATCACTCCCTCCCTCCCTCCCTCCCTCCCTGTCTGTCTGTCTGTCTGTCTGCCTGTCTGTCTAATAATTTATTGGTTGCAGTTAGAAAATTTCGCTTAATGCTAGGATTATTTTTTTAAATCTTGTATAATTTTCATGTAAACAATAATGTTGTCGTATAATTTTCATGTAAAACATAATGTTGTCGTATAATTTTCATGTAAACAATGATGTGGTGGTATCGAGAACAACCTTAGATAAACGAAGACCAACTTACAAAAAGCATTAGAAAGAGCACTTGAAAGCTCTTTACATCTTCCCCCAACAATTAACTTGGGTAAATGGAGAGGAATACCTCCCGGCTTTATGGTATTTATGCCGGCTCTATGGTATTTATGCCGGCTCTATGGTATTTATGCCGCTCTATGGCGAAGAGGTTACGGGCGCAGTTCATAATCTCACATACCGCTATCGAAACACAGCTGCGGGCTATTTAGCAGCACAACCGCCTTGCTTTGCATTTTATGAAATGGTATGAGTGCCAGTCGTTCAGAAAGCAATGGCGAACTACTGAACGTACACTTGCCAAGAAATCACGAATGGCCAGAAAATTATGAGGTTGACTGCGTCTTGTAACGGATATACAATTAATTTTGCTTACTTTTACCATAAGCCCTTACACCACACGAACCATAAAAGAGTGCCCAACTACAACATATGGACACATGTGTTTCATGGTCTTTCGTAAAACCATATCAAAGCTCTCTGGCTCCCTAATAGTGGTACAGAATATCACTGTACATGCAACAGTATACCCTAACTCTCCCTCGTGATTATGGCCGAAATCACAACATCGTTAATGTACTCAAATGAGTTAGTTGCATTTCCTTTACAGGACGGAGCACTCAACTCCAGCATGATTTGGCTTTTAGTTATTTCTCGGCAAGTTTACGTGCAGTTGTTTGCCATTGGTTTCAGAGCGACCAGTACGCATGGAAAACCAACGCAAAAGCGATCTGCTTCCAAATCTCTCTTAGCTGTGTTTCGAACGCGTTAAACGGGATTACGAATTGCATTTGTAACCCCTTCGCCACAACAAATAAATAAAACAACAAATATCGTAAATAAATAAAACAACAATTATCGTAAATAAATAAAACACCAAGTATCGGAGCACGAACCTGTTGAGGGCGTGTGAAGAGATAGGACAGTTATATTTGTGTAGACTTGGGTGCCACGAGAAAAGGGTGGCCAACCGTTCCCTCGCGTAGAGAACAACGAGTAATAGCATCGAACCCTGCCCGATCGAGATCATGATATTATTAGCGTAATATACTTAACGTAACACTAGCACGCCTGTAATATTAAATATTGAAAACTATAAATGAACTTCCTTTGCTAACTAGTATACACCAACTGCATCTAGTTAGTTAGTTAGTTAGTCGCAGTTCCAACTTCACAGCAACGGGTCGTCCCCATTATGCTCCGTTCCTGTGCCAGTGAATATCATACAAAACGCTCCCCATAGCCCAATGTGAAAAGTGGAAAAGACAGGAGTCTCGACAAACAACATCCCTCACAGATACACTGTGCATAATGCCGCCGCCAGAATGTCAACACAATAGTCCCCCACAAAACACCCAGTTCATCTCTGATGGAATCTGCAGCCATTTTCCCATCTGGATGTTTCCTAGATGTTTACCCACACAGTCCACGAAATACAGTTCATCGTCGATGGCAGTGGCAGTCAACCAGAAGCCCAGCAGCCACGCATTTCTGCATAAGGCAAAAACCGGTCAACTCTGGGACATAGCCATCTGCCATCACTCCGAACATGCAGTCACTTTCCAAAAACCTCGGGCAGATTCAAAAGCACTTCACACGAAACTCACAGCTCACAGTGTCGCGCCACGCACTCACTCAGTAGCAGGGCGACGGAACCATCAAGCCTCCTTAGTCGCCTCTTACGACATGCCTGGTAGGCTACAGTGTTGCTATTCTTTGCTTCCCTTATGGGCCCCGGCAACACACGGGAGACACCAACTGCATCTACTAATAAGAATAAACCAACTATATCTACTAACAAGCAAAAACGTACTTCCTCTACCTTCAAGAATAAACAATCTTCCTCTACTAACAAGAATAAACAAGCTTCATCTATTAACAAGAATAAACAAACTTCATCAACTAAGAAGAATAAAGAAACTTCCTCTTCTAACAAAAATAAACAAGCTTCCTCTGTAAATAAGAATAAACAAACTTCCTACACTAACAAGAATAAAGAAACTTCCGCTTCTAACAAGAATAAACAAGCTTCCTTCCACTAACAAGATTAAACAAGCTTCCTCCACTAACAAGAATAAAGAAACTTCCTCTTCTAACAAGAATGAACAAACTCTGTCAGCTAAGAAGAATAAAGAAACATCCTCTACTAACAAGAATAAACAAGCTTCCTCCTAACAAAAATAAACAAACTTCCTCTACAAACAGGAATAAGCAAACTTCCTCTACTAACAAGATTAAACAAGCTTCCTCTACTAACATAGAATAAACGAAATTCCTCCACTAACCAGAATAAAGAAACTTTCGCTACTCCTTGAATAAACAAGTTTCTGTGCCCTGCACGCCATGTATTTATCTCTTCCTTTGAAGCCATTCTTTTCTCTCGTGTACTGTAAGGTCTTTGACAGCAGCGGATGTTTTTATCATGGCGTGAAGAATAAACATGGCTTCTTGTTGTCGCCGTGTACTTGCTAACCTTCCAAAAACACGTTTAGCACTTATATTTAAATAAAATCGAAACCAGCAACAACATTGGCATCAAATATATATCTATGTTGCAGATGTAGATTAGATAAATTAATCAGTTAACATATTAAGCCACCATCATTTAAAAAAAATATTAGATATCAGCAGGTTGCAATTGGGACG
Organism: Cepaea nemoralis; assembly: GCA_014155875.1. Lineage (NCBI taxonomy): Eukaryota > Metazoa > Mollusca > Gastropoda > Stylommatophora > Helicidae > Cepaea > Cepaea nemoralis. Next base: position 50,490 of record JACEFZ010012382.1, read on the forward strand.
CAGAGGTGTTTCGAAGGCACCAGGGCCGGGTTATATACTGGCCAAGACCTATTGACGCGTCCTCGTCGAGCGTACTGGGCAACAGGTCCCTTCGGGGTCCTGGCTAAAGTCAGTAGGATCGCCGATTCCTCCGAAGTCGGAGAGTGTCTGCCTGTACGGCGAGGAACCACCAGTCTGCACACCAATAAGCCAGACATGGGACAACTGATACTCACGCAAACCTCAGGTCATGTATGACATCACACTGATGTTGGATAACAGGATGCCTTCATCCGACATACAGGACTTCACGTTGGAGCTCAAGCCAACGAACACAAGCAAGCAGGTTGCAAGTAGTATAATGTTAACAATTTCTCTCCCGGACAGTTATACTATTCCGGACTAAATATGTCTTCAGACAGGGGTTGGGGTATGTCCCGCATTAGGACTATCTCTGGTAGACTTTCATGATCTACAAAGAATGCGGCAGCAAGGGCTGGTCAGAGCAAACGAATGAACGAACTTTATTCTTACAAGTAACAAATTGAGCACGCAGGCCCGTCTTTCATTCGGTCCTTCCAATCACTCATCTTTCGTTCATCAATTGTTACATTCACATAGGAATAAAACCTTGACAAACAAATGTTGTAACCATAAACAATGCATATTTCTCTGATATGAGACAGGGAGTTAGGTATGCACACGTACACACGCACATTCATAAGCCTGGTAGTCGCCATTTAGAGGTAAAGCAAGACGGACAATCAGATTGCAACGGGCATCATTGGTTTGGAACTATGCGTTGGCGGTTGAAGATGCGGACTGAGCGCAGTAAGGCAGGCACACGTATACACGCATATTCATAAGCCTGGTAGACTGTCGTCATTTAGAGGTAAAGCAAGACGGACAATCAGATTGCAAGGGGCACCATTAGTTTGGAACTCTTCGCTGGCTGTTGAAGATGAGGACTGAGCGCGCATGGGAATGACCCGAGTGGAATAATGTCATTTCTTAACTTAACTCATGTTGTAAACCTGAATGCACGGAGGCATATGTGGCCGGTATTCCCTCCTGCAGCAAATGGTGAGAATTGCCAGCGTAACGTCCTAACCGTAATACCAACGAGCAGGGTCGAAAAGCTGTACTTTAAATCGTAACTGCGTTAATGTTTTCACGTTAAATTAGCCAGCACTTGAGACATAGATGAAGCCACGAACAAATAGCATGGATTCAGTAATAAACATATTGACTGTACTAGGCACACAGCGAGTTCAGAAACTGTTTGGTAAAGAGACACATTTCTGGACTGGTTGGCTACGCAGCATGATTGACACAAGAATACAGAACCCATCCAAGACTGGTGACCGTGTGAGATGACGATTCTCGCTTATCGACATGACACATGATAATGATTACATCGTGCAGATGGAGAATAAATTGACTCCTACGCGTATTTAGAATAATGATTGGGTGGTTGTGTTATTAATAGTCCATAAACTCTGTACGAAGCCAGCTAATGCTTACAAGGCTTAGGTACTCTGAATAATTCCTCAAATCTAGTAAGGGGGAGGGGTTGGGGGGAGGGGTAAATTCGACATGCAATAAAATGTTCGTTGTTTAAGTAGAGTTCAACTATTATCACCTTAATGTGAAAGAACAGATTCTACCTTTATGAAAGTAAATGTGATGTCTGTGCACATTTGGACCTGTGGATGTTACATTTCGAAAACTGGATTTCATTCATAAATATTTTGACACAGTAATTGAACATATACTAGTGTAGGTGAAAAAGAGTCTTTAGGAGTCCGTTTGTAGTCGCTCTCTGTCATTTCGGGACCCATAGCTTCATAACCGTAAAAAATTTAACAAGGAAAAGCCGTTTCGTATATTGTATTTAACGAACAATAAACGATTGCTCAAAAACATCGAAGCGTTAGTAATTAGGCGGTTGCAGACCGTTTGTGCAAACAGAAAGAATTAATACTGAGTTTGCGATTAGGGTGATTATTATTGATTGTCCACATTCGAACAATGTCAGTGACTAGATGTCTTAAGTGTTTCAGCCAGAGCTTTATTCCTTTCCTCATTTCATATATGTCATTCTGCAGTGTGCTCCTGACGAGATGCAGCGAAATATGCCAGACAATAAATCATGTGTGCTTCTTGGTTCATATAATTACATCGTGTCAAATCATCTGAGGATGAAACATTAGAATGTATGAAACTTTAGACTGACTCTCAGTATGCATGAAGTATTAAACTAAATCTCAGAAAACATGAACTCTTATACTAAATCTCATAATGCAAGAAATATTAAACTGGCTCAGAATTTACGAAATAGTAAACTAAATGTCAGAATGCGTGAACCCCTAGACTGAATCTCAGAGTGCCTGAGACTTCAGACTAAAGCTCGGAATTTCAAACTGAAGCTCAGAATACATCAACGCCTATTTCACATTTCAAAGGGAGGTCAGCAAGATCGAATGGACCAGAGCTAGCGTTCTTAAACATCCGGTGTGCTGATGCTGAGGTAGGGTGGTTCAAACCATAGACCGGTCAGTTGGACTAAAATGTTGACTTCTCGTCCTTGATCTGGGGATGCAAATTACAAGCACCGTTGAAGTCTGAGTGGGTTCAAAGCGAGTGAGCGAAAAAAAAACATTGTCAAAGGACTTTAAATGAAAGGTGAATTTTTATTATTATATTTGTCAAAATGAGTTGCATCATATTCCCCATGGTGTTAAGGATTCAAAGACTAAAAACGAGATTTTATTGGCTTTTGTGAGAACATTAGAGCGAAAGAGAAGATTTAGAGTAAAAGTGTTTGCAATTTGAAGTTTCAATTTCAACATGAAAGCGCAACTGTTAAAGACGTGCCAACCTGAGCCGAGCGACCTTGGTTAACTTCTTTGTTTTCCGACAGAGCAGAAACAAAATAAAATGTTTGAGCTACCAATTTGTGACACAGGCTTTGTGAAATAACAGATTGTAGTGTGCGTTGTTGGTGTGGAGGTGCGCTTGTGCGTCAAAGTGCGTCCATGAAATCGAAATGCACATAGTTGGTTAAGTGATGATACCTTGATGTATATGTTACGGATTTGCTTGATGTAATAATTGAGGTTTTTCACAATGTGATGATTGAGGTTGTTCACTATTAATACATCCGGCGCTGTGGATTAGTTGATAGAGAGACGACTAGTTTCATAATTCCCCGATGTATCGGGTCGATGATTCGAAATCAGCTGTGAGCGATTTCGACGCATACCACTTTATATGTCTTTCAATGTTATGAGGCAGCGATCATTCATAAATCACTGGCAAACTGCTGTAATAATTTGTCTAGTAAGTCATCAAGAGCCAAGCAATTCCTATGTTGATTGCAAAGCCATGTAACTAATGACATGCAACTAAATTGTAACAATGAATGCATACGTTAATGTGAAGGGGGTCTTAATACCCAGACAATTCTTACTGAGTGAAACAGAGGTTGGAGATATTGTTCCCCTTGTATTCCATTGTAACATAATAATCTAGAGCAGCCTTATTATTTTAAGCCAGCTCAAGTTTTAAGAATACTTAGACTGTTTTCTTTGTGCACATTATTTTTTTATCATCATCATCATTATCCTCGTCATCATCATCCTCCTCCTCACCATCATCATCATCATCATTATCCTCATCTAAGCAAAAGCTAATCCACAAGCAAAATTCCATCCATCACTACTAGAAGTAGTGTGAAAGGACTACGTTTGAGTTCAAAGCGAGCGAGCGAAAAAAAAATCAAGCAAAGCATCCTCATTATAATCATCATCGCTTTTATAAATAGTGGAAGTTGATATGATTGTGATATGTTTGTTAATTGTAATAACTACAACAGTGGTTCTAGGATATACGAGTACCGTTCTACACAAGATTTGTCGATGAAAAAGGTTTCGGCAACGTTAATAAAAGTTCAGCAAATCTGATTTCAAAAATATAAAATACAAAAACACTAAAAGCACTTTCGCACGGTGTCTTCTATACACATATGAAACACGTGCACTACTGACATAGAAAATTCGAACCACGAAGCACGCCTATGCGGTCCATTAAAGTTACGAGTACATTAGCAAATTAAAGTCCACAAACAAGAACGTAATGTTTCTGAAACACATATATTTAGGTTCACAATTAGGACAGAAATAGGCAATACATCACCGGTATCGGATACTCACTGTTAAAATATAACTTCACTTAATTAATGTACTGTCTAGCGTTACACGAAATAAAAGTATTGGAGATAGCTAATTCATTTTGTCTGTAATTACTTACTTACTTACCTTTACACACACACACACACACACACACACACACACACACACACACACACACACACATATATATATATATATATATATATATATATATATATATATATATATATATATATATATATATATATATATATATATATATATACGCACTCACACATCTTGAAATAGGATCTCATCATCCACATCTTGAAATATGATCTCTAGATCATACAATATATCAAATCTGTTCCGTACTTCTATGCGGGATTTGTTTTATATTTCCTTGTCATATTTCAATGTTTTTTTGTTGTTGTTGTTTGCATATCCTTTACTGGACATTGCTGTCAACACCAGCATCTTTCAGCTTTATGTTGATTTCTTGGCAAGATTACGCTCAGTAGTTTGCCATTGCTTTCTGAGCAGCCGGCTCACATACTCCGTAAGTTACCGATGCGATTCGAACCACTGCTGATTCTCACCGTCATCACGTTACCCACGAGAGTATACGAGATTATGGAGAAAAGTCATAACCTCTAAGCCACGAAGCCGGCTATATTTCAATGTACACAGATCATATTTAGTGTCTCCTGTTATATACTTGACTTTCTTTAATGTGCCTGTAATCAATTTGTGATAACTGTAACAGTCAGCATTGGGAACAACTTTTGCGATTGTTACCGAATTTCGAAAATTTCTGCAAATCAGAATGCAATCTTACTGCTTTCTAGTATTGCTGTCAGGACTCCTCCATGTCATTAATCTTTTAGGGTGTTGTTTAAACCAGGTGTTTCCTACAATCATTTCCTGCTCTTTTGCCCATTCTACAAGTCTGTATCCTCTTTCGTGTCCCTCTCCTAAACTATATATATATAGTTTTTTTTCCCCCGCATTTCCATCCTGTTTCAGGATATTGCGGTCAAAATCAGCATCTTTCAGCTGTATGTTGATTCCTAGGCTAGATTACGCTCATCAGCACGCCACGACTTTCTGAGCGACCGGTTTCATACTCTCATAAGTCACGGGCGCGACTCGAACCGCTTTCAATTCTCGTGCCCTCACGTCAACTACGAGAGTATACGGGGTTACGGAGAAAGCTGCTAACTACTCGACCAGGGAGAAGGGCATATATATATATATATATATATATATATATATATATATATATATATATATATATATATATATATATATATTACATTACATTACACATTATATATATATATATATATACTAGCTGACCCGGCCCGGCTTCGCCCAGGCCCTGGCGGGGATCTATCTATCTATCTATCTGTCTGTCTGTCTGTCTGCTTGTCTGCTTGTCTGTCTGTCTGTCAGTCTGTCTGACCCGGCCCGGCTTCGCCCAGCTCCTAGTGGGGAGCATCTCATTTAATTCATATAAGTAGTCATCTAAGCTCCCGTTCCCGTTCCCGACTATCTGTCTGTCTATCTGTCTGTCTGTCTGTCTGTCTGTCTGTCTGTCTGTCTGTCTGACCCGGCCAGGCTTCACACATTCCCTGGTGGGGAGCATCTCATTTAATTCATATAAGTAGTCAAAAAAGCTCCCGTTCCCGACTGTCTGTCTGTCTGTCTGTCTGTCTGATCTATCTATCTATCTGATCTATCTATCTGATATATCGATCTGATCTATCTATCTATCTATCTATCTATCTATCTATCTATCTATCTATCTATCTATCTATCTATCTATCTATCTATCTATCTATCTATCTATCTATCTATCTATCTATCTATTTATCTATCTATCTATCTACCTATCTAATCTATCTATCTATCTATCTATCTATCTATCTTTCTATCTATCTATCTATTTATGTTCGGCCCGTTCCCGTTAAAAATATAGATAGAATAGAAGAATAGATAGATTGATAGTAGAAAATATGATTGGAAGAGATCTATCTAAAGTAAACTTACCAAGATATCACGAACAGCCAATAAATGGTGTGCGGTGGGTTGACTGCAAACGATATGCAACTAACTTTCTATCACAAAAAATTACTTTTTTTTTTTAAACGAACGAAAATCTTTCGCAGGCCCGTCCTACATTCTGCCCTTCTTCTCTATTTCCTCTCATGCATTCTTTCATTCAACATATCATTTGAAGCAATTATTTGACAACGGTCATCAGAAATACCCAACGTGGGTGTAACGCGCCATACATATGAGAATGTTAAAAAAATTAATGTGCTGTTGAAGCAAAATAAAAAGATGAGTTAGAAAATTTTCACTATTTAAATAGATGCATTATTTTTATGAAAACTATGAAAATGCCTTAAAGATTTTATCATTATTTATTATAACTCATATGCCTGTAAATAACTATGGACAAAGAGTTTATAAATCTTATAAAATGTTATAAAAAGTTATGCCCCTTGAAATAACTTTTCTTATGTTATGTCCCCTTGCTATATTGAAATGATAATGTAAATTTAATTATTAAATTTTCAAAGTAAATACTATTTTAGTTAGTAAAATACTATGACAGTCGGTTGCACAGGAATGAAAAGAAGACGCGTAGAAAATTTCATCTGAATCGGATGGACCGTTATCGAACTCAGCCAATACATCTCCACATACCCACCCACAAACACACATAAATATATATTCATATGGAATGCTGACAATCGCGGGTAGTCAGTCATGTCTTGCCATCTCACACGATGACCAGAGTTGTATATTAGCTCTGTGTTTTAGTCTCGATTATGCCATGTAATTAAACCATCTAGATATTCACCTCTCTGTTTCTCTGTCTCTAGCCACTACCCTACAGCGCCATGCCACTACCCTAATTTATCTGGACATTACTCTACAGCATCTAGCCACTACACTACAGCATCTAGCCACTACCTACTCCATCAAGCCAATACCGTACTGCATGTAGCCACTACCGTACTGTGTCTTGCCACTACAGTGCTGCATCTAGCCACTACTGTACTGCGTCTAGCCACTACCGTACTGCATCTAGCCACTACCCTTCTGCGTCTAGCTACTACCCTACAGCATCTAGCCATGCTTCTGCGTCTAGCCACTACAGCGTCTACCCACTTCCCTACTGTGTCTAGCCATTACAGCGTTTAGTCACTACCCCACTGCTTCTAGCCACTATTTTACTGCGGTTCCCAATAGGATGGGCGTAATTATTTTAAATTCACGATGAGACTGAATTCAGGAGGACAGGGCACACCCAACAATTACAGTAGCTAGACAGATGCGTGTTGTAAGATTTGTTGTTGTTGTTTTTCTTTTTTCATGAAGTTCTGTCAGTGTATGTTTGTTGTTTGTGTGCCGGTGAAGGCTTTAGCCGCAACGTCCATTTTATCACCTGTGATTGTGTTCTAGGAAAGCTTGCTAATTCTACTTTTCTATTTCGTTGATTCATTCATGATGTAAGAACATAGTTAATGTATTAATGCACGTATTTACCTGGGATCTTCACTGAACCGTTGACTTCCTCTACCCTTGCTCCGTTAACACCTTAGACACTTACAGCTGTCTATATAAGATTATCAATAATCAAGATTCATTTTATTATCACAACCTGGGATTCTGAGATAAATAGCACATTCAAAACAATGTTTTCCCGTAGTGACTTTGAATAACGATTTATTACCTGTATTCATCCAGCTAACCTTTCGAGGGGATGACGTAATGCAACGTCTGCAAGACCGACTTACTACAGCAGTAGGCCGAACATTCCGTGCTGCAACTCCAGTCATTAGATATAAAACCGTACCGATTCCCACACCAGCAGTCAAAGAGCCTGTTCCTCTGTACGCCACAAACAATTGTATTTACCAATTCACATGTAGATGCCAGGCCTTCTACATTGGTAGAACAGAGAGAAAGCTTAACAGACGAGTGTCAGAACACATACCTCAATGGGTCAACAAGTTACAACACACAGGAGATGCTAGCCTCGTGGGGCCGACACACCGGAAGCTCCTGGCGTTTTCAATTGGTAGGCACATTGTCGAAAGCGGCCATGTGGTTGACAGAGACACTGCCTTTCGCGTGTTGTTTAACACACAAAATACTCGCTTGTTAAAATTTGGAGAAGCAATTATGATCAATCAACGCAAGCCAGAATTGTGCAAACAGAAAGACATGTTAGTCAGCTTAAAATTACCGTGGTAGATAATTGACATTACTGTGCGAATATGTGTATATTTCAACTTTAAGGATTTATCTAGTTAATTCACGTAAGTTGTGTGATTTCTGCAGTATGTACCTGACGAGATGCAGCGAAATATGCCAGGCAATAAATCGTTATTCAAATAGCATATTTTATTTTATTTTCATTGTTCTCATTTTCTTCCATCTTTCCATTCTTCTCATTCTGTTCTAATGCCTTCATGTAAGCAGTGCAGTGCCTTCCTCGTGTTTTGTGTATTTGTGTGCTGATGAAGGCTAGATGACGAAATATCCTACGTTTTCCGTAATTCTTTTCTGTTAAGCTGCATTACTTTGTGTTATTTTATGTTGTAAGAACGAATACAGTGATTGCTCACCTACATTGTGAATGTGAAATAATTACTGGCATCATGATGCCAATGTCTATTGCGTTATTCATTATTTCTTGGTGAAATTTGACTGTCTTATTTCTACAGTTTCAGCAGCTACCATTAGTAATTCATCATATCCTGTTGTAATATTATTGAAACAATTCTTGTGGGACCTCGTATGTCATTACACATACCAGAAACATTTATGCAGACATTTATACAAATCTCTCTCTCTCTCTCTCTCTCTCTCTCTCTCTCTCTCTCTCTCTCTCTCTCTCTCTCTCTCTCTCTCTCTCTCTCTCTCTCTCTCTCTTTCTTCTCTCTTCTTTTCTCACGTTCGTTCTCTTATTCTCTCTTTATCTATATCTCTGTGTATTTGTGTAAAAAGAAAGGAAATAAATAATTCAAATATGTTAAGACTTAAGTTCTAACCGCCAGTGCATAGGCTTTCAATTTTTCCTGCTTATATTAAGCTATTGTCGGTCTCTCTGGCCGAGGGGTTACACCACTTTCTCTGTAATCCCGTTTATCACGCAGATTCTCGTAGCGGGCGAGAACTGGAAGCGATTCTACCCCCGCTGGTGACTTACGGGATAACTGAGCCGGCCGCTCAGAAAGCAATGGCAAACTACTGAGCGTAATCTTGCCAAGAAATCAACAGACAGCTGAAAGATGCTGCTGTTGACAGCGATGTCCTGTAAAGGATATGCAAATTAAAATAAAAAGAAAAGCTAATATGTTGAAAAACAGAATTTAGTATGGATAAATACAACTCATAATGTGGCCACAATGATGAGTGCATCTTGCTGGTGTTTGGGATAAGCTGTCTTTATGACTTTGCGTTTTTACAACATGGTTATAGTATTCTTTTTTCTACAAGGTTTGGACTGCGCCTGGCCCTGCAGCCAACAGGGTTAGGATCTGCTAGCCTCTCCCAGGAGGGGTGAAAAGTGAAAATGAGTAGCCTGCCGATGACCCGCAGTCTACACAAGTCAACCCCATCACGAAGTGGTGTAGACCGGGAAACCAAGACCTCGAGGGATGGACTCCGTATGGTCAGATGTTTGTCCTAAACCTGCGACTGGCCTAGCAAGCCGGAAGAGGATCTTCATACTGCTCGTAGAAAACACTAAGATGTATAAACTGACTCTCTCGCTGCTTATACATCACCTCGACACCGAAAGGTACAAGAGGAACAAGATGAGATGAGATGAGATGAGATAATTCTTTTGCGCCGTTCAAGGTGTTTTCAGCTTTCTTCTGTAAAACCACACCTGAAGCTTCACAACTTTGTGACGTACAAAACCTAGAACATATTGCGACAACTGGAAATATTTGTGGAAAGAAAGATAAGGAGAAAACAAACGAGAGCAATTTCCTGTCACTCTTTTGTCAAGCCACGAAGGGGCGTCAGTGCATGAATTGATATATGCTGTTGGAGATCGCAAGATGCGGAGAAGCATGATGGCCCGTGCCAGTCGAGAAAGTACTTAATGATGATGATGATGATGGTGATGCTGATGATGATGATAACAGTTGTGGGATTATGCCGATGATGGGTCAGTCCAGAAATTGCAAGTTGTTAATGATGAATATCTGAAGTATCACCTTTTACGCATTGACCACACTCAGTATCTAAGACAACCTCGTTATTTAAAAACCAGTCAGTTTGAATTCAAATCATGCTGTGGTCAGTATCTGGCCGGATATGTTTACATTCAAGGTAGTTTATGTTACAATTCCGGTATTACATGGGATTCGAACATATGACCGCCGTGGCCAGAGGCAAGCATGCTAGCCACATCTACACCAACTCCTCATTTAATTATCAGGATGATACCACAAATCACCGGCTCTATGACGAAGGGTTACGAAATCAATTCGCAATACGGCGTTTGAAACACATCTGCGGGCAATTTGGAAACACACCATCTTGCGTCGGTTTCCATATAATGGTTTGAGTGTTGGTGGCTCAGAAAGAAATGGCAAACTACTTAAAGTAAACTTTCCCATGAATCACAAACAGCCGAAGAAATACTCGAGTTGACTGCAAAATCCTGTAAAGGATATTCAACTAGCATAACCATAAATCACATAAACGGCACAGACTAAATGCATTATTTATCAGATGTCAGTGAGATCTGTGCACAATTAAAGTTCACAGACATTCGTTACTTGGAATTCACACGGCTTAATGAACCGGAAATTGGAAACGGTCATTTGGTTTTTAGAGTCCATTAGTTAGATGGTAAAAGTACGTGGATGGCCACTGTAATAAGTTCATTGTCTGAAATACTGGGTTATTTAAATAGATCAGGGTTAACAGCCATCGGTTACTGACGTTGCAATCGTCCTAACGTCTGACAGTATGTTGCCTTTTAAGGTATTTTAATTATAGTCAAAATATTTATTATCATTATCATCTTATTTTTAGTAACATTTTCAAACTAGATATCTAAATCTACGGAAGGCTGCAAAAGTTATAAAAGAGATTATAGTTGATGGGGGAGATAATGTTACTGGTGTAGACTGAATAAATAGGGAAAAAGGAAGAAGTAGAATATCACGTTAATGTTTAACTCTTCGTCTGTCCTTGTGTGTAGAGACTTCACGCTTTCATTCGTTTCAAATGGCACAAATATAATATCGTTATGGAATTTATCGAATGCTGCAGCACAGCAATGTATCATGCTTTCATGACGGGCCTGTAGTTCTGTGTTTGAATGCCTATCCAGGATTTGTATTTGTCCTTGGGCTCCGAGATTAAAAAAGCCTAGAACGGGGACCATGAAATGTCATGGCAATTAAAGATTGCCGGCGTGATGTTGGCAATATAACCTAAGCGTCCATTGCCGAAGTTGTTTGTTCTTACAATATGAGACAAGCACAATATAGCCATGAGGGAGGACTCTTGGCGTGTACAAGGGTCCTCTCCTTGGGCTTGGTCCTCATCTCCAAGAACCGACATCAGATCATCCCAGACACGCCCACAGACAATCTGTGTGTCAGATGATCGTAATCTAGCCATTCTAAATCCGTAAATGGTCCGTTTACAGGTCTTCGTGCGCATGGGGTACATGGATCTACAACCATATTTGTATATAGATCAATGGCGGCACTCGCAGGGTGTTGTCATTACTAATACACCGCCCCCTTTACTTCCCAAATCACGTCCTGGTGGCCATTATTGGATGGGTCAATTTGGGAGCCCATGCGAATGTGTACCTCCTTTCCTATCAACTGTGGAAGTGTGGCCAGTAAATACTCTAATGAATGTCAAGACCGGGTAATGCAAGGAGTTGTCTCTGTGCGTTGTTGCCCGCCCAACCACCATTTGGTTAATTCATAATGTAAATTATATCCTTGAACTTGTGATTCCTTTGATCTTATCTTAAGAACAGCAACACAAGAGAATGAAATATCCCTTAAGGCGCAATAACTTTATGTATTTCAATATGATATTTTTCTATTTACCTCACCATCCAGCCCACCCTTTCTCGTTCACATTACAAAACGATATTATTTAGACGTAGAGTACTGGCACCTGGCCGCCTTGACAGACGATAGTTTGATACATTGTGCATATTTATACATTGTTTGTACATTGTGCATTTTAAAAATAATTTTACCTCTTTTTTCAAATGATTTTACAAATTATATTATTAATTTTATTAAATTTCTAATCTATGCAATAGTAGCAATACAAAGATGTTCCTTGTGCAATCCCCTTTAATTTGATATATAATACAATATATCTGCTACAACTTCGTGTGTCAGGTCTTAGTCGGATATGACCGAGCTACCATATAACAGTAAACGGTACTACCTGCTTTCTGATAGCGCCGAACGTTGGGCGGCGCTTACCAAGCCCGACATCCCATATTGTGCCAACGGCTTCGGGCGGAAGAGCGCAATTGGGAGGGTACAAGCCTTACCCTGGTGCGAAGAAATGCAATCTAAAGACAAAATGTCATGGCAGGGCAGACCAGGCCCTAAGCCTTGGTTGGCGGCTGGTCTAGGATCGAAGCTCCGACATGAACGAACGAAAGAACGAACAAACTTTATTTTCAAAGGGTTAAGAATTGGGCACGAAGGCCCGTCTAACATTCTGCCCTTCTATCACTCTCTTTCATACATTATTTCATTCACACATCATTCAAGGCTAACAGAGAACAGCAACAATATAAAAGATATGCATTATAAAGGCATGGGCAAAATGCGAACATCAAAACTACACGACTCAGTAATATTAGATAATGATCTGACACTTGTTATTAGCCATGTGGAATATACTGGCCAACCAAAAGGGGACTGGCTGTTATACTAGGGTTTTGTTATTATTATTATTATCTCTATTATAAGAAAAAGCAACTTAAGCCATGGATTACATCAGACACATTAGAATTAATAAAACAACGAAGGGAACTTAAACAGAAAGGAGGTGAATCCGATAACAGCAGGATGAAGTATAAATCTTTAACTCGAGAAATAAGAAAGAACACAAGAAAGGACTAAAATCAATATATACAAAATTGCTGTACCAGAATAGAGCAATATCATAAGACTGGAAGAGATTATGAAATGTTCAAAGAAATGAAGTTATTGACAAGAAATGTTCAACCTCAATTGAATGTTATCTGTGACAAGATGGGAAATACCTTAACAGAATCTAGACAAATTCTAGAAAGATGGCGGGAGTACTGCAGTGGAATGTAAGATATGAGTGACAGTGAGGATATGAATGAGATACATGAACCAATGGCAGCAGATACAGAACCTGAACCCTCATTAGATGAAATTGCTTGGGCTATAAAGAACCTGAAGAATGGTAAATCACCTGGATGTGATGAGATACCAGCTGAACTAATTAAAGTGGGAGGAGAAGAAAGCATACACATATATCATGCATTATGTACAAAGATTTGGAAATATGGTATATGGCCAAAAGATTGGAAGAGCACTATCTTCATTCCAATACCAAAAAAGGGAAACCTGAAATTATGCACCAACTATAGAACTGTTGCCCTGATCAGTCATGCAAGTAAAATTCTACTAAAAGTCATAATGGGAAGACTTCGTAAGAAAATGGAAGAAGAGATTAACGTAGTTCAAGCTGGATTTAGACAAGGAAGAGGAACAAGAGATCACATATTCAACATGCGTTTAATAATAGAGAAGTGCAGAGAATTTAATGTAAACCTATTCTCATGTTTTGTGGATTATTCAAAAGCATTTGATTATTCAAAAGCATTTGACTGTGTACAACATCAGAAACTTTGGGAAATCATGAGGAATATGGGCTTTCCATCACATGTAGTACAACTCATAAAAATGCTCTATCTAGACCAACAATCAGCAGTTAGAATAGATGGCGAGGCATCAGATTGGTTTGACATCAAGCAAGGAGTCCGTCAGGGCTGCGTGCTGTCACCCTATTTGTTTAACCTGTACGCCGAAAATATAATGAGAAATGTAAGAGATGATATAAACATGGAGCTATATGATGCCCTAAATATTGGCGGTCATGACATACCGGAGATTCGATATGCTGATGATACAGTATTACTATCCACAACACAGAATGGCATAGAAAACCTAATAGCTTCAACCCAATTGAATAGTGAAAATCACAACTTATATCTTAATATAGCAAAAACAAAGATAATGCATACAGATAAAACTACTATGGAGAAAGAAATATACATTAATGGGGAAAAATTGGCGGTAGTGGAAAATTTTGAATATCTTGGTTCATTGATTACCAACAACGGTGACACAATGAAAGAAATTAAACGGCAACTATCAATTGCTCTTCAAAGACTAAAACAGCTGAATAAATTATGGAATGGGACAGATAGAACTACAAAAATTAGATTTTTAAGAGCATGCATCTTTCCCATTGCAACATACGCCTGTGAGACATGGACACTTACTAAACAAGCTGAACAGCGCATAAACGCCTTTGAATATAAATGTTATAGACGAGTTCTAAGAATATCTTGGGTAAAGAAAAGAACAAATGCATCCATACTTCAAGAGTTGAATATTGAAGAAGGTTGACTATTAAAGACGATAAAACAAAGAAAATTGAAATATTTTGGTCACTTGAAACGTCACGAAAGTTTGGAGAGAACAATAATGGAGGGGTATATGACTGGGAAGAGAGGAAGAGGAAGGCCAAAGAGAAGATGGGTGCAGGATGTGGCGGATGATCTCCAGATGGGTGTATCAGACGCGGGACATCTTGCTTATGATCGAGAGGTTTTCCGGAAGGTTGTTATGGGAGCGAGGTTCTGCAAAGGACATGCTACTGAATGAATGAATGAATGAATTATTAAGGGGGAAGGTAATCTGTTCTAAGATAGTGTTCGAATAATTTGCGATTATATGAATAGGGATTGGTGATGTCTTTGACTGCGGAGTACGTTAAGCTTGTTTTGTATAAGTCAATCCTAGGCTTCTGAATGTGTAATATATTTAAACGTTTACTGTGTCTAGCATTATATTTAAACAATGGCCAAAGGTAATTTTGGGGCATTCCAATGCAGGATTTTGTGAATTAGTTTAGCTTTATTGAAAAGCAGGCGTTTGCGGAGTGGTAGTAACTGAAGGCGTTTATACAGGCTAGGATTGTCAGATAAATGTTTGCTATAAATTAGACTCATGGCCCGTTTCTAGAGTGAGGAAAGTCGCTTGGTGTTTGAATTAGAACAACCGTCCCAGATTGTAGAGCAGTAGTCAAAGTGTGTCTGTATATGAGAAGTATAGAATAGTTTCCTTGTGTCCTCATCAAGGAAGTTGTTAATCTTGGCGAGTTGGTAGACTTTTCGCTGTTTGTTTAATGAGCGCTTGAACGTGGGAATTAAAGGTTAGGTTTCTATCAATGATTAGGCCTAATGTTTTGTGCTCAATTACACTTTCTACTGGCGTGTTATCGATGTGAAGTTGAAGTGATGTGTGTGAGCTTAGAGTTTGAAGTCTTTGTCTGGTTGTTAATAACATTGATTTTGTTTTAGTGATGTTAATTTGCATACGGTTTGAATAGTTCCACCTAACTACATTATTTAATTCTTGTTGTAAAGACGACTCCAGTAAAATACAGTTTTCAGTGTTTGTGTACACTGTACAGTCGTCTGCACAGACAGTTAGAGCATTACTTTGCTGATCCGGCAGCTTCTGCAGCTTGTCTTGTTCCAGATGTAGAGGTGTTACCTTTCCTCTGGAGTGAACTAGGCAGGCCCAGATAGGGATCATGCTGCATGGACAACACATGATCTCTATATTTTAGCCCAGACTTTGTGCTATGGAGAGGCAATAACTCCATCCCTGGTCTTAACCGGTCTCGGAATCAAAGCGAGACGCAACTGTTACGGGTTATAAGTCCTTGTCAGTTGGCGTAGACATGGGGCGCCACGCGTTGCCTCTGTCGGTGGGAGACACCTAAAGGTGTCACTGATCAGCTACCGCCCGCCATAAGCTGGGCAGCCCCCGGCCAATTGGGTGCTGATCCGCCACAGCCTGCCCGCTTCAATGGGTGCTTGGGGCTAGGACAAAATCTGAACCACGTGTCCAGGATTTTCCACTGACTTTACCAATATTAACGATGTGAGAAAAACGGCTGTGATTGATGCCGAACTCAATCGTCTTAACATTGATATTGTTGGCCTGCAGGAGACTCGCCTCGCCGAGGAAGGGTCACTCAGGGAAAATAATTACACCTTTTTTGGAAGGGTAGAGGGCAAGCAGAAAAAAGGCAACACGGTGTGGGCTTTGCAGTGAAGAATTCGCTACTGGGAATGATTGAAATTCCAGCAGTAGGAAAAGAAAGACTATTATCCCTGCGCTTGGCAACCTCTTGTGGTTTTGCCACCATTATTACTGCATATGCACCGACACTCGATTCCTCTGATGATGTGAAGGATTCTTTCTATGAGGACTCCATGATCAAGGCAGTTCCAAAATCTGACTACATTTATATGCTCGGTGTTTTCAATGCTCGTGTGGGCAAGGACTCGAGTTTATGGCCAGTGTGCCTTGGAAAATACAACATCGGTCGCATGAATGAAAATGGGCAAAGGCTGCTGGAGCATTGCACCAGAAATGACCTATGTATTCTAAGCTCCTTTTTTAAAACAAGAGAGATGCATAAGGTCACATGGAAACATCCAAGATCCGGCCAATGGCACCAGCTGGACTTCATCATCACACGGAGACAACATCTGAACCATATATCATTGACTCGAAGTTACCACAGTGCTGACTGTGATACGGATCACTCTTTGGTTGTTGCAAGGGTTAGACTGAGACCAAAGAAAATCTACACAGCTAAACACAAATCTAACCCCAGGATTAATATTATTAACACTCACGGTCCTGAAAAGTGCTTTCAGTTTCAACAGCAACTTGAAGACGCTTTCACTGATACACCAGAAAATTGCACAGTAATTGAAAAGTGGGGTCAACTTAAGGAAACTCTTTATAAAACTGCCATAGGGGTTTACGGCAATGTGGATCATAAGAGGAAGGACTGGTTTGCGGCAAACAGCCAGACTCTGCAGCCCTTGATTGATAAGAAAAAGATAGATCTCTTATGAAACAAGGAAAGACCAACGCGTAACACTCTGAGTGAGCTAAGGCAAGCTAGGAAGGATGTGCAAAAGGCTGCCAGGCAGTGTGCGAATGATTATTGGATCAAGTTATGTGAGTCCATTCAAATCGCAAGTGATAAGGGAAACACCAGAAGCATGTATGAAGGAATAAAGGAAGCCTGTGGTCCAGTGGTCAAAAGAAGTGCACCATTGAAAAACTTGACTGGAGAAATCATAACTGATAGAAACAGCAGATGGACAGATGGGTAGAGGCACTATTTGGAGCTTTACTCAAGTGAGACCAAACTAGCGGATGATGCCCTCAACGCCCTAGAGGATCTACCAACTCTTGACCACCTGGAACACTTCCCACCATAACAGAAGTTAAGTGTGCTATAAATGAACTTGCATCTGGCAAGGCTCCAGGAAGGATGGGATTCCAATAGAAGTTATCAGGAGTGGGCACGACACACTCACTCTACAGATCCACCAGCTAATAGAGCTATGCTGGCGAGAAGGACAAGTCCCACAGGATTTCAAAGATTCAAGCATCATAACAGTGTACAAGAACAAGGGCGATCGGAGCGACTGCAACAACTATAGGAGTATCTCACTTCTGTGTATTGTTGGAAAAGTATTTGCCAGAATTGTTCTGAGCAGACTTCAAGTCCTAGGAGATCAAGTCTACCCCGAATCACAGTGTGGCTTTCGACAGAACCGGTCTACCATTGATATGATATTCTCATTGCGACAAATGCAAGAAAAATGCCGTGAACAGAATCAACCACTGTTTATTGCCTTCATCGACCTCACAAAGGCATTTGATTTGGACAGTCGTGAGGGTCTGTTCAAGGCACTAAAGAAGATTGGCTGCCCACCAACTCTTCTGTCCATTGTGGAATCGTTCCACACAGACATCAAGGGTATAATCAAGTTTGATGGTGCAACTTCTGAAGAGTTTGATATCCAGGGTGGAGTTAAGCAAGGTTGTGTACTAGCTCCCACCCTCTTTGGAATATACTTTTCACTTCTACTGAAATATGCCTTTCGTGATCAGGATGGTGGTATATACATTCACTCACGCTCAGATGGCGGTCTCTACAATGCTCAGAGATTGAAGGCCAAGACCAAAATTAGGAGGGTACTGATCAGAGAGTTGCTTTTTGCAGATGATGCTGCAGTTACGACCCACTCTGAGGAAGAATTGCAATGTCTACTATCTGCATTCTCCAATGCTTGTTCTGAATTTTATTTAACAATTAGCAAAATGAAGACACAGATTATGTCACAAGGTGCACATGGGGTACCATCAATCTTTATTGACGACGCCGAACTAGAGATGGTAGACCATTTTACATATCTAGGATCAGTGGTAAATAGCAAATTATCCCTAGATCAGGAAATCAACATCCGGATTGGTAAGGCAGCAACAACAATGAACAGGTTAAGAAAAAAGAGTCTGGGAGAACAGGAAGCTTACTGCCTAAACAAAAGTCCTTGTCTATCAAGCATGTGTCCTTAGTACTCTTCTTTATGGCAGTGAAACCTGGACATCTTACTCACACCAAGAGAAACGCTTAAACAGCTTTCATATGCGGTGTCTGCGAAGAATTCTTGGTATTAAGTGGCAAGACAAAATCACAAATACTGAAGTATTGGAAAGATCAGGTTGTGTGACGGTTTATTCCATGCTCAGTCTTCGTAGACTTAGATGGATAGGACATCTTAGGATGATGGATGATGGTAGAATACCAAAGGACATTTTTTTTTGGTTAATTACAGATGGGTAAGAGATCTCAGGGTCGGCCTCTACTACGATTCAAAGATGTGTGTAAGCGGGACATGACTGATACAGGTATTGATAATGCACAGTGGGAGCAAGTCGCCGCTGAACGTGGTGCATGGAGGGCAAAGATCAGAAATGGAATAAAGACAAAGGAGAAAATTATTGCAGATAAGTCACACACCGAGCGTGTGAGGCGTAAGATGATGCATGATGGTGGAAATGACCACGTGTTCACATGCACCCACTGTGAACGAACATTTACAGCGCAAATTGGCCTTATCAGTCACATTCGCTACCGTCATAGGTAAAAGGTATGCCTTTTTAAGCACGAACTATCGTCTGTGAAGACGGCAAGGTGCCAATGATGATGAATGATGCTACAACGTATCCATTTTCACGACATTATTGTGACACACCACTACTTCCCATTTTCTGCCATGAATTTCTGTTTGGTCAGGACGCAATTTATGTTTGGCAGGCAATCAGTTAAACAGCAATTATTACAACCCATATAGGTAGGGAATGTGACTGATCGGACCATTTTTCGCGGCGAATGATCATCCACTATGGATGTATGTGAACACATGATCATTTCCACCATCACGCACCATCTGACGTTCACACGCTCAGAGTATGACCTATCTGCAATCATTTTCTCCTTCGTCTTTATTCCATTTCTGATCGTTCCCCTCCATGCACCTGGATTAGCTGCAACATGCTGCCACGGTACAATATCAGTGTACAATAACTAGACAGACATGAATAAATGAATACATACAATCAAACCATAAACCTAGAACAGGCACCAGGTAGTGTACAGGATCGTATTTGTATTTCACCTGGATTTCTCAATGGTATAAGCTTCAGCCGTTCAGAAAGCATTGGCAAACTACTGGACGTAAAACTTAAAAATATCACAACAGCCAACTAATGCCAGTGTTGATCGCGACATCCTGTAAACAGCTTCGGAGTGCGTGCACTGAGCTTGATACCTTCCCAATTGGCCACTGAATACCAAGGGAGGCATAATGGAAGAGGAAAGAAGGAGCGCAGCGAGAAGAAAATGCATTTGTTTCATCATCATTCTTCTCTACTTGTCACAGACAATGATGTAAACAAATTACTGTAAAATCTCGCATATAATATGCATGCCTGATTTCGCCCACAGTTTTCTGATGAAATATAAATTCGAGTATTAACTGCGCAATAATTGTTCAAGACTGTATTTTATGAAACAATTGTTAACACGTGACACATCAGAAATAACCTTACACTTTGAATTACATTCCATTTTAAGTGTCAAATTGTAACGATAACGTCCCAGATGCTCAATCGTACTTACCGTATAGAAAATGACATAGGTGTTAATACTTGAGTATAATCCGCACCCTGGTTTTAACGGATGAAACGGGTAAACAATTGTTAGTAGTATCAATCAATCAATCATGTGCCATGCCGGAAAGCGTGGGCGGTCATGACTCGCCATTTCACTCAATCACCAGAGTCGTGGATCAGCTCAGTGTTTCTGTCTCGTCCATGCCATGTGGCCAAGCCATCCAGATATTTTCCTCTCGGTCTTCCTCTTGGTCTGTTCCCCTCGATCTTGCCAGTTGTCACTAAGTTCTCCAGATCCATTTCTTCTCATAACATGTCCAAAAAATGTTGAATGTCTACGTCTAATTTCTCTAATCAATCTACGATTTTCATTTGTCTCCTGTAGTACTTGGTCATTGGTTTTTCTATCTGTCCATGGTATTCTTTGCATTTTCCTCAGAAACCACATTTCTGCAGCCATCAGATGTTTTTCAGCTTGACTGCATATTGTCCAAGTTTCACATCCATACAAAAGAACAGGCTCTATGTATCCCCTCAACACTCTCTTTCTCGTTTCAATTGACATCTTTTTATTGGTCAGAATGTTTTTCATCTTGCTAAAGGCTACTTTCGCCATGGCGATTCTTGTTCTAATCTCTTCAAGGCATCTCCCATCAGATGTTATGACTGTTCCGAGATAATTGTACCGATTCACTTGTTGAAGAATATCCCCATTTACTTGTATATTACATTGTGATACTTCGTTCTTCCTAGTGACGACCATAACCTGTGTCTTCTTACAATTTAATTCCAACCCCAGCTGCTCACTGTGGACAACAACCGTGACTACTAATTGTTGCAGATCCTGTGCATTGTCTGCAATCAATACTGTATCATCTGCATATCTAATGTTATTTATGTTTCGTCCTTCAATGCTGATTCCATTTATGTCTTCTACATTTCTGAAATATTTTCACTGTATAGGGAAAAAACATCTAGAGATATTACACATCCCTGCCTAACACCTCTCTTAATAGGTTCATATTGTCCCACTTCATTATCAATCCTTGTGGCAGCTTGTTGTTTCCAGTATATGTTTTTTTATAAGTCTAATGTCTTTCCCATCAATTTGTAGATCTGCAAGAATATCTACCATGTTGACATGTCTAACTCTATCAAAAGCCTTTGTGTAATCAATAAAGCAAAGATGTATATCCTTGTTTACTTCTATAGTCGTTGACACCTTGCAGTCTTGACAGACCAAAGTATGTGAGTTGGAATGTGGCCAATATTCCATCACAATGTCTGGGCAGAGCTTCAGAGGAACATGTGGCACTTAAACGACATGACCCCTCTCTCGGCCTAACCTTGTGTTGCCCAGAGGAATGGGTAACCAATACGTCTGGCACAAGGTAGGCTGCAGACGCTGGGTGCTCAGCGTCAATCCTCCGAGACCTCACCACCACGAGCCGGTGGCGAGTTATGGCCAGACCCTGACACCCAAGGGACCCGACTTAGAGGCGTTCAGCCATGTCCCGCAGGTGAGGGTCTCGTACGAGCCCGGACCATGAGGGCGCGCACATCTGTCGATCACAAGTGTCCGGACCTGTGTAAAGCGTGCACTATCGTCAGACTCTCCACCTGACTTTAGGCGGCCCCCGCGACCAGCGGGAATAGGCCCGCCAGAGCTACCGCAGGATATATTGCCTGTCTATTTGCAAGCAAATCCCCCATCCTTCCACTGTGCGGATCTCGCGACCGACGAGAATAGGCCCGCCGGAGATTATGCTCGTCTGCTGCGAACAAATCTCTACCGAGACTGAATAAGTAAAGAAACGATAAAAATACTTCTTTAGCACGTTCAATAACTGTTCGCAGCATATACACAGCATTTACTGTACCCTTTCCTTCTACAAACCCACATTGTTCTTCCCCTATTTCAGGTTGTATTTTCTTCCTCACTCTTTGCATGATAATTCATAACAAGATCTTTGTGATGTGACTCATTATACTAATTGTTCTATGTTGATCACATTCCAAGGTTCCTGATTTCTTTGGGATTGCAATAAATACAGAATTACATAATTCAGAAGGTATATCTCCAGTATCATATAATGTGTTCAGCAGTCTGGTGACTTGCTCTAGTCCAAATTCTTCTAAAGCTTTAATAATTTCTGTTGTGATGTTATCTGCACCGGGGGCCTTGCCAGCTTTCATATGCTTAAGAACATTTTGAACCTCCATCTTTAAAATTTATGGTCCTTCATTATTAAATCTAATATCATACTATTCCTCTCTGTTATCATTATACAGGTTTTTCACATAACCTGTCCATACATGTAGAATCTGATCTTTTTCTATTATGATTTTGCAATCTTTAGTTTTTAGACAGCCTGTTGGTGTACTTGTTCTTTTATTAGTAAGTTCCTGAATTTTGTTGTGCACTAATTTGGTATTTTGACTGTTGTGTTGTTGTTCAATTTCTAAGCACTTTTCCTCAAGTCATGATTCTTTTGCCTTCCTACATAATATTCTGACTTGTTTGTGAATTTCTTCGTTAGTAATATACGCCAGATATTTTCGGTAACAATTATCTATTAGGGCAATGGTCCTCGACCGGTGGGGAATTCCCCCCCCCCCCCCCCCAGGTGGGCATTTTAGGGTTTCCAGGTTGGGGAGGATGAAGACCATTTCAAGATCGCGTTAATACAAGAACCGATTACTTGACATTGTTTTTCCCTTTATACTTTACAGTTATGTATGTCTCATCCTTCCAAAATTCATTTTATAAAGTAAGTAGACTGTGACAAAACGTCAGTGGCCCATGTCCTCAGGCCTTCTTTGGGTTTGGGTAAACTGGGGGAAATAGCTTTCGGGAACCCTCAGTTCTCTTGTTCGCTCAATCACTATGGAAGATAGTTCTCTGGGATACTTTAACAACACGATCTTGGTAATAGAATAATTAGATATATGTCTTTTCTTTGGGGGAAAACCCGCTAGGGCGTCTTGCACCAAATACACACGGGTTCAACTTCGGGGGGAGAATTCATGTCCGTTTCTAGACCCACCGTTACCCACTGCATAATGTCAAGATGTCAAGTTGAAGATTGGGACATTTTAAGTGCAGCATACTGATTGAAAGGTAATCTTAGGTTGTAATTAGTCCTGCACTTATAAATCTCTATTGTCTCGAATACTGAGATGAATTAGCGAAACGGCAGTCTTGCCATATTGGGAGGGGGTGACCGTTAGCCAATCTGGCTAATCGTCTTGATCTTGGCATGGCAAGGGAACAAATCTGAACAATAAATATTTCCCAAATGATATCGCTTGTTCTTGGCAGCCGATAGACGAGAGCTATCTTTCTTCCTACAGCTTTACCTCTACTTAGTAGCATCTCTCATTTAAATATAAACACATTATATAGCTACGGTATGCCGGAAGGAGGGAAGGGCTCCGTGCGGACGGTTTCCACCAATCTATGATCTATTTTCTTGAGCCGGAAGAGGCTATCCACTGTGTTATCTCTTTCATCTTTTAGCGGATAGGGTGGCCGGGTGAACTGACTAGTTGCTGGTCGATAATATCATCTAGTTCTACGTGTAAGGTGAGGCACGGTCGGTACATTGCGGCGACAGCTCAGACAAGAGCAGCGGCCGGAAGGAGTAGTATTTTCTTTCCTATTCTTGCTGGGAATGGGGAACGACACTTCTTTACATACCGATAATTACCCACACAACACCACAAGAGCTTTATCGTGAGAAAGGCATGGTTTGCAAGTGAGAGATAAGCCTGGAAATGAATGTGCCCAATAATAATAAAGGCTTGGTATGAGTGTGGAGAGTGAGTCTTGTAGGCAAAAAGTACCTAGGGTCAAACGACAGGACTCCGTCAAGCTAAAGGCCTAGTCTAGAAAAGACGCCGCCAATCCAGGACCTCTTGTCAGGTCAGGCTAATTCACGCAGGTCTGGTAATAAATATATATCTATGAATATTATATATTTTGTTGATAGCAGCTGATGTGCTGAGACCATTAGGAGTCTCCATGTCGGCTGTACCAGAAGTTTAGGCTGGAGACGCTCACTAAATTTTGTCATCTACAGGGTCCTCCTTTTGACCGTAAAGTGAGCTGAAGGTCTCGACAGAACTTCTATGCCTAAAGCTATGGGCAACTGATGAGGCCCGGTCAAGTCATTGGCCATACCAGGTAGAATGTTTATAACTTTGAGGGAGACTCAGGACTAAAATTAAATCGAGTGACAATATCACAACTCAAGTCTTCACATCGACTTAAGGTCAAGTGTTTGGTTTTGATACTGATTGGACCTACGCCTAATTCCCATCCTTGTCCGGGACAGCTGAAAGACTCTGACCCATTCCCCATACACAAACTGTTCTCCTGATATTATTTACCCAACCACAATTGTGCCAAGTGATCCCATGGCACTTTCTCAGACCAATTGAGTGACTCTATCGTGTGGACCACGGAAACCTGAAAGCCTGTTGTTCGAACAACCTACGCTGGAAAGAGAGGCCAAAGGATTTGTCCGGGTGAGGTGGATGTGAAATAATCTGGACAATATTAAGATCTGTGGTCTATGATGTTCAGAGTTATGTTGCTTCATGTCTGGACTAGAGTTATCTCCTCAGTTTCTTTATAGACTTTTATAGGTTCATCTGTCTTGATGTTTTTCTGTGCTGTCATTTATTAAGGTATTAAATTCTAATTATAGTGACTGAGACGATTGTCATGTTGGGTTTGTGTCAGCCAGAAAAACACTGCATGAAATAGACCCCGAGGTCGAAAGAGAGAGTGACAGTGAGTTCAGGGAACGGAGGAGGGTTGGCAAGCAAGGACCTATCCCAGCCAGGGCGAAAGAATATTTTTGAAACATTGTAACAGGGCTATTTGGGACCCTCCACGTAGCTTGGTACAATTTCTGGGGGCACGTCGCGGGATATTTGAAATCCTGGTGGAGTTCTGGCTGATATAGTGATAGGGGACAGATATTCTTGTCTACTATCAATAGGTTCTGCCTACCGTGCCTGGCTATTGTCTATACTCTTCCTGACACAGACTGACCGACATACGACGTGTTGTGGTCGTGTAATATACCAGTTGTGTACTTGAAGATTGAAATTAATATACAATTTACCTATTCCCTTACCCTCTGAGTTTAAGATGGCATCAGCTAAATTTAATGTTGCTGAAGTACAGGCTACAGGGCGTGAGATGGGTTATGATGGGGCGGAGTTACAGAAATATGTTCAGGAAGTGGAAAGAGACTTCAGACAGGCTGTGCGCGAAGCCAAGAAAATTGAGGCTGAGGCTAGGAAGATGGAGGCCGAGCAGGCAGTCAGAGACCATGAGTTCCGTATGAGGGAGTTGGAGCTGAAAGCTCAAACTGCCAAGGAAAGCGAGGGTGCAGTTGGAGGCGCAGTTCTCCCTGACTCAACAACTTCTAGTGGCGGTCCATACCAGGCAATGAAGTTCCCATTGCTCCCGTTCGATGAACACAAAGATAAGATCGACCAGTATCTTCACAGATTTCAGTCGATGGCTTTGGCTATGGGATTGGAACGTGGGAAGTGGAACTTGAAACTCTCACAGGGCCTGAGGGGGACAGCGTACGAGGTCTATTCAAGGTTGCCACCTGGTATGGAGAATGACTATGAGGCCCTGGAAAAAGCATTATTGAAAAGGTTCCAGATGACAGCCCATACATACCGACAGCAGTTCAGAAAGTCGAAGAGAGAGCCAGGAGAGATGTTCGCAGCCTACAGCGTTAGACTTAAGTCTTACCTTTTGAAGTGGATGTCATTAGCTGGATTTGCTAACGACTATGAAAGTTTAGAAGAATTAGTGGTCGTGGACCAAATGAAGAGGATGATGCCTAAGCCATTGCAAACCTTCTTGCTTGAAAATGGGGCAGAAAGGTTAGACGTAGTAAACACATTAGCGGAAAGGTATGTGCTAGCTCATGGGGATAATGGGGAACTGTCACAACCCAATCCCCGACCACCAGACACATGGTCTGGAAAGAAGAAGAACCCTAAAACAGCCCACACCAAGAAGGAGGATCCTTTCGATAAAGTTCCAATTAAGAAACCCTCTGGTAAGAGTCCACCTGGATCTCCTAAAAGAAAGTGGAGTGAAAAGTGGTGCGCCTACTGCAAATCTCCCACACACAATACGGCCGATTGCAGGCGCAAACAGAAAGACTCTCACTATGCTGCCTGTCTTGTAGAAACCGGGGAAGGGTCTAACAGGGAGGTAGAAGGGAGGGGTCTTGAGAACAAAGATTCAGAGAAACCACCAGTAGTAGAGACGATACTTGTGAACGGACAACCAGTCGAGTGTCTCTATGACACCGGTCTGCAGTTTGAGGCCGTAATTTCCTCACACTTAGTGAGCCCAGAGCAGCTAACCGGGGAGTCTATTGAGATTCAAACGGCGACCAAGAGTGCGGTAGCGATGTCTCTTCCGATTGCGAAGGTTGACATCAAATCCAAATATGTTACCGGCACTATACAGGCAGCCGTTCTGCTCGATCCAATCTTCCCAATGATCTTGGGTTGTCGCTACGTCTTTCTAGGGATCCCAACAGAACCCATGTACGTAGGGGCAATGCAAACCAGATCTCAATCGGGAGATGAGCAGACGCCGGCCTTGATCGTGAATCCCTTGCCTGGGGAGTTACGAGCTGCTCAAAGCCAGGATGCTACTTTGCAACCTTGCTTCAACTAGTTGCCAAAAAGTTCTGACCCACCAAGACGGGGTCAGTATTATATGAAGAATCGGTTACTGTTCCGGAGAGCCGGAGTGGAGGAACGCCAGCATGGACAGCTGGTAGTTCCTAAGGCCTATCGGGAACAACTTCTTCATATGGGACACACCATTTCATTCAGTGGACATATGGGTGTCGGGGCAACACTCCAGCGCATTTCCTGCCATTACTACTGGCCAGGGATGACTGGAGACGTGCGTCGGTACGTCAAGTCGTGCCCAGAGTGCCAGCGTGTGGCACCAAAACACTGGACGGCTCCAGGTAATCCTGGGCGACATGCCCATTATGAACTCTCCTTTCGAGAGAGTTGCCATCGATCTTGTTGGTCCTCTTCCTCGGACTAGGAAGAGGAATATGTATATTCTTACGATGGTGGATTGCTGTTCCATGTGGGGCGAGGCGATACCGTTGGCCACAATCGACTCTAAGCGAGTGGCTGATGCACTGATGGAGACCTTTACTCGGTTGGGATTTCCAAACCAGATCCTAACGGACAATGGGTCTCAGTTCTGTGGTAAGCTGATGGAGGAAGTCTTTCGTATCTTCCAGACTAACCACATTCACACAAGCCCATACCACCCTCAGTCGAATGGGCAAGTAGAGAGGTTTAATGGTACCTTGATGACCATGCTTCGGAAGCTGGCTCAAGAGAAACCAGACAGATGGGATGAGTATATCCCAGCCGCCTTGTTCGCCTATCGGGAGGTTCCCCATGGGTCGACCGGGTTGCCACCAGCCACTCTACTATTCGGGAGACCAATCAAGGGTCCCTTAGAAGCCCTATTGAGATGTTGGACAGAGGAAGAAACTTCCGAAGAAGTTGTATCCTCATATAAATACGTCGAAGAGTTAAAGAAGAAACTCCAGACGGGTTGGGCTTTGGCAGCTCAGAATCTGAGGGCGGCCAGAAAGAGACACGCGGCCTACTACAATAGAAGGACGAAAGATAGGTCTCTTAAAGTGGGGGATCGGGTTCTGTTGTTACTTCCAGTAGGTTCCAATAAACTCGAGATTGGTTGGCAGGGGCCTTTCCCGGTGGAAAGGGTTGTGTCCCGCACCAACTATGCCATCCGGATCAGGGGGAAATCCAAAATCTTCCACATTAACCTCCTCAAAAAGTATGAAGAACGATCTGATGGTACTTCTCTCCCACTCATGACTATGGCGGTCGCGATGGAAACTGAATCGGGCGAAGACGCGGATAGGGAGTATCCTTTACACCCTGGGGAAACCTATAGGGATGTACATATAAATCCTGATCTGTCGGCTGAAGAAACAGACCTGGTCATCCGTTTGTTGGAGTCCCATCAGCAGATTCTTACCGATCGGCCAGGGCGGACAGGGTTGGTCGAGTTTGATATGACTCTGACTACCCAAGACCCCGTTCGCCAAAAAATATATCCAGTGCCCTTTTCGAAAGAGAAGGCCCTGGAAGCCGAAATCCAGAAGCTTCTGGACGATGACATCATCACTCCTTCGACTTCTCCTTATAATGCCGGGGTTGTCTTGTTGAGGAAGCCCAGTGGGGAGCGCCGCCTATGTATTGATTACAGGCATTTAAACAGTTGTACGACATTCCAAGTTGAACCGTTACCGAACACAAATCAACTGTTTGCCAGACTAAATAAGGCAAAGTACTTTTCGAAAATTGATCTAAGCCGGGGATATTATCAGATCCCTGTGAAGCCCGAGGTTCGGCCCTTGCTCGCCTTCAGTACTCCGAGCGGGCATTACGAATTCAAGGTGATGCCATTTGGGCTGAGCAATGCAGCCCAGTGTGTTCACCCGCATGATGAGAATGTTATTAGAGCCTTTAAAGGATCCCTCTGTGGTCTCGTTTATGGATGATATTCTCATCGCGTCTGACAATCTGAGG
Organism: Cepaea nemoralis; assembly: GCA_014155875.1. Classification (NCBI taxonomy): domain Eukaryota; kingdom Metazoa; phylum Mollusca; class Gastropoda; order Stylommatophora; family Helicidae; genus Cepaea; species Cepaea nemoralis. The sequence continues at coordinate 79,633 of JACEFZ010012382.1, forward strand.
GATCACCTGAAGTCCTTGGGACAGATCTTCACAAGGTTGAAAGAGGAAGGGTTAACCGCCCGTCCAGCCAAATGCATGATTGGCTATCAATCCTTGGAATTTCTGGGACATACTATTACCCCAGGGGGAATGGTACCGGAAGAAAAGAATATTGAGAAGGTCAGACTCGCACCCCGTCCTAAATCCAAAAAGATGCTAGGTCGTTCTTGTCTCTGTGTGGGTTTTACCAGAAATTTATTCCGAGGTTCAACGAAATTGGGGCGCCGTTAACCGAAACCCTGAAGAAAGGATCGCCAGATCCTATAGTCTGGACCCCGAGCTGTGAAGAAGCTTATGGGAAGCTGAAACAGGCTTTGGTGGATAGGCCAGTCCTGCAACTCCCAAATTTGGAGAAAACGTTTGTTCTAAGAACCGACGCGAGTAACATAGGGATTGGGGCAACTCTGTTGCAGGAAGGGCGAGATGATCCTTCGGTGCTATGTCCGGTAGCGTATGCCAGTAGAAAACTGTTAACCGCGGAACGGAATTACTCCACCGTCGAACGGGAATGTCTAGCTCTAGTGTGGGCGGTACAGAAATTTCAACCTTATCTGTATGGACTACCGTTCAAAGTACAATCCGACCATCAACCTCTGACGTTTTTGGCAACTTCTAAGAAACTGAACGCGAGGTTAATGAGATGGTCATTGCTCCTACAACCGTATCAGTTCACGGTCGAATACATCCCCGGAAAGGAGAATGTAGGAGCGGATTTTCTATCACGGCATCCTATGGTTGAATGTGAGGGTGGGGCCATTCGAACAGAACCTCTGGCAGTAGAAAGTTCGTAGGGTTCGACTTTCTTAAGATGGGGCCTATGTGACAAAACGTCAGTGGCCCATGTCCTCAGGCCTTCTTTGGGTTTGGGTAAACTGGGGGAAATAGCTTTCGGGAACCCTCAGTTCTCTTGTTCGCTCAATCACTATGGAAGATAGTTCTCTGGGATACTTTAACAACACGATCTTGGTAATAGAATAATTAGATATATGTCTTTTCTTTGGGGAAAACCCGCTAGGGCGTCTTGCACCAAATACACACGGGTTCAACTTCGGGGGGAGAATTCATGTCCGTTTCTAGACCCACCGTTACCCACTGCATAATGTCAAGATGTCAAGTTGAAGATTGGGACATTTTAAGTGCAGCATACTGATGTGTATTGAAGGTAATCTTAGGTTGTAATTAGTCCTGCACTTATAAATCTCTATTGTCTCGAATACTGAGATGAATTAGCGACACCGCAGTCTTGCCATATTGGGAGGGGGTGACCGTTAGCCAATCTGGCTAAGCGTCTTGATCTTGGCATGGCAAGGGAACAAATCTGAACAATAAATATTTCCCAAATGATATCGCTTGTTCTTGGCAGCCGATAGACGAGTGCTATCTTTCTTCCTACGGCTTTACCTCTACTTAGTAGCATCTCTCATTTAAATATAAACACATTATATAGCTACGGTATGCCGGAAGGAGGGAAGGGCTCCGTGCGGACGGTTTCCACCAATCTATGATCTATCTTCTTGAGCCGGAAGAGGCTATCCACTGTGTTATCTCTTTCATCTTTTAGCGGATAGGGTGGCCGGGTGAACTGACTAGTTGCTGGTCGATAATATCATCTAGTTCTACGTGTAAGGTGAGGCACGGCCGGTACATTGCGGCGACAGCTCAGACAAGAGCAGCGGCCGGAAGGAGTAGTATCTTCTTTCCTATTCTTGCTGGGAATGGGGAACGACACTTCTTTACATACCGATAATTACCCACACAACACCACAAGAGCTTTATCGTGAGAAAGGCATGGTTTGCAAGTGAGAGATAAGCCTGGAAATGAATGTGCCCAATAATAATAAAGGCTTGGTATGAGTGTGGAGAGTGAGTCTTGTAGGCAAAAAGTACCTAGGGTCAAACGACAGGACTCCGTCAAGCTAAAGGCCTAGTCTAGAAAAGACGCCGCCAATCCAGGACCTCTTGTCAGGTCAGGCGAATTCACGCAGGTATGGTGAATAAATATATATCTAGGAATATTATATATTTTGTTGATAGCAGCTGATGTGCTGAGACCATAAGGAGTCTCCATGTCGGCTGTACCAGAAGTTTAGGCTGGAGACGCTCACTAAATTTTGTCATCTACAGGGTCCTCCTTTTGACCGTAAAGTGAGCTGAAGGTCTCGACAGAACTTCTATGCCTAAAGCTATGGGCAACTGATGAGGCCCGGTCAGGTCATTGGCCATACCAGGTAGAATGTTTATAACTTGGAAGGAGACTCAGGACTAAAATTAATCGAGTGACAAAATCACAACTCAAGTCTTCTCATCGACTTAAGGTCAAGTGTTTGGTTTGGCTACTGATTGGACCTACGCCTAATGCCCATCCTTGTCCGGGACAGTGAAAGACTCTGACCCATTCCCCATACACAAACTGTTATCCTGATATTATTACCCAACCACAATTGTGCCAAGTGATCCCATGGCACTTTCTCAGACCAATTGAGTGACTCTATCGTGTGGACCACGGAAACCTGAAAGCCTGTTGTTCGAACAACCTACGCTGGAAAGAGAGGCCAAAGGATTTGTCCGGGTGAGGTGGATGTGAAATAACTGGACAAGATTAAGTTCTGTGGTCTATGATGTTCAGAGTTATGTTGCTTCATGTCTGGACTAGAGTTATCTCCTCAGTTTCTTTATAGACTTTTATAGGTTCATCTGTCTTGATGTTTTTCTGTGCTGTCATTTATTAAGGTATTAAATTCTAATTATAGTGACTGAGACGATTGTCATGTTGGGTTTGTGTCAGCCAGAAAAACACTGCATGAAATAGACCCCGAGGTCGAAAGAGAGAGTGACAGTGAGTTCAGGGAACGGAGGAGGGTTGGCAGCAAAGACCTATTCCAGCCAGGGCTATAGAATAGTATGGAAACAGTGTGACAGGCTATTTGGGACCCTCCACGTAGCTTGTTACATAGACCCACAAATCATGTTTTATGTGGATGTCTAGACTTGTTTTAGTATATGCTACTAAATTTACCTTCCATTTTTACGTATACTGTGTAGGGGTGGGGGATTTTTTAGAAATATGAAAGGGGGGATGACGTTCTGAAAATACGGGGAAGGGGGGCACGAGACAAATTTTTGATAGGAAGGGGGGAGGGGAATGACGTTCTGAAAAAAGGTTGAGAACCACTGTATTAGGGTATTATCCTTGCACTCCCGACAAACCTATAGGTGCTCAGATTCCCTCCTCCCTCCTCTCCGCAATATATGCATCACCGTCCCGCCGCTTATAGTGCTAGTTATGTAATGGTTGATGAGGTCCATCTTCTCCCTATGTGTTTCTTGTGCTGGGCAGTGTCAATTCTTACTGAAATCCCGAGTCTCTCGTTCTAAACAACAGTGTGGATTCACAGACGTCAAAGTCCTCCGCTCTTAACATCTTACTAAGGGCATTAAATACAACGGTACAGTCCATGTGCTGGCCATCTGCAGGGGATGCAGAACCAGCAAACTTATCAGCTCGTTCATTTTCCTCAACTCCCGCATATCCCGGAACGAAGATGAAGGTGACTGCGCACAACAAACCTCTGGTAACTATTAGATGGAAAGAGACGCATGCAATCCAGTTATAAATATTGAAGGCACCCGAAGCAGGAGAAGGGATACAGCATTGAATGCATGCATTTTATTTATTCATATGTCTGTTCCGAGAGCCTTTGTTGCTTTGATTGTGCTTGTTACGTTATCGTTGTTTGCTTGACTACTTTGTACTACTAAATCTTAGAAGAGTTAATCTATAGAGGAGACACAGACAGTGAAGTAAGACAATAGGGCTTAATGTTCACATCTCACCCACAGGTCACTTTACTTAAGCTCAGGTGTCAAGTCAGTTACACGTCCTCTACAGGACACTGAAGTCAACCCCAGCATGTATTGACTCTTTGTGCTTTACTAGGCAATTTTAGTTCAGTAGTCTGCCCTAGCCGCTCTCAGTGGAAAAGGCGTTACGGACGCGGTTCGTTATTCCGCTTACCTGCTTTTAAACACAGCTGCGAACTATTTGGCAGCAGACCATGTCGCGCTGGGTTTTAACGTAATGGTATGGGAGCCGGTCGTTCAGAAAGCAATGGCAAACATCTGAAAGTAAACTTGAAAAGACATCAACAACAGCAGTGCTGGTGTTGACAGCGGTGTCCTGTGAATAGGATATACAAAACAAAAACCACAAAAAAGTCTGCCCTACCTAGCTTTATGAACTTCCGACACCTCATGTTGTTTGTCCATCAGTAATGAAGAGGACCATTTATTTCATCCAGTGGGTTTAAAAGTATGGAGCCGTGAATTCTATAATGGCTGGTAAGGCCTATTTTGGCTCGAAATCTTCACTGAAAGTGTGGGCAAAGATTGCTTGACGTTCCAGGTGGAAGATCTCCTGCTGTGGTTTTCCTGTCCATCCTATTTTTCCCAACAGTTCTTGCAGTTCTGTTTGCTTCACAAGTGACTGCACCCTTGCATAGTGATGTACGCTACGAATTTCGGTCTTTGGCAGCAGTCTCCCAAGTGTCGTGATGAATTCCAAAAGCTTTAAGTGAAATCTTCAGAGCGTCGTTAAAGCATTTCCACTGGCCGCCTTAGGAGCGTTAGCACAACGCAGGTCGCTGTAAAAGAATTCGTTTAGGGAGTCTGTGATCTGGCATGCGAGTCAAGTGACCAGCCATATCTCATACCACCTAAATAGAAACAAAGCAGTCTGCTTCCAAATCGCCTGCACCGATTTCGAACTCTCGACTCATTATGTCGGGGAAAAATACAACTGCGTGTCTCACTATTCCCGAAGTCACAGACGCCGGTTATGTGTCAAATAATCATTCTTAATTGTGTTTTTTTTTTTTGTTTACGTTCACTCGCTTTGAACTCAAGCGTGGCAAACACACCTGGTACTACTTTTAGTGCACTGGACTATTTGTTGCGTGTTGATTAGCTTTCCCGATTACCTGTGTCCTTCGTCATCAGGTGAACCCACTTCGATTTCAGAAGTCCATGTAATTTACGTTCCAAAGTCAAGTACAACACGTCAATGTTTGTTTCCAACTGAGCGTTGTAGGGCATTGAACCCTATCTCCGCATCAGCACACGGGGTGTTTAAGAACGAGCATTCGGACATTCTGAGCTTCCTAAAATTGGGTAACATTTATCATAGTAAAACGTGGGGGGTGGGGGTGGATAATATTTACCCTTGTATCATTGGTAAAATTGAGTAATATTTATCCTGGTAAAATTTGAATGTCGTAATGTTTATTCTCGTTTCATTGGAAAACATGGGTAATACTTATCCTTATAACAATTG
>JACEFZ010012382.1:90000-105000 GCA_014155875.1 Cepaea nemoralis
TATATCTTTTGAAGGGTATACCTGAATTATACTTTGGCTGAAATACTTAAAACATTCAGTCACTGGTATTCAGTGTTTTTCATGTATTCACTTTATATGATATGCAACTGCAGTTTAAACTGATGAGATTCAGCTAAATACGCCAGGCAATAAATCGTACTGCATATTGTTTGGGGCTTCTGTGTTTACATTCACTAAGGGAGTACAATAGTTTGAAATATCGACTTCTGTGAGCTTAGTCTGGATACGTATACCTGATATGACTGAATACCTCAGGATAAAACTAACAACCGACTCACAACAAACTGTTGTATTTTATTGCTGTTTACGAAACTACATATGTGAATGACGTGACTCGCGTAGTTTCAGTTGCGAGGCATTATGACAACGACTGTGTAATGAAGAAGTGTGCTGTTTCCTTCTTATTGACGGTATTGTAAGAGAGAGAGAGAGAGAGAGAGAGAGAGAGAGAGAGAGAGAGAGAGAGAGAGAGAGAGAGAGAGAGAGAGAGAGAGAGAGAATTATAACTGATTTATAAGGCAAACATTAACATATATACAATTGTGTTACTACTGATGCGACCGCTGTAAGGTTTTTTTTTCCATATCCTTTTTACAAGACATCGTTGTCAACACCAGCATTTGACTGCTGTTGTTGGTGTCTTTATAAGTTTACGTTCTGTAGTTTGTCATTGCTTTCTGAACGACCGGCTCCCATACCAACTCGTTAAAAACCAGCGCAACGCGGTGCTACAATGCTTGTGTCCTTTAATTTCTGCAAGAATGCTCCTCTCTTCCAGTCGCGCTTGTTGTCTATGCAATAACACACCATTGTAGCAGCTCAACGGGAGCCATAACTGAAACGACAACGATAATGATGGTAGAAACGCTGGCAATCCATGTCCAAATAAACTTTAATCGTGTTGCTCGGTCGGACAGGTTCAACAAATGATTTATGACCATTCCCATATTGCTAGGAGGATTGGCCAAAAAATAATATAATAATAATTTATTTAGAAACATACCATTTCGACTGCCGAATGCAAGGCTAACCTATTTCATAACTAACTGACAATGAACTTGCCTGTGTGCCATCGATTCCCTTCTCTATATATATTACGTTTATTGAAGTTCTGTTGACCTATGTCTGGTGTGACGCCATGACCTTTAATTGCTGATCGCTCGGCCAGTTACGATGCGCTCATTTCTCATTTCTCCTGCGCCCTGCGTTCATTCCCGATTGTTCCTTGCCATTCAAACTGTTCCCTTATTTCCTGAAGTTGCGGGAATCTCATATAGCGTGTCCATAAACTTTTCCATTAGCCATCGTTGTTGAAAGTTCGGTGTTAACAGTCAGAACCGCCCATCTTCAAGATGTTGTCAAACTTCACTACCCATGGTAACCGTAGTCCCTGTGACGTCATCTAGTAACCTTTGTATTAATACGCATCTCATGGTGATTCTCTTTATTTGTCTGCCACAAGTTTTGTATCCGATTATAAATCATTCTAATCAATGACTTTTGCCTCCGACGCTACATGTCACGCGGTTTGCTGCCAAATCGGTCGTAGCTGTGTTTTGAACGTGGGTAAGCGGGCTTGCGAATCGCGTCCGTAAGACCTTGCCACGGAGACGGCACTGTAAGGTTACAACGATCAAATGATTTGTTAAACACTTAGAGATGGACGTCAAGAGGTGGACATGGCCGTTCCTAAACTTCTTGTCCACTAATGCACAGGATATATCCCTAAATCGGTTGTTGACTTCTAAGACCGAAAGCAATAGCAAACGGCTGGACGTAATATTGCCTAGTAAATCAACCTGGTGGGGTTCATCGTAACATCATGTAAAGGACATGCAACATTTGTTATTGGACGTCAAGTACATATTGTGTTCCATTGCAAAATACCCTAGGAGAGTTTGCATGCGGCGCTGTCGTCACTGTGCTTGAATGTTGTAATAGAAAATGTTGACAAGATAGTTCATTTCATACTTTCCCCCTTTTCATTGTCTCACATGTCATTCAGATTTCTTCTTTTAGATATGAAGCGCGCATATGATGACCTACCACTGCTTACTGCACACTGTTGGTTGACTTAGCCGTGGCAATCTCCCGCAGTACAGCTGTTCATGACTAAGACGTGGCAGTCTCCCGCTGTACAGCTGTTTGCTGACTTTGTTATGGCAATTTCTCGCTGTACACCTGTTCGTTGACTTTGTCGTGGCAATCTCCGCTTTACAGCTGTTTGTTGACTTTGTAATGGCAGTTTGTCGCTGTACAACTGTTCGTTGACTTTGTCGAGGAAATATGTTGAACATATTCGTGTCACTTCATGAAGAAATCGTTGTGTTTGTTGATGGAAAAGAACGACATTTCGAGGATTTATATGACGAGGACCGACGGTGTCAGCTTATGTTTTTAGCTGACAGAATTATATATCTGATTGATTTGCACTTGCGTTTACAACAGCAGGTTCACACATTACAACAGCAGGTTCACACATTACACCAGCAGGTTCACACATTACAACAGCAGGTTCACACATTACAACAGCAGGTTCACACATTACACCAGCAGGTTCACACATTACAACAGCAGGTTCACACATTACAACAGCAGGTTCACACATTACAACAGCAGGTTCACACATTACAACAGCAGGTTCACACATTACAACAGCAGGTTCACACATTACAACAGCAGGTTCACACATTACAACAGCAGGTTCACACATTACAACAGCAGGTTCACACATTACAACAGCAGGTTCACACATTACAACAGCAGGTTCACACAGCATTTTTCTTTATTCTATAATCAAATCAACACTATAACATGATTCGAAAAATGTGACTATACAGTCAATATTATTTGGGCATGATGTAGGGAGACATAACTGGAAAACTTAGCGACAACTGACAAGATGAATGGGGGAAAAGTAAGGAGAAAGCAGAGAGATAGATGCCTGGATGGCGTGGCCACATGGCAACATCGGGACAAGAACCCAGACCTGATTTAAAACTCTGGAATGGCGATTGATGACTCTCCCCGCTTATCGGCATGGTACATTCAGTGTTGCCATTTTAGTGCTTTTCGCACTAAATTTAGTGCTTTTTAAAGTCATTTAGTGCGAAAACTTTGTTTCTAGCGCCCCGCGTAAATTTAGTGCTTCACAAAATTTTTTTTGATGCTCTTTTGGGGTGGGTAAAAATTACTTTAAAGATCATTTTCGGAACACTAAAAAGCCGACTTTGAACTGAAGCTAGGGAGTAAAACAGTCTTAGTACGATACCGCGCAGTATTCAACTAATTTAACTCCCTTTAATAAGATTTAGCTGAAAGCGAACGCCATCTTACAGACAAGTCCAAACGTCAATAGATTAGCTTGTAATCGAGTTCATAATTTTGTGGTGTCTACATTATCCTTTCATTTAAGCTTATTTGTGTTTCACCATGAGCAAGAAATATTGTCAACATTTCAGAGAACAGTGGCTCAGTGACACGAGATTTCAAAAATTATTGTTAAAAGTAGAAGGGGATAATACTAAGTGTTTTTGCAAATATATACAAAATTAAAATCCGAAGTTCCTCATCTGGTACTAATTAGGTGTGTATGTCATTCCCTTCAGCTGGCAGTGTCACAGGCTGCAGCTGCTTGTCTGCCCAGGAACATAGAGTTCATGATTAGAGAAAAACATAACTGGTTTTCTCACTCAAGTCTTCGTCAAGCAAAGTACAGGGAGCTTTTTGCTTCAATAAATGATGGACAACATCCGCTGAAGATTGTTCAATTAAGCCAGACACGATGGATGTCCATTCAATCTGCCATTGTCAGAATATTGCAACAGTGGGTCGAGCTCAGAACTCATTTTTATGTAGCAAGACTCAACGAGCGCTGTTATACAGCAGAACTTCTACATTCTATGTCTAGCGACATGAAAAACTATGTGTATCTCATATTTCTCAAGCATATTCTCGGAGAAGTTCAAAGTGTGAATAAGAAATTAGAAGCAGATATACAGTATCCAACAAAACTACTCAGCGATCTTGTCCAGCTCATTGATTCTATAAGTTCAAAGATTGCTATTCCTGGGGAAAAAATAACAGAAAGTGATGCTATTCAAGATTATTTAGATACTAATCCCAATCTAGGTTATGAGTTTGAGAAAGAAATAGCAGACTACAAGTTTCCCGATGAGAAAGAAATTCGTGGAAGGTGCATCCAGTTTTTAATAGAGCTATTGACACAGCTGCGTTCACATACACCCGATAACGTTCGAGTGTTGCAGTCCATGTCATGTCTTAGTGGAAGTGAATGTCTACAGCCAATGAAGCCCTGTATATTGGATCTTGCTAAAATGTTTTTAGAAGATGCAGCTACTCTCACCCGCATCGATTTCCAGTGGAGAAAACTTCATCATATGCAGTGGACACAGACCTCTGACATAATTGGACTGTGGGCAGAAATAGCCTCATACAGGGATGCCACCGGTGAAAATCCTTTCCAAGATCTTACAGATTTAGCTTTAACTGCGCTCATTTTACCTCATTCTAATGCGGACGTGGGGCGTATTTTCAGTCAGATGGGAGTTATAAGATCGAAATTGCGGAACAGACTGAGCATCAAGAGTTTGACAGCTGTTTTAACTATTAGATATGGAATAAAAAGATATGGAAAAATTCTGCGAAAAATTGGATCACAGGAGGCATATACATGTTTCTTTCAATCATCCGCCTCATCCTCATCATCGCAGGAGCAAACACAGCAGGAAATAGCTACAGAAACTGAAGAGGAGTTGTTTGACTGGGATTTCGCAGATCTGGAATAAACTTCATTCTAATATTAGTGATAATAATAAATTATAATGTGCTATTTTATAACATTTTGAATGAATACCACCAGTGCTTGTTTTAGTGATTTCCCAAAAAATAGTATTGCAATTCGGTGCTTTTTGGGCTCGAAAGTAGTTCTGATTGGGATTTGGCGGTTCTGGAATAATCTTCATTGTAATATGAAGTGATAATAATAAATTATACTGTGCTACCTTGTTACATTTGTAATAACAACAGATGGTGCTTTTTTTTTTTTTTTTTTTGGTGCTTCCTAAAAGAATTTGGTGCTTTTTGGTGCTTTTTTGGTCGATTTTGTTGCTTTTTCATCAAAGGGAGATGGCAACACTGTACATAATGGTGATGAAGACATGAAAATACCTGCATACATTACATACACCTAAGCCGTTTATTGGTCTCTGTGGCTAAGGTCTTGTGGACGCTATTCGTGAGGCCGCTTACCTGCGTTCGAAACCGCCTTACGACCGATTTGCCAAGACATTAACAACAGCAGTGCTGGTGTTGACAGCGATGACCTGTAAATAGGATATGCCCCCCCCCCCCCCCCAAAGGCTATTTATTGCTGTAAAAAAGTAGCATACTTAGACGTTCACATGGAATAATGTTTCACAGATACCCCAGTCCCGTTAACATGCTAGAGAGCTAGTGGAACTCTGAAGGTCAATGCAGATTCATCATCATCAAGTGCATGGGGTGTCATGTTTCGCCATCTTACGCGATCACAAGAGTCGTGGATCAGCTTTGTGTTCTGTTCTCTGTGTTCTTGTCCTGACCATGCCATTTGGTCTTGCCATCTAGATATTTACTTCTCTGCCTTGACCTTGTTATTTTGCTCTGAATATTACGAGTTGTCACGAAGTTCTCTAGTTTATTTCTTCTCGTAGGTGCCCCAAAATAATTTGATTGTCTACGTTTTATTTTGTTAAATTAGCTTGCGGTTTTCATTCGCTTCTTATAGGACGTGCTCATTGGCATTCCTTTCTATATATGGTATTCTTTGAATGTCCTTTAGAAACCACATTTCCAATTTCATTAGATGTTTGTCAGCATGCCCACCCATAGTCCGTGTTTCACATCCATACAAAAGTACAGGCTCTAGGTAGCGTTCGGAACTATTTTTTCTCTGTACAATTGACATGTTTTTATCAGACAGTATGTTTTCGACTTTACAAAAGGCTACCTTCGCCATAGCGATTCTTGTTCTAATCTTTTCAAGGCAACCCCCCATCAGATGTTATGACAGTTCCGAGATAATTGTACCGATTCATTTGTTTAAGAATATTCCCATGTGTCCGTGTTTCCTACTTCTTAGAGACGAGTGCAAATTACACGCAGTCGGAAACTATTTCAAGTACAGAGCACATTAAGTAGCTTGTTATTGGGTATATTTCTATCAGCTTTATTATCATTGATGTAATCATGCTTAAAATTAAGAGGTTATGATCACTGAGTTGTGCATGCTTTCCATGCGTTTATAATGCAGATATCATTGTTGTTGATGTTGCTGTGTAAAGAAAAACACAGATGGACGTTATCAGATTACCACCAGTATTAACAGCATGGATATTCTTCGTTGGCTATTGCAGAAGGAAGAAGCACGTGTGGGAGTATCCTCAGCGCAATAATGTAGATTATTGATTTCATATTTCATACTCAACTACTACTTTGACTACTACTACTACTACTACTACTACTACTACTATTACTACTACTACTACTACTGCTACTACTACTGCTACTACTACTACTACTATTACTACTACTACTACTACTACTACTACTACTACTACTACTAATACTACTACTACTACTACTACTACTACTACTACTACTACCACTACTACAGCTACTACTACTACTACTGCTACTACTGCTGCTGCTGCTTCTACTACTACTACTACTACTACTACTACTACTACTACTACTACTACTACTACTACTACTACTACTACTACTACTATTACCACCACTATGTCGTCTTCTTCATTTTCTTAGTTTCTTCTTCATCTTCTCCTCAGTGTTATTTTTCCTAAATGTCCACTTCTTTTGTTAATCGTGTATTGCCTTTCATATGTCAAGGGCTAAACTTCAATCGATACCAACCCCACCCAAATAAAAGTCGAGAACCATCATTTGTCCTCCTTTTTATTATCGTTAGATAAGGAAGCTTCCATAGTAGAAGCTCTCATCGACTTTGTGTCAACACCACTTAAAATCAAATTGTAGACCAATATAGATAGATGAAGATTCGCGATCAATTATTACATGCCTCGCTTCTTGGCGGCGTCGTTAGTAAACAACAAGCTCAGACTAATGGAGCAAATTGAGAGTCAACCATGAAGTAGACTAATGGACCAAATTGAGAGTCAACCATGAACAAGCCTAATGGACCAAATTATTAACGGTCTGTTGATGTCTATAAAAATAAACTATTAGAGGACACGAGGAACAATGTCAACATGAGAAAAGTAAATGATCATCAAATTAATTATGACTGATCAATAAACACTTTTACCGGAGCCGTCGTGGCTGAGTGGTAAGGACGCTTGCCTTGCGGCCTGTGGTTATGTGTTTAATCCCCATTCAGGCAGGGATATGCTCTTTTTTTCATAAATTGACCAAGACTCCCATTTTTAACTAGCCCAACATGAGTACCAGGAAATATTCGGGGAAGTAAAAACAGCCGACGCGTTACTGACAATACCAAGTGTCGTGTGTCGATTGGTTTACCATGGGGTTAGCACCACATACCGAAAACGCCTCAAGGCGTTGTTCGCCAAGTCATGTCGTGTGTTCGTGTCAAGATGGCCACACTGTGACTCAAGGCGTTGTTCGCCAAGTCATGTCGTGTGTTCGCGTCAAGATGGCCACACTGTGACTCAAGGCGTTGTTCACCAAGTCATATCGTGTGTTCGCGTCAAGATGGCCACACTGTGACTCAAGGCGTTGTTCGCCAAGTCATGTCGTGTGTTCGCGTCAAGATGGCCACACTGTGACTCAAGGCGTTGTTCGCCAAGTCATGTCGTGTGTTCGCGTCAAGATGGCCACACTGTGACTCAAGGCGTTGTTCGCCAAGTCATGTCGTGTGTTCGCGTCAAGATGGCCACACTGTGACTCAAGGCGTTGTTCGCCAAGTCATGTCGTGTGTTCGCGTCAAGATGGCCACACTGTGACTCAAGGCGTTGTTCGCCAAGTCATGTCGTGTGTTCGCGTCAAGATGGCCACACTGTGACTCAAGGCGTTGTTCGCCAAGTCATATCGTGTGTTCGCGTCAAGATGGCCACACTGTGACTCAAAGGCGTTGTTCACCAAGTCATATCGTGTGTTCGCGTCAAGATGGCCACACTGTGACTCAAGGCGTTGTTCGCCAAGTCATATCGTGTGTTCGCGTCAAGATGGCCACACTGTGACTCAAGGCGTTGTTCGCCAAGTCATATCGTGTGTTCGTGTCAAGATGGCCACACTGTGACTCAAGCCGTTGTTCGCCAAGTCATATCGTGTGTTCGTGTCAAGATGGCCACACTGTGACTCAAGACGTTGTTCGCCAAGTCATGTCGTGTGTTCGCGTCAAGATGGCCACACTGTGATGATGTAAGTTGATCATTGTAGAAATTAGAATGTGGTAGACTAGAAAAGGCGGGCTCTCTGGCCGAGGGGTTACAACACTTTCTCCGTAATCCCGTTTATCACGTAGATTCTCGTAGCGGGCGAGAATTGGGAGCGGTTCTACCCCCACTGGTGACTTGCGGGATAACTGAGCCGGGCCGCACAGAAAGCAATGGCAAACTACTGAGCGTAATTTTGCCAAGAAATCAACAGACAGCTGAAAGATGCTGCTGTTGACAGCGATGTCCTGTAAAGGATATGCGAATTTAAAAAAAAAAAAAAAACTAAAAAGACAGCTGCAACCAAGACGACGATAGTTCGCTTTCGTGGTGATTGTTACTGGTGTACAACTTTAACTTCTATGGTCTAATCTTGTCGACTGTCACTTGTACCGAGTGATTGATTTCGATACATGGCAACCGCGCTTTACTGCTTTACTGTACCAGATTGTTGTATATCTTTTACATGACGTCGCAGTCATCCACAGCATTTGTTTTATTTTGGCTGTTTGGGATTTCTTGGCAACGTTACGTTCATTATTTTGTTATTGATTTCTGAACGATCGGCACTCATACCATTGTATGAAAAACAGCGAAGACTGTCTGCTTCCAAATCGCACGCAGATATGTTTCTAACGTAGTGTGTGTGATTACGAATAGCGGTCGTAACCCCTTTTCACATCGCGGCTTTACTTTACGACATACTTATGATATACTTATGATATACTTATAATACACTTATGATACATTTATGATATACTTAGGATAAACTCATGATACACTTATGATATACGTATGATATATGTAAAATACACTTATGATATACTTATTATGTACTCATGATATACTTATGATATACTTATGATACACTTATGATTTATTTTTTTGCAAATCCTGTACAGGACATCGCTGTCAACACCAGCATTTTACCGTTGTTGTTGATTTCTTGGCAAGATTACGCTCAGTAGTTTGCCATTGCTTTCTGAGCTGCCGGCTCACATACCCCGTAAGTTAGCGATGCGATTCGAACCACTGCTGATTCTTACCGTCATCACGTTACCGACGACAGTATACGAGATTACGAAGAAAAGTCATAACCTCTAAGCCACGAAGCCGGCACTTATGATATACCTATGATATACTTATGATATACTTATGATACGGTATGATATATCATGATATACTCATGATATACTTATGATATATTTATGATACACGTATGATATACTTATGATGTACGTATGATATACTTATGATATACCTATGATATACTTATGATATACTTATGATATACTTATATGTTGAAAGCAGCAGGTGTCACGGAGGACACCAAATGATGTGCCATATGGACAGCTATCGTGACCCAGAGTGTGTAAACTTACAGTTTTAAATGAGCACGGCTAACATAACCGCTGCTTTTTTTTTTCGTTTCTTCCATAACACAATCGGTGTGCTCACTACCTAGAGCTTATGGGGGTTTGCTGAGCTGTTCATTCAGGAGTCAGAGACGCTTGTGGACCTGGTCTGTTGATTGATATAGATGACACTGCAACTGGAGGCTCTAGTAGTGGACAAAGCTGTAAGGTTGTTATACCGACTGCACAACTATAAATGGCGGCTAATTTAAATAAGAGAATAAGACTTTTCGAATTTCATGACAGATGGTGGACTTGCAAACAGGTAACTTGAGAGTATGTAACTCCTGCATGTCAAAGTAGTGTTCTAGGGAGATAATTCTATACCTTCTGACAGTTTTTGTGATGACAATGGTGTAGTGCTGCCAGTAAGCTTATCAAGCAGTAAAATATTTGAATATTTTTTTCATGTTTATTCTAATAACACTTTCATACTTCGTTATTAACATGAGCCGGTTTGGTGGCGACAGGGTTATGGGCGCAGTTCAAAACCTCACATACCACGTTCGATACAGTCCTGCGGGCGATTTGACAGCAAAACACCTTGCTTTGGATTTTACAAAATGGTATGAGTGCTAGTCGTTCACAAAGCAATGGCAAACTACTGAACATAGCCGTGCCAAATAATCACAATCAGCCAACAAATGATGGCGTTGACTGCGACGTTCTGTAAAGGACGTGTAACTAACTAACTAAATAACACAGTTATGACACAGCCAGAAGGTTACAGAATCGTGAGTCGAAGGAAAGAAAATTGTAATTTACTATACATATATAAGAGTTGATTAAAACTTTTGGGGTGGTACAGAGTTTCCATGCCGTAGAAAACTTCAGCAGAAAAATACATTAACTGAAGAATAATAATAATAATAATAATAATAAGTCTTTATTTTCAAAGGGTTAAGAATTGGGCACGCAGGCCCGTCTGACATTCTGCCCTCACAAGAATGAATATGCAGGCTTCAAACCAAACAGATCCTGAACTAATGTATTAGCAACATTACACATAATAATAGGGTGAAACTCTGAAATGAGTTGGCCACTATACTGCATTTGTGGATAATGAAAAGCCTTTGGCAGTCAATGTTCACAAGTACTATTTTTGGAAATTGATGAGGCATTATGGGATGATAAGAACATCGTTGACATAATAAACGCATGTTATAAAGGCATTGAATACATAGATTGCCATTAAGGAAAACAAACACATGCATCGAAATAAGAATAGGAATTCAATAGACGTCCTTTTTGTCACGGTTATTGTTCTTAATCAACATTGGCAGACGATACATCAATAACATTAAATATGCAGATGATAGTCTTGATTGCATACAATGAACAGGATCTGCAACATTTAGTAGATGCGGTTGTTACACACAGTGAACAATTAGGGTTACAACTGAATATTATGAAGACACAGATTATGGTCGTCACTGGGAAGAAGGACTTACCACAATGTGATATACGAGTCATCATCATCATCTTCCACTTCTGCCGTCAAGCGTCGTGGAGAGGAATAATTTGCGTTCCAGCGCCCGGTGGGCGGCACTGGATAGTGTCATTCCGTGTGGTTGTACAATGTCTCTGATGTCGTCAATCCATTTTCTTCTTGGACGTCCTCCCATGGTCTCGACGCAGATGCTCTTTGATGTAAGGCCAGTGATGGGATATACGAGTAAATGGGCATATTCTTAAGCAAGTGAATCGATACAGTTATCTCGGAACAGTCATAACATCTTATGGGAGATGCCTTGAAGAGATTAGAACAAGA
This sequence comes from Cepaea nemoralis, assembly GCA_014155875.1. Classification (NCBI taxonomy): domain Eukaryota; kingdom Metazoa; phylum Mollusca; class Gastropoda; order Stylommatophora; family Helicidae; genus Cepaea; species Cepaea nemoralis. The sequence goes on from JACEFZ010012382.1 coordinate 101,643, forward strand.
ATTGCCATGGCGAAGGTTGCCGTTTGCAAGATGAAAAACATACTGACCAATAAAAAGATGTCAATTGAAACGAGAAAAAGAGTGTTGAGGGGATACATAGAGCCTGTACTTTTATATGGATGTGAAGCATGGACAATGAAAAGTCAAGCTGAAAAACATCTGATGGCTGTGGAAATGTGGTTTATGAAGAAAATGAACAGAATACCATGGACAGACAGAAAAACCAATAAACAAGTCATTAAAAAAAATATTGAAGATTGTAAACTGATTAGAGATATTAGACGTAGACAGTCAAAATGTTTGGACATGTTATGAGAAGAAATGACTTGGAGAACTTGGAGACAACTGGCAAGATCGAAGGGAAGAGACCAAGAGGAAGACAGAGAAATAAATACCTGAATGGCTTGGCCACATAGCATGGTCAAGACAGAAACACGGAGCTGATTCACGTCTCTGGTGATCGACTGAGATGGCAAAACATGACCGCCCACGCTTATCGGCATGGCACATGATAGACGGATTGTTCGTAAACTGTATCATGAAGACAGCAGTAACTAGTGTCAAGAATAGAATTCAATGAGCTCGGAAACATGGAAAACGACACAAACAGTTCCTAGTAATCTACAAACAATCATTGACTGGTGTCTGCCAGAATCGAGGGACTAGAGTCGTACGACAGAATCTCTAACACGGAGCTTAGTGTAAGAGCTAATAAACACATCTCGTAGCAAGTCAAACAGGAGCTGAAGACACTAAGCTGAATATAAACAGACCACAAACTGAGAAAACATGTTAATAGAATAACTGGACAGTGTCTCCTCTGGAATCCACGGGGCAAAAGAGTAGATGGAGACGAAATTCACATGGCGAAGAACATTACGGAAAGATCGATAGTGGGAGGGCATGAAAGAGGTAGAGGAGATGATAAAAAATAGAAGAGCTTGACGTTAGATGTTTGAGGGTCTATGCTTCATTTGGAGTTAAAAGACAACAATAGAAGAATAAGAAGATGAAGATGAATAAGAAATTAACGAAGAAGAAGTTATGGCACGATAATGGGGAGATAATGTTTTTGCATTATGCAGCAATCTATCTTCAGACAAGGCAAGACAGGGGGAGGTAATTTATTACAACGCTAAAGCCGTACGGACGTACCAGCAGATAATGAGAAGGCATTTTTTTGCATTTCTTTTTTACTTTCTATTAGATTACCCATCAAGTCTAGCTCCTTCTTCTTCTTATAATTCATTCCCTGTGGCCTTGGTGATGATGTATTTCCACGGCTTTCTTGTCCTTGTATTGCCATCATGTCCATACTGATCTCCATCTATGCTACGATGTCAAATTGTTCAGCACCTGTTATCTTCCCCTGCATATCCTCTCCTTCGATTGTTCCCGTTGTAGCGGCATACTCCAGCTGTTCTTTTTTTTTTTTTTGGCAGTTCTAAAGAATGTGGACTATCTACTTCTGAAGCGAGTAGCCATTTCTCTATATAAGTTAACTTCTTTCAAGACATTTGCATTGCTCTTTCTGTTCGTCCACGCTGTTCTCATCATTATTTAATAAAACATGATCTCTGTAGCTTGTCCCCTAATTGTCCATGATTCTCTTCCGTGAATCAGTATCAGCTCAATATAGCTCTTAAGAACTCTTTTCGGCACCTCGTTTAACAATGATAATGCGCAGAGTATAACTTTACCTTGTGAAATTGTACATTCATAAAAGGACAAACCGGTACTCGATGGGTGGTTTGGTCAAAATCGTGTCGGCCTTGTTTACTTCCCAAGACATTTCCTGGTACCCTTTTAAGCGGAGTCGACCTGGGAGCTCAGGTCATTCCCTAGAGGTGTGGAATCGTACGCATGCCCAGCGAGACGACAAGCAAGTGTCCCAACCCCTGATCGACCGCACCACTTGAATCAAACTGGTCATGAGCAAATTACGAGTAAATTGATGGCAGATGCTGCAACAAGCCAGTCCAGCTGTTTCTGTGATCAACTACAATCAAACTTCGGTTTTTGTCGGTTTCGATGTTCGTAGATTTTTTTCCTACAAAAACGTTGTCTCGGTTTTCATCGATTGCCTCGGATTTAATCTACTTGCCCACGTGACCTCGCTGCTAATTTCGCGACAACAAAGGGACTCACGCGTTCTTCTGCTCAGTTTGGCGTTGTTTTCCGTTGTGTGAGCGTCACTTGCTAATAATAAAATACGAGAGCGGCATTAAGATTGCTGAAATCGGCCGCATGTACGGGAGTTCGCCATCCACGATAAGTTCCATTGTGGCGAAATAGAAAGCCAAAAAGGAGGCTTTTGAGGCTTTTATTGAAAGGCGTGAACGGGCTAACGAAAGAGAGATCGCAAACAACTGAAGATGTCGAATAGTTATTATTAATTTGAATAAATCAAAAACATTTAGATAGCAATACTGTTTTGGAGGCAATCGTATGTGAAAAAGCCAGATTTCATTAAGAAATGCCTTGGACGAGTGCTAGTATACTTAGTGATTTTAAGGCCACCAGATTATTGTTTTAATAATTCAACAGGCACACTGGCATACACGGTGCTACTGGGCACGGCGAAGGTGCGAGTTCGGACAATTTTGGGGCCGAAAGACAGTGTTAAGTTAAGCACGATATTTATTCTCTATAAACTGTGTTTTTGGTACATATTTTGGAGTGTCTAGAACGAATTAATTTGATTTACATTGATTCATATGGAACTAATTGCTCGGTTTTAGCCGGTTTCTGATTTCGTCGATAGTTTTCGAATGGATTATCGACGAAAACTGAGGTTTGACTATACTCTTAATTTAACACGGAACGCAGGTGACCTTTCTGAATTCAGTCATTCCAAAAATTAGGCTGAATTGTTATATTTTAAATACGGCTAGCCTCTTTGTCAATTTGATGCAAATCTTTTTGTCTTTTTTTTTTTTTTTTTCAATTCCATGACTGTTACACAATTGTTATTATCATTATTAGTTGACATTCTCTTTTCTTTTGTTCTCTCCTTTCTCATTATTCTCCTTCTCCTCCCCCTTCTTCTTCTTCTTCTTCTTCTTCTTCTTCTTCTTCTTCTTCTTCTTCTTCTTCTTCTTCTTCTTCTTCTTCTTCTTTTTTTCTTCTTCTTCTTCTTCTTCTTCTTCTTCTTCTTCTTCTTCTTCTTCTTCTTCTTCTTCTTCTTCTTCTTCTTATTATTATTATTATTATTATTATTATTATTATTATTATTATTATTACTAGCTGTCCCGGCCCGGCTTCGCCCAGGCCCTGGCGGAGATCTATATCTGTCTGTCTGTCTGTCTGTCTGTCTGTCTGTCTGTCTGTCTGTCTGTCTGTCTGTCTGTCTGTCTGT
>JACEFZ010012382.1:110000-146418 GCA_014155875.1 Cepaea nemoralis
AAAGTATGCTTCTCTCTCTCTCTCACTCTCTCTCTCCCCTCCCCTCTCCCCCGTCACTCTCTCTCTCTCGTTCTCACTCTCTCTCTCTCTCTCTCTCTCTCTCTCTCTCTCTCTCTCTCTCTCTCTCTCTCTCTCTCTCTCTCTCTCCTAAATTGTATGGGTGCCGGTGGTTCAGAAAGCAATGGCAAACTAATGAAAGTAAACTTGCCCAGTAATCACAAACAGCAAAAAATGTTTGGGTTGACTGTTATTTCCTGTAAAGGATATGCACTAGCTTTAACCATCTCTCTCTCTCTCTCTCTCTCTCTCTCTCTCTCTCTCTCTCTCTCTCTCTCTCTCTCTCTCTCTCTCTCACACACACACACACACACAATCATACCATTCATACATAAGCAAACTACACACATATACACCACACACGCACATATTAAGCACACCCACGTACACACATAAAAGCATGCTTACAAACAAACACACATGCTTGCAAGCATACACACATAATAAGAAGAAAAAGAATAGAAATTGTATTACAGAAAACTATACCTACATAGATGCCAATCTACAGAATATAGAAATCTATATAATTGTTTCTAAAAAAAAACAATACATACATGCGGTAAACAGTACTCGTATAGCTGAATTTCTACATAATATATCAATCTACGTAATATAATAATGAAGGAAATTGTCATGCAGAAAACAATCCAGATCCAGCTAAAAACCTACAGAATGTAATAATTTAACAATTTAATGTAATTTAAAAATGTAATAATACAGCAATTTGTCTTGTAGAAAACAATGACTGTAGAAATGAAAGTCTACGGTATCTAGAAAATCTACGTCATATAATAATATATCAATTTGTGTTATATGAAATAACATACGTATAGCTGAAAATCTACAGAACGTACCAATAACTGAGCAAATTGTCCTACATAAACTTCGCCTATATTGCTAAAAGTAGACATACCGTAACAATAGTACAACATGACTTAATGGTGGCTATTTCTGCTTGTGAAAGAACAGAACTCACGAGACCATACAGTGTCATGATGATATGCTGATAAGCACAAACTATGAGAAATTATGCCTGGCTGGGTCTGTCACTTGTGTGTGGGCGTAATTGGTCGCATACTTCTTGAGTGCATTTTACAGTCAGGTCTCTGGAGCGTGTCTTGTTTCTTAATTAGACTGACGGTTTAGTTTTGGTTGATTTAAGCATTCCCTAATGGTGCTGCCTGTAAATATGATTTGTTTGTGAATTCTCTTTCCCTGTTTCTAGCCCCCCCCCCACCATCTCTCTCTCTCTCTCTCTCTATCTCTCTCTCTCTCTCTCTCTCTCTCTCTCTCTCACTCTCTCCCTCTCCCTCATATGTATGACACGTTACACCCACCTTGGGTATTCATGATGCCTATGTTAAACATTGCCTCAACGAGTCATGTATTATTGATTATTTTTCATGCGTTTTAATGCTTATTGTTCTTTTGTTGTCAAAGAATTGCTTCATAAGAGATGTTGAATGAAAGAATGTATGAGAGGAAATAGAGAAGAAGGGCAGAATGTCAGACTGGCCTGAGTGCCCAATTCTTAACCCTTTGAAAATAAAGAATGAAAGAAATCTCTCTCTCTCTCTCTCTCTCTCTCTCTCTCTCTCTCTCTCTCTCTCTCTCTCTCTCTCTCTCTCTCTCTCATCAAGTCTTCCTTCTCCACTCATCTCTATGTCTTTTTATCTCTCTTATTTCTGTTTTCGTTTGTGTCTATTATGTGTGATATATGTTCCTGTTTCTCTGTCAGTTCTCTCATTGTATGCGTCTACTGTATGTGTACATGTTTTTTTTTTAATCCACCGCTTTATTCGTCACTCTACGTATCCGCATTGTGAGAACCCCTTTGTTGATATGTGTGTGTATAACATAGGTATGTGTTTGTGTGCCTGTGTGTGTATTTGGAAGATGTTAATATGCCAATGCCAATTTTTCAAAAAAAAAATTCCAAATTCGTCCTCGTCTAACCTGCTTCATCAGCTGTGGTTATTGTTGAGAGCCGTAGTTGTGTGGGTTGTTAGTCCTTATTCCTACTAGTGTTATTGGTTCCGCTCTGTTCGTCGGATAGATATTTTTGTGCTGGTCTTGGTACCTGCCGGTCCAGTGATCACGCATTCGAATCCACATTGGGGCGAATTTATAAAATGAATCCCTGGCCTAGGTCCCCTAACCTAAAATGGGTACCCGGAAATGTCTCAGGAAGTAAAGACATCCGACATGATATTGACTGCATCACCAAATGAGTTTCGATTGGTATGTTAAAATAGCATCTACCACAATATGCTACATGCGCCTTGGTTGCTTAAAGGCGTCTTTTTATTTTACCAGACGCCCGATACACCTTCAATCAATCAATTAGGTGCCGTCTCCACAATAAAGATTGGCTGCAATGAATCTCCAACACGGTCTGCCTCCCGTCTTGATTGTAAATTATGTCAGACTACTATTCACCATATCTTAATGTTATCTTCTCACTTGATTGTTGTCTATCTCTTGCTCGCTTGCCATCAATAACTTCCAGTATGGTTTTTATCAGAATGCTATTTATTTTAACGTGGCCGAAATATTTCACTTGCCTTTTATTACTTTTTTTTCCATCAATTCTATTTTCATTCCCAGTTTTTCTGGAACCTCTATAATTAGAAAAACTGGGAATGAAAAGGGAATTGATGTTTCTTAGCCTTCTAGGACAGGGCCTTAAGCATGTAAAAAGGAATAGAACTTATGACTATTGGGACGGCGGCAGACGAGTGTCTTGTCACTGTTCTATTATGCCTCTCTTAACTGAACATATTGCAGTTCGAAACAAAAAATAAAAGACACTTGTACACGCTTTGAAGCGCTTTTGATGTACGGTGTTAAGCCCATGTGTATTTACCAGTATAAACTGGATGGATTGTGTGGACAACACATAAATGTCACTTGTACACGCTTTGGCGGGTATTTGGTGTAAGGGGCTAAGCCCATGTGTATTTACCAGTATAAACTGGATGGATTGTGTGGTCAATATCACGACCACCGCCTTTACATCCCAGAGTAGTTCAAAGTACCCATTGTATGCTGGGTGAACCTCGGAGCACAGGTCAATTTGTGACATGCCCTTTGATGGGGATTCTAACACGTGATCACCGGGTCGGCAAGCATGCCAGCTAAGCACTGCGCTCAGCGAGCAGCAAATAACAGTGAGTACAATTGTGTGTATGTAGACAAGTCGCCTCTTGTGGCCAAGGCGTCGCTGACGCAGTTTGTAATCCCGCATACCACGTTGGAAACACAGCTGTGGGCGATTTGGCTTTCGTTGGTTTTCATAACAAATGTATAATTTCCGGTCGTTCAGATAGCAATGGCAAACTACTGAACGTAAACTTGGCAAGAAATCAATAACAGCCAAACAATGCTGGGGTTGACTGCAACGTGCTTTAAAGTATATGTAACTAAATTTTAAAATAATTGTATGGATGCAGATATGAACCGCGACAAGTATTTTAATAAGAGCTCTTTAGGAAGCTGTGTCTACAATATCAAGATTTAATTTACCGGAGACAATAACTAAGACTAGAATATAAATGGCGTTATGTCGTGTAGACACACTACCAATAACGTCTTCTCTTAGCTGTGTCAATGGCCACTACAATGAATATGAAATTAGCTCAGCTAAACATAATTACAGAATTTATTACAGTGTATTTCTATGGTGAATTCAAACACAGAAGACACATGCCACAAACAATATGTGGCACGATTTATCCCCTGGCATATTTAGCAGCATCTCGTAAGATGCATCCTGCAGAATTACATATCATGTGACGTGAATAAATGAATAATACGTTAGCTGAAGCGCTCAGAACACAAAGTCACAGGTATAGTTCGAACATGGAACATTTATTATCCTCACAGTAACTTCAAATTTAGAATGAATTCTTTTGCTTACTTCTTTTTACTACAATTTATTTTTAACTACTGCTGCTGCAGCTGTTGCTGCTACTGCTTCCGCTGTTACTACAACTACTACTACTACTACTACTACTACTACTACTACTACTACTACTACTACTACTACTACTACTACTACTACTACTACTACTACTACACTACTACTACTACTACTACTACTACTATCACTGCTACGACTACTACTACTACTACTACTACTACTACTACTACTACTACTACTACTACTACTACCACCACCACCATTGCTGCTGCTAGTACTACTACTACTACTACTACTACTACTACTACTACTACTACTACTACTACTACTACTACTACTACTACTAATGTTGCTACGACTGTTGCTGCTGTTACTACTACCGCTGCTGCTGCTGCTGCTGCCGCTGCTGCTACTACTACTACTACTACTACTACTACTACTACTACTACTACTACTACTACTACTAATGTTTCTATTGCTGCTGCTGCTACCACTAGTACTGCTGCTTCCTGCTACTACTGCTGTTGCTACTACTATTACTACTACTACTACTACTACTACTACTACTACTACTACTACTCCTACTACAACTACTACTACTACTACTACTAATACTACTACTACTACTACAACTACTACTACTACTACTGCTACTACTACAACTACAATTGCTACTACTACTACTACTACTACTACTACTACCTTTGCATCTTCTGGACCTACTGCTTGTGTTGCTACTTCTTATACCACTACCAACACTATCCCCACTACCTCCGCTCTCCTACCTTCCTCGTCTTCCTTGAGTTCATCCACACATACAGAAAGCAGACCTGGTCAGCTTGTCATGAACACTATCACAAGAGACAGAATGACCCCCTACGGTTAGAAAGCATGCATCAGCACACATAAACCAAAAGACACAAGTACTACTATGTTTTAAACATACAAAACCGTCATCCGGTTTTAAAAGCGTGGGTAGCGTAAACGATTTAATCCCAGGGGACATAAACCAATCTGTGTGCATCGAGACCCATTAGTTATTCACATAATGAAGAAATTCTAAACGATGGTGATACATGAGGGGGAGGGAGAAAGAAAAAGTAATTCCCCAAAAGGGAATGCACACAGAGCAAAGATGGTGAAAGTAGAGTACACTTATAAACAGGTGGGAATGTCATTTACGCCAAGCTTGAAATGGTCCTATGTAACAAAAACGGTTCACTAGAACGATGTTAGACAGTAAAGTCGCAAGGCGAAAGAGACCGCAACTTAAACAAAGAGGCGTTTTTCCGGTCATTCGATTTTTATCGTGTGATGTGAGAGACGTAATAGTCGTGGCCAGGATAATTGACATGTCTTAGTGATGCGAGCTGTTGAAATCTGCAGACAAGGATTAAGGTCACGAATTGTTAGCGTTCAAGAATGGGAGTCTCGGAGTCTACGTGGCGAAGTGCTTACACCGCCTGCCTTCCTCTCCAAAGGCTGTTGGTTCTATTCCGGCATAGGGCGTTCGGTTCGAGACTCCTGACGGTCCTGGTTGGTGATACAGTGTTCGTGCTGTTGTGCGACGCTTTCGGTAGACCGTCTCTTCGGGAGGAGACCGAGCCATATAGGATAAAACATGGTGAAATTAATTGTCTTCTCTTGCAAGAGAATGAAAGAAACAAACAACGTTCTAGAAGTATTTCTTAAATCTGTCATCAAAGAGTAAGCAAATTTATCCGATGTATTTGGCGCCACGATGTTTCAAATGATAGTATAAATAACATTGCGGATCATGAAGGAGAACGCGTCACGTATATAAAAGTGGCACTGAGGCTTCCACACTCGGAGTCTGAAGAACATACCGACATGTCTGACAAAGAGGTGCACGACAATCACGGTGTTCAAACGGAACTCATAGGTTGACGTGCTACCTGAATGTGACTTGGACGATTTGGGTGTCTGAAAGAGATTTCGCGAATGTGGATCATTGCGGTGTGTCTAACATCCAGGTAAATGTTGTTAAAATCGTGACAATTCGCGAACAAGTTCGCAAGACCGCGACATATTACAGTTGTGCTGTTTATCGGCATACGGCCGCGCTCTCCAATACTTTCTTTTAACCAATTTTACAAATCGTATCCACCACCTGTCAAAGAATAATCACTCCAAATTTAATGTGTATCCTTCCATTTCTTAACTGATTACGTGACATGGGATGATTAATCGGCTTAAGTGATTTTCCTTATCTGCCATTAGCTTATATAACGCCCAAATGTTGTCATTGCGTAATAAACAACAAGTCCGCTACCATATCGATAGCATTTAAGACATAACTGTGAAACGCCCACACTTCCCATTTTCGCCATCTAATTTTGTTTGGCGGAAACTTACTTTTTTTGTGGGGGAGGGGGCGGGGGGGGGGGAGGGGGGGGGGAGGTAGTGAAATTGTTAACTCTGTGCCGATCCTATTTCTGCTTTACCTAGAAAAATTTGTTTTCCTCTCAACACTTATTTTGTCGGTGTTTGCATTTGTCCCACTCTGTCACTTTCTGTTAGCAGACCGACGGGCGTCGTGGCACACAGTGTTCATGTTGTTACCGAAGACATAGACATATACAAGACCTTATGTTGTCAATACTAACAGACATATCCGTAGCTTTTTTCAACATAGTTGTTTCGGTGTCTATTATGATTTTTGTATGTCGATTGCCAGGCCCACTAAGTATACAGATAAATAACACACCTCTGAAACAAGTTACAGAATTCAAATATCTTGGAAGTATGATCACAGAAGATGGCAGATTTGACAGAGAAATTGAAATCAGATGTCAAAAAGCTAGTGCACTTACATATCAACTATCACCCTTACTGAAACATCCAAACATACCCATGTCAGCAAAACGACAGATAATAAACAGGATATTCACACCAACCCTATGCTACCAATCTCAAACCTGGACTTTATCCAAATTACACGTTCGCAAAATCAACACCTGAGAAATGAGAGGCCTGATGAGAGCTCCCAGCTTAACAATCCGAGACCGAGTAAGAAATGCTATTATCAGACAGACTGTGGGATCAACACTTTGTGCCACATTTATTGAAAGACAGAAGATCAAGTGGTTTGGCCACTTCTTCTCCTTACATCAAAGATCATCTGCGACGAGACCACGAGGACGTCCAAGAAGAAAATGGATTGACGACATCAGAGACATTGTACAACCACACGGAATGACACTATCCACTGGCGCCCACCGGGCGCTGGAACGCAAATTATTCCTCTCCACGACTCTTGACGGCAGAAGTGGATGATGATGATGATGATGATGATGATGATGATGATGATGATGATGATGATGATGATGATGATGATGATGATGAAGGCTTTCAGGCCATACCGTCCATTCTGTCACTTCTGATGGTATTCTTGTAAAACCGATTGGTTAAATTTTCTGCGTTTATTGATTTACTGTTTGCATTTTACAAATTTACAGCACGTTAACCTACCTCGTATTTCCCCATTATATATACAGAAGCACATTAAAAAACGCACCACTATTGTATATCTATATCTATAAAAATCATTGTATGTATGGATGTATGTATGGATGTATGTGGATCCGTCCTTTATGTGTTCGCGAACGGTCCATCCGATTGAGATGAAATTTTCTACACGTTTTCCTTTCATTCCTGTGCAACCAACTGTCATAGTTTTATCTATCAGCTATCAGCTATTACCTTCCTAAAATTTTATTTTGTAATTACATGACTGAACATAAGAAAATATAAAAAAATATAAAAAAGGGATATAACTTTTAGTAGCATTTTTATATCTTAAGATAAGTCCCCTGGCTATAGATTAAATGAGTTGATTGACGATGAATTAAATGAGATGCTCCCCACCAGGGACTGGGTGCAGCCGGGCCAGGTCAGACAGACAGATAGACAGACAGACAGACAGACATATAGATCGATCGGGAACGGGAGCTTATATGACTACTTATATGAATTAAATGAGATGCTCCCCACCAGGGCCTGGGCGAAGTCGGACCGGGTCGGACAGACAGACAGACAGACAGATAGTCGGGAACGGGAGCTTATATGACTACTTATATGAATTAAATGAGATGATCACCATCAGGGTTTGGGCGAAGCCGGGCTGGGTCAGACAGACAGATAGACAGACAGACAAAGAGACAGACAGACATATAGATAGTCGGGAACGGGAGCTAATATGACTACTTATATGAATTAAATGAGATGCTCCCCACCAGGAGCTGGGCGAAGCCGGGCCGAGTCAGACAGACAGACAGACAGACAAGCAGACAGACAGACAGACAGACAGACAGACAGACAGACAGACAGACAGACAGACAGATAGATAGATAGATAGATAGATAGATAGATAGATAGATAGATAGATAGATAGATAGATAGATAGATACATAGATAGATACATAGATAGATACATAGATAGATACATAGATAGATACATAGATAGATACATAGATAGATAGATAGATCCCCGCCAGAGCCTGGGCGAAGCCGGGCCTGGCAGCTAGTATATATATATATATATATATATATATATATATATATATATATATTATACTGACGTCGCGGAACTGGGGAAAAAAGTGTGGAGGTGGATTTTTCCCGTGTTTGTTATGAGGTAGAGAGCAAATGGCTGCTGGAATGCAAAGTGCATAATTCAACCCACAGGTTTGTGTACAGACTACATGAAAACAATGATAGTTTCATGCACAAAACAATTTCCCAACTGCCCTGAAAATGTGTACGCGTTGTGGCAGTATTTTTTGTTGTTGCATATTCTTTTTTATATGACATCGTAGTCAACACCAGCATTTCTGCCGCTGTGATCTCTTTGCAAGTTTACTTTCAGTAGTTTGCCATTATGTTCTGAACGACCGGCACCGATAACAAAGAAAAACCAACGCAACGCGGTCTGCTGCCATATTCGCGCAGCTGTGTTGCGAACGCGGGTATACGGGATTGCGAAGCTCGTCCGCAACACCTTTGCCACGGCAACTGGCTTGTGGCAGTATACTCGGTATGAAAAGGCCGTTGAGACAAAACACTCAGTAAATGTGCTTGAAATGCCACGACTATCTGAATCAACCGTCACTGAGCCATTGGTCTGCTGGAGATCGCAATGAGCTCGCGGGCCATTGCCAGAAGGATGAATTGCCACCGTAACACTATTCTGCGGCTCAATGACCGTTACGGAACCAGCGGCAGTGCTCAGAATAGACTTCGGTGTGGCCAACCATAAGTTACTATTCTGCGCAAGATCGTGATATAGTGCCCAAACACCTAAGGAATCGTTTTCTCCCGGCAAGACAAACAGCAATTGCAATAGTGGCTAGACATAAGTCTCTTGAATGTCAGTCATGTGATGACTCAGACATACAGATCTTACTGCAAGACGACCTCACGTTGGACCGAACTTGACTCACAGATATTGTCAGAAACGCCTGCAATGTGCAGAGCAACATGCCAGATGGACTAGACCGAAGTGGTGGAATGATGTCCTATTCACAGGCGAGAGTAGATTCAACATATCCTTTGCTTATGGGTGTATGAATATTTCGCGATGGTGTGGAGAGTGCTTTGCAGATTGCTGTGTTCGTCAGCACAACCAATTTGGAGGTGGCAGTATTCACACTTGGAGAGGCTTCAGTTTTTACCATCGCTTGCCTCTTCACGTCTTCCGTAGAAATTGTAATGCTGTGACATATCCAAATGAGTTTCTGGATGCATTTGTTGCTCACGTGTTCACAAATTATCCGGACTTGCAGCCTCTCCGGAAGAATAACGCACGTGCACACACCGCATGCATTACGCAGCAATATTTACAGGAGCATAACATTGTGAGGATTTATTGACCTGCACTATCACTAGACATGTTCCCTATAGAATATCTGTGGGACGAGCTTGCACCAAGAGTCTACAGACAAGGTTCTGTGGCTAATCTGCAACAGCTCCTAGCTGCTCTTCACGTGAATGGGGCTTGATTCTCTGTAATTTTCTTCAGCTGGCATGTTTGCAAAATCACGGTGGACATACTAGATACTGAGGATAGTGTGAATACTTGTTTTTTATTCGTTGAGTTGTTTGATTTTCTACCTTGTTTGCACAGAATGCAATTAATTTCATAACAATCAATTTACAAATTAAAGACCAGCATGTATTGATAGGAAACTGAAAAAAGATTCCAAATGGATAAACTTGTAAACAGTATATTTGCATTGCACAATCTGTTCCTGGATTATAAGCGTTTTTAATGTGCTTCAATATATGAATGAATTGTCGTTTTGAAGTGGAGTTTCATTAAGGGTAGATTATCATTTGTCCTATAGGGGTTCACTACATATGTCATATCAAGTGCTCGGTAGCGGCGAAAGCTTAGCGGCTAGAACTCTTGCCTAACTGCCTTGTGATCATTGTATTCGAATTCCCCATCGAGGCTATAATTATATTTCAGGGACCTAGGATTCCGTGATGACGTAGTCTAATATGAATAGACGGACATTTCCTGAGAAGCTTAGGCGATCGCCGTGATATTCACCAATGAAGTCTACAATATTGGACTAGCATCATTTAGCCGATACGCCTCGTGGCGTGAAGAGAGTTAATTTACGTCTTTGTTGTTTAACTTGAGATCAAGCGCTATCCAATAACCTTGTTATCATCATCCACTGCCTTGCCGGTTGGCGTAGGCGATCATGCCTCTCCACAAGTCACGATCTCCGACGGCATGGATCGATTCGTGTGTTGACTCCTTTCCGTGTCATGGCACAAAACTGTCAAGAATATTCTCCAGCTGTCTTCCTATATCTCTTTTTCCACAAATCTTTCCGTTTGTCACGACACGTTCCAGTTTTTGTCTTCTCACATCGTGGCTAAAAACGATGACAGCCTCTATCTTATGTTTGTGATAAACTGATTTCGCGACTTATTTCCCTTAAAATGACCAGATAGCCCATGTTAGTTTACCAATTAATTTTCAGCATTCTTCTATAAGACCACTTGTCCAAGGCTTCCAGGAATTTTCCGCCTGCTTACTAATTGTCCAGGATTCGCAGCCGTATGTTAAAATTGGTTCTATGTAACATGTATGAACTCTCCCTCTAACTTTCAAGGACAATTGCTTATTGCACAAAACGTTCTTCATTTGATAGAATGCAGTTTTAGCTTGTCCTATTATGTTCTTCATCTCAGTGATGCACCTACTATTTGATGTTATTCATTTGCTCAGACATCTGAATGTCTGGACGTACCCCAAAAAAACGTCATTTACTTTAACTGTACATTTAGGCACAATCTGTTTCTTTGATATCAGCATGACTTCTGTATTTCTATTATTCTCAATAGGGCCAATTGTTTCACTTTCTACAATGCTTGTATCTATCGTGTCATGTAGTTCCTTTTGAATTGTTGCTATCAGGACAGTGTCATCAGTATGACGATAACCTAGAATCTGTTATCAGGTTTGATAAGGAATGCGACATCGCAGATTCTTGATCGTCAAGCTATTTTCGGCGCTCATTATAATATCACGTAATGTAATTTGCGAATGACAGTTGATTTATTGCTCGGAGTTCATGGCACGTCTTCCTCCCACCGTAAAGGCATCCCGGGGTACTGAGATTACATCATGCAGATAACACTATCAGTATCTCATGTTTTTTTACTTTCTGGTTGAGGAGAACAAAGACACTCTCCTGCTGTTTATCCTTCACCTCGACACCGCAAGGTACAAAAGGAGCCTGATTAGATGAGATGATATGATGGTAGCAAGATAACATAAGTGCGTGCCGATTTCCGATGTCCAGGTATTGTAGAATTGTTATCATGTTCATGTGACGTGTTTTACGGGGGTCCATAAGAGAAGTAAAAATATAACCTACCAAGCATGACGCAAGAGGCGACCGAGGATTGTTGGCGTAAGACTGGTTACTTTATCCTATATAAAACTGTAGTCTTAAACTCCGACCAGTCTTAATATGAAATAGGGACGCTTTTACATGCACTGGGCGTATATTACTAAAGCCATATTGTTATAGACCAAACGACTCACTGTGGCTGATGGGTCATTATCACGCCTACCGTCGCTACTTACCGGGACATTTCTTGGTATCCGTTTTAGGCTGTGTCGACATAGGCGCCATCTCGGCATTTATATCTGTGTCTTTCCATTATCATTTTCCTTCGCCATTGCCAGATGTCACTAAGTCACTTTCCCCTCATAATGTACCAAAAACGTGATAGTTCACTCTCAATATCTCTACCGAAGTTCAGATTGTAATCCGTTTTCTAAGAACTGTGTGATTCGATTGTTGCTGTTTCAATTGCCTGTCCATAAATCATTTTCTGTGCATATCTTTTCTAAAGATCTTTTCTCCTGGGCATGCCGGTGTGCTGGGGAATGAACAGGCGGACAGATTGGCTGACTTGGCAAAACTTGGTGGAGTATTGATGCATGACAAAACAGACGTGGTTGCGGCCTTGTGGGAGCATGTGTACACCTCGGAGGAGCAAATCGATCACCATAGTCTGGTAAGAATGAGGCAGCGAGGTGTGACGAGGGGATCTGGCCGACGATCGACGCTCAGAGGAAAGGCGAGACGGACATATAATCAGATTGCTACTGGAACTATTAGTGTTGGAACTCTTCGCTGGCTGCTGAGGATGGGGACGGAGCGCTTATGGGAATGTCCCGAATGCTGTGATGTCGGTTCCTAAATCAATCAATCAATCTTTTCTAAAGAGTGTTGTTGCTATTGTCACGAATTGGCAGCCTTTACTTCCCAGAACAAATTTCGGTTCACTTTTGATGAACCATGTAGAGATATTACAGAACAAGGAATGAAATTCTCTATCATAAAGAATGCTGGGGAAAGGAGAAATAGACCCAGAATTGATAATAACACCACACAGTTATGCAGTGTTAAATGAACCGCGACTGTGAGTGGAAATTAAAACTGCCCAGGCCTGACACAAGCAACCTGGAGCTATAAACATGCCAAGTCCAGCCATTCACACAGACTCAACAGAGTGTGAACAGACCTTGTAAAACTGATCCTAAACTTGACTACAGGCTAGTAACTCCTGTAGACAGGTAGAAAGGCGGGGTGTTAGAAGGATAATAAACCATTCGGACTGGATTCAGAAATTAGGTGTTGGATGTCTGGCAGAGGCAATTAACACTGGGCCTGTGGACTTTGTACCAGACACTGGAGAGCAAACTGTGAAACTGATCTGGGGCTGGCAACTCAAAACCATCCAGGTGTGACACTATGGTGATGGTTAGTGGTTCAGAAAGCATTATGACTGCCAGGGGGAGATAAGTCAGCCTGCATGGGAAAAGAGGCGTGAACTGGCCCAACACTTGAATAGAATTAATTACCTAGAGGAGGTCAGCATGTTTCTGTCATACCAGACAGAAAGGTGCCAAGGAGATAATACGGTCTGCTGGACTCAGCTTAAATAAGGGTCCCTAGCTCTGGTCATGTTAGAAACGAAAAAATCTCTGAACAGGTAGGAACTATCTCAATGTTCTGTAGTCATATGCATGATTATTATGTTAGATTTCACTACAAAAGTTATTTCTTAGTTACTGATTTTCAGTCTATAGCTGATCTAGGTTATTGCAAGAACTATCATTGTCATAGGTTACTTGAGTGTTCTTTCTGAGTTCTGTGTTCAATATCGGATTGCTTTGAGTGCTGCCTTATGTGAGACAGATCTTGTCTAGATATACTTGAGGTGTCGTAGTAGATGCTTGTCATTTCTTTCTAAACTAGACTAGTCTCTTTTTGGTGTGTGCATTTGTTGTACAGAATATAGTCAACTGACTATTTCTTTAATTCTTACCACAGCAGTAACTATGTGGGGACTAAACCGGGCAGATCATCAGTATGGCTGGTCTGTGTGGTCACTTCAATTAGACTTGTTGTATATCTCATTTTGTAGCTATACAATATTAGTACTCATTAATAATGCCTGATGCTATTATGTTGAGTATCAGTAGATGTCCATCTTGAAGTAATATAATGTTTATGGATAGGTTGGATGTATGTATGTGTAATTTCATATGAATATACGATGCTAGGAATATGCTTCGTACATATTCTTTTTTGTGTCTATACGTCTCATTTCGTATACATACAAACTAACTAGTGCATTATGCTATGATGTTAAATTATCATAATATGTCTAGTTTAATCAATATGTTTATGTGTATTGGATGTTTGATATATTGATTTGTCATATGCAAACCTACCAATATGAAGTGTTATGCTATTGTCTGCGCATTGGCACATTGGCCAACGATTGTGTTGGAAGCAGAGGTGTAATGGTACAGACATTACCCACAATTGGTATAGGGTATATGGTGCTAAACTTTCTCAGTGTATTGTGGGCGTGCGTTCACGGTAATGCATGGGAACCTGGCATAGCTACTGGTCACGGCTTGTAAGCCCGGATGACCCGGTACTATTATAATACCATTACCGACCCTGTGAACTGCTAAACCAACTTTGGACGGAGCGGCTGTACGACACAGAATTTCTGTATTAGCGACATGGACATGGGGCGGCAGAAATGTAATAATTACAGGCGTGTGAGACAATTGAAAAGCCCGTCCCAGACTAAAGACAGTAGGGAGAAGGAGGATGGTGAACGCAGTAGAGCTGGAAGATAAACTTGGCCAGACTGGTCATTGTATATGTTTGTGTTATGATATGTTTTAATTAGGATTGCGCTGATGTATAATTAGATATAACACATTCTCGACTTTCTTTCAAGCTCTCACAAGGAGCACCTATGTTATAGATCTCAAGACTAGAGACTACTGACTAGGCAGTGTCAGGACTGACAGGATTCGTCAGAATACCGGCAAGCTGTTCTCTTTTTGTGTGTGTCTACTGGAGAGTGGGGATCTGGACCACAGTTCCAGATAGAGCAAGTAACAAGTAAAGTTACGTAATGTTTCTCATCACAATATGTTATATGATTTCATCATCCCCATATTGAAAACCATCAGATGTCTATGATTAGTAAATAAATGTTGCAGTATTGTAACTCATAGTTCTGTCAATATATTTTTTTCCAATTGTGCATACGTGTTGTGTGTGTGTACATTGGTGGGGGTTCACTTACACACCAAGGAAAGGAGCAGTCAGGGAGAAAAACCTGTACTAGGATAGTTGTCCTTAAACTTTAATTCAGACTTAAAAATCTATCCTAGCTAACCTTCTCTTCCCTATTCCTTGGCGAATATTCAGCACAGTTCATTTCAATTTTGTAACTAGCCACTTGGAGCTGTACGTTGGATATTCGGGGCTTAATCTGTAGTTCAGCCATATAGGTTTTGTCCCTAGTCAGTTTCTGACTATTTGGGGTTGCTCGCCAGTGGATAATACTTTCATCTAGCCGGTGGGGCACCCCGACTTCTGACAGCTATCTGAGTACAACAAATGAAAAACGTAAACTGATTACAGACATTAGACGTAGACAGTCAACATTTTTTGACTCGTTATGAGAAGAAATAAGTTGGAGAACTTTGTGGCAACTGGTATGATTGAGGAGAAAAAGAACAAAGGGAAGGCAGAGAGTAAATACCTGGATCGCTTTGCCGCCTGGTATGGCTGAGACAAGAATACTTGACCGTCCACGCTTATCGACGTGGCATATTTAAATCTTCACTAACACATCTCAACAATGGGGACATAAGGACAGATTTTGTTATTATTCACAACAGGCGACAGTGTCATAATTCAACAAGTTATACATAATTCATGTATCATCCGACATCTGATTTTTAAGTGCTGCTATTGCTATGATCATTTCCTGACACTAGGGAGCATTTTGTGAAAATTTGCATTTTTCATTTGCCAGAAATGATATTGGCTTCTTCGTCTTCGTCGCCGTCTTCGTCGTCGTCGTCTTCGTCGTCTTCGAGAGTGATAGAAGGGCAGGATGTTAGACGGGCCTGCGTGCCCAATTCTTAACCCTTTGAAAATAAAGTTTGTTCGTTCGTTCGTTCGTTCGTTCGTTCGTTCTTCTTCTTCTTCTTCTTCTTCTTCTTCTTCTTCTTCTTCTTCTTCTTCTTCTTCTTCTTCTTCTTCTTCTTCTTTTTCTTCTTCTTCTTCTTCTTCTTCTTCTTCTTCTTCTTCTTCTTCTTCTTCTTCTTCTTCTTCTTCTTCTTCTTCTTCTTCTTCTTCTTCTTCTTCTTCTTCTTCTTCTTCTTCTTCTGGCCGCGTCCTTCGGTTCACGAGTCAAATATTTCGGAGACTCCTGTGGGTCGTCGCTAGAGCTACGGATTTCGTGCTTTGTGCAACGCTTTCCGCTCTGCGGAAAGAGACCGAGCCATATGCGATAAAAACCGGTAGCAATGAAGTCGACCCTGTCAACTTTTAAGCGACATTTTTTAATAACCTTTTTGCAGTAATTGACATATCTCAATGCGTAAATGCGTGACATAATAATTACTGTGGTGCGCCTCTTGGCTGGTTGCCTCCGTCTTCAGCACCTTTCCTTTTCTAGAGAAGACCGTGATCTTACTCGAGTTTAGATGTGTAGGCACGCACACACATGTCTGCGCATGCATGTACGTGCACACACACACACACACACAGAGCATTCTGGTTATTTTTCGGCGCCAGAGATTCGACACCGCCCCTTCTTCTGTTAGTTAAAACAGATCCGCCATGTGAAGGCCAGGAGTTGGACTTTTTCTGTAGAGATGGTGATAGCACGAGCCATGGGGTATTTATGCAAAGTTAGTCGCTTACCCCAACTCTGCGCTCCCGGCTACGTAACAGCAACATTTGGAACACAATATTGGTTTTTAAAAGAGGGGTTTAAAGGCAACAGAATCAAGTTGCTTTGCATTGGGTTTTATCCCATGTGGCTGGGTCTGTTTCCACAGAGCGGCCTGCCGAAAGGGTCATAAAGAACAAGCTCCGTAGCCCCAGCGACGACTCCCATGAATCTTAGAAAATATTGCAATCGTTAACATAATGATCGTGTCCATAAACGAACCCTTTACTTTCGAGCTCGGGCAGATGGCTGAACCATTCGCCACGTAGATCCCCCTTTCCCCAGACTTCAGTGTTGGCTTTATATGCATTATTTGTATTCCCTATTTTATATTTCCTTTAGGGACGCAGAGGTGTTTCCAAGGCACCAGGGCCGGGTTATATACTGGCCAAGACCTATTGACGCGTCCTCGTCGAGCGTCCTGGGCAACTAGGTCCCTTCGGGGTCCTGGCTAAAGTCAGTAGGATCGGCGATTCCTCCAAAGTCGGAGAGTGTCTGCCTGTACTGCGAGGAACCACCAGTCTGCACACCAAAAAGCCAGACATGGGACAACGGATACTCACGCAAACCTCAGGTCCTGTATGACATCACGCTGATGTTGGACAACAGGGTGCCTTCATCCGACATACAGGACCTCGCGTTGGAGCTCAAGCCAATGAACACAAGCAAGCAAGCAAGCATATTTACTTTACAGACACATGCGACATCATGGAAGCCTGATGACTTCTTGAGATGTTTGCAACCTAAACTGACATCTCCGTTTATGTCTCTTCATCTCTCTCTCTCTCTCTCTCTCTCTCTCTCTCTCTCTCTCTCTCTCTCTCTCTCTCTCTCTCTCTCTCTCTCTCTCTCTCTCTCTCTCTCTCTCTCTCTCTCTCTCCTGTCCCCTTTTGGTAGGCCAGTATATTCCACATGACAAATAACAAGTGTCAGATCATTATCTAATATTACTGTGTCGTGTAGTTTTGATGTTTGCATTTTGCCTATGCCTTTATAATGCATATCTTTTATATTGTTGCTGTTCTCTGTTAGCCTTGAATGATGTGTGAATGAAATAATGTATGGAAGAGAGTGATAGAAGGGCAGAATGTTAGACGGGCCTGCGTGCCCAATTCTTAATCCTTTGAAAATAAAGTTTGTTCGTTCGTTCGTTCTCTCTCTCGCTCTGGCATGTGATATTAAAATGAAATACATTGTATGTATATTCTACTTCATCATCTTTGTTTACCTTGTCAATATGAATGAGCGCATAGAAAGTAGAGTTTGGTTTAATTTGTTTATTCGAGATTTTAGGATTGAGGATTGAGCGCAATCCACTACTGGCAACGCTGGTCATATGATGAGCGTTGCCAGTAGTAGATTGTGCTCAATCTTCAAAGCAGAGTTCGCCGTCAAATTTAACGGGTGTAGGCTACATATGCCCCCGTGCTTCATATGTTGGACACCCCTGCATTTGTGAAGAAAGTTGTGTAATTTTCAAATTGTGCCCGGGCTCCGGCATATTCGACCTTTTCTTGTAGATTTTCAATTGCCCACAATTGTTTTGTCAACGTAGGAAACGTGCACGCGAGTTGTCCATGTGTTTGCCATTGTCCGAGAGAACTAGCCGTCCGATCCAGTACCCCGGGGTCAAAGGGGAAGATACTATACATTGTCTTAACAATATTAAAGACACCATGCAGTCCATACACTAAATCGAACGTAGTCTGCTGCAGTTTGAGGCGGATGATGTGCCTCTAAAGCACATGGGACCATTAGACACTGCCCAGCTTTTTCAAGAATATGAAACAGCAGGTTACGTGCATCTGTTTAGTCAGCGGATTTGTAGATTGACTAGGCTTAAAATAGATGTCCTATATAAGATGCCCTCCCGCGTGTTACTGGGGTTCTTATGGGAAGCAAAAAATTCTAACACTTCAACACAGAAGCCCCAAACAAAATGTTGCACTGTTTAATAAGCTGGCATGTTTGGCTGCGTCTCTTCAGGTGCATACTACAGAGTTGTATATATCATATAAAGTGTACACATGAATTATACTTGGCAGTCTCTGTGGCGAAGTGGTCAATCCGTTTGACTCGTGCTCCGAAGGTTGTGGATTCTTTTAAGGGCCGTGTCCTTCGGTTTACGAGTTAAATGTTTCGAAGACTCCTGTGGGTCGTCGCTAAAAGCTACGGAGTTCGTGCTTTGTGCGACGCCTAACGTGCTGCGGAAAGAGATCGAGCCATATGGGATAAAACCCGGTGCAATGAAGTCGACCCTGTCGACTTTTAAGCGACTTTTTTTTAAATACTTGGCAGACACATTTAGAATAGATAGTCACCGATGTTGATCAAATGAGAAGCATTAGTTTTCCGTACGTAATCGCAAATTTAAAATCAAATCTTTATGTTTGCAAAAAACTTGCTGGGACTGAATAATTGCTAGTGCCTCAACATATTTGAGCAATCGACTTTTGCTCTTCGAATGCAACATACAAAATACGTTTTCATTGTTAACTTTATTCGGTATAAAACACGCGGGCCTAGATCTCATATAGGAAATCTATGTTCATGTCTACACCTACTAATCCGCTGACCTGTTTTATATTCTTGCGGAATGCTGACCAGTGACTAATGGCTCGGTGCTTTAGAGGAACCTCGCTGGCTTTGATGGTAGTACTGTAATCTACAATGCTAAGACACAATAACAAGTGACACAACGGACGTTACTGATAAAAATGCTTCGTCAACAGTCACAAACTAATAAACAATGATACACGAATATATATTTTTCTTAACTACAAAAAGTTACGTAACTGATGTCCTTAGAACGTCGCAATTGTTCGAGCACAACAATAGAACAATCATTAAACTGAAATACGCATCAATGTGGAGAATCAGCCCAGACGAAGAAATCAATTACAAAGCAATCTTACCTTTCAGTTTAACTCTGTTTGATCCGCAATTCTCCATACTATGGAGCAACAATTGTCGATTTACTGGTCACCTGGCTTGTATGAGGGATCAGCTCAGATGTCGAGGTCTACTTATCTCCCTGGTATGTTAGCCGCAATTTGAGTGTCTTCAATCTGGAGATTCGTGTTCTACTCCCTGACGAAGCAAGTCTTTAATGAAACCTAGGCACAGTTAAACTCCAGTGAAAATTAGGCAAGCCAGCTCGTAACCCTCTTGGCATGCAAAACGCTTCTTGAGGACACCAATAGTCACTGAAAACTTGGTAATTATAGTTGTGTTATTTGTTGTGTTATTCCTAGGAAATCTGCAAAAGAAACAAATACGTACATTAACTTCTTTATTATGACAAACATTTATGATTGGGACGCTTTTTACTATTAATAGATAAGTTGGCACTCTTCAACAGACGGGTCTAAATAGTTCTGCAGTGAATAATTTTATATAACTAACACTAACCCTAACCCTAACTCTAATCACTTATTCACTGCAGAACTATTTAGACCCGTCTGTCGGAAGAGTGCCGATAAGTTGAGATGAGTCAACAACCGGCATCACAGCACTCAGGTCATTCCCGTACACGACCCGTCCTCATGTTCAGCAATCCTCAAACAGTCTATATACTAATGGTACCAGATGCAGTCTGATGATGTGCCCACCTAGTCTTTTTCTCTGAGTACTCAGTGCTGGCTAGATCCGTTGGTCACCTTCCAGCTGCATCATTCTTACCAGGCAATGATGGGGAATCAGTTCTTCAACAGTACTCACATTCCACATATACTATTTCATAGTGATATATATCCACGCTTAGGTTGAAACTGTAAACAGTCAGAAGATAATCTGTTGACATAATCTCGAGACATTTCTAAGTATATATCTATCTGCCTAGTAGAGGAAAGTTGTACTAAAGATGTTAAATATTGAATAGCCCAAGTAAACGCAGCATTTATCAAGATGAAGCCAATATTTTGCAATACATCGTCATCAGTCGAGAAAGTTCTTCGCTACTATATAGAATCAATCATGTGAATCATGGACTCAGGAGATTAGAAAAAAATTATGTTAAAGCTGTAGAGAATTTCTGAGAACACCGTTGGCAGATAAGAAGCCAAATGAAGAAAGCTCGAATGAAGGTATCTCACTAACATAATTGGATACGCGCATCACAAACGGAGAATCCGCTTTTTTGGACATGTCTTGAGAAGGGGGCAGCTGGATATATTGTGACAACAGGAACGTTAGAGGGCAGGAGAGACAGGGGAGACCAGGTGGAAAGATACTGAATACTCTGAGATGGATTCGAGGAACATCAGTATGTTTAATAGTATTATGTGTTGTACACATGACACACGAATATGTATTCATATTATAACAAATGCCACATTGCATGGACCATCCATCCATCCGTCCATCCGGTCCGTCCGTCCGTCTGTCTGTCGGGCTGTCTGTCTACCTATCCGTCTATCTATTTATCTATCCATACATCCATCCATCTATCCATCCATCCGTCCGTCTGTCGGTCTTTCTATAAATATGTCTGTCTGTCTGTCTGTCTGCCTGCCTGCCTGCCTGTCTGTCTGTCTGTCTGTCCGTCTGTCTGTCTGTCTGTCTGTCTGTCTGTCTGTCTGTCTGTCGGTCTGACAGTCCATATGCTCGTCTATCTGTCTATCTGTCTGTCTATCTGACTGATTATCAATTTCGGTTGATGGGTCGGTGGGTGAGTCAGTAAGTGGGTCGGTGGGTGAGTCAGTGGTTGGGTCGGTTCTCAATCGGACTGTGGATCGGTCGGTGGTTCGGTGGGTCGATCTATTCGGTAGGACGGTCGATCGATGGATTGGTCTGTGAGTCGGTTTCCATCTGTGGGTCTGTCGCTTTGTCGAGATCCGAGAATATATCTAGAGAAATACATCTCGAAATATAGTCTATAATTATTAAATATGTATTCGATGATGATGAATAAATACGGCTTCCATCGCGGAATATTCTCCCAAAAATTGACGGTTCAGGGTTAAAGGTGAAGTAAAATAGATGTCACACTTTGCCCCGGGTTTGATAAATCATCCTATATAAATATCCATTCGAGTGAGTCTAACCTACTGCTCGTTCCAGCGATGATAAATGAAACACTATCATCATTACACTGTTTATGTACAGTCGCTAGTATTTCAAGGAGTGGCAAGTGTTGGGTTTAAGAGAGATGAAAGAAATAAGGTACAGGCAGAGAGTGGGGGAGGAGGTAAAGGACGAATGAATGAACGAACAAACTTTATTTTTAAAGGGGCACCAAATTAGAATGGCGGCCCGTCTTACATTCGGCATTCCCAACCACTCATTTTTCGCACGTGAATTAACTATCATATATACGACATTTACATTGGAGAAAGAAAAAGAAAACATTGTAAAATGAATGATGTAAATGATGACAGAGAGGGGGCGAGAGAGAGAGAGAGAGAAGAGAGAGAGAAAGAGAGAGAGAGAGAGAGAGAGAGAGAGAAAGAGAGAGAGAGAAGAGAGAGAAATAGAGAGAGAGAGAGAGAGAGAGAGAGAGAGAGAGAGAGAGAGAGAGAGAGAGAGAGAGAGAGAGAGAGACCTTTCTGGAGCCATAATGTTTACACTCTAGGCCACTCTTTTAAAAAAAAATGAAATTGCCTGGCATTTGCAGCACATTGCAATCACATCCGGTTCCTGTTGGCTGTTTGTGTTTAACCAGGCAAGTGTACACTATGTAGTGTGCCATAGCTTTCTGAACGAGAACTCACCATTTAAGTCCGACTGACTGGTGTTAGGAACGAGTCCACTAGGCCGCCGTTAGAAGAAAAAGTTCAACCGTGTTAAACCTTTTAGCCACGTCGACCTGGTTATTCTGGATAAGACTGGCCACCTGTTTTCCGTGCATTATGCCTGCTTTCTTGATATTGCTGTGTAATGCATGTACAACATTGGACTCGACCAATCATTTCTCTTCTTTAAATGTTTGTCAATATATTGGACACAACATTACGGTCCATATGTGTTTTATTTGACGTTTGCTTGTTTAATATACCCCTCTAAGACCTATGGTGCTATGGTTTGATGCGACTTCTGTCCGTATTCCAAAGTTATAGGTTCACGTGTATGATAAAAAATGGTTTGCATATCCTTTACAAGACACCGCTGTCAACATCCGCATCTTTCAGCTAATTGTTGATTTCTTGGCAAGATTACGCTCAGTAGTTCGCCATTGCTTTCTGAGCGGCCGGCTCACATATCCCTAAGTTACCGACGCGATTCGAACCACGGCTGATTCTCACCGTCGTCACGTTACCTACGAGAGTATACGAGATTACGGAGAATAGTCGCTAACCTCTAGGCCAGAAAGCCGGCACGTGTATGATAGACCTGGCTAATAAAGACACCGTTTTTTGAGGGTGTCAAGTTTGTCATGCGTACACTTGTTCCTGCAGCGAGGTTCCGTCGTAATTTGGAAATGACAGGTTCCAATCCCGGTGGGTAACTATAGTTTTCAGCTTTTATGTTGTCTAGTGCGTCATCTAGTCTTTATTTCTTTGCTCATGATTACCAAACAATACTATGTGTGCTTATGTGTGAAGAGGGCTACAAGACGCTAAGACCTTATCACATCAGAAACCCATATCATGTTCCTGCTTCATGTACACCCGTACCTTCCGGTAGGTTATTCTCTTCTGACGCTAACCGTATTATCACAGGAAAACCAGACGTCTGGTTGTGTCTCAATTTGCCCGCTTTCTATGCCAGTTTGTCGTGTAGCTGCCTTTTTGTTTTACAGAATTGTCTATTGTCTGGTTACTTAGCATAATTAGACAAACGTGGAAAGGTATATATCTCTTCGATTAAATAAACGTAAATAACAACGGACATGTGCATGATAAACAGGCCATATTTAGCAACTGTTGAAATTTGAAGGGAAACAAATCAAATCAAATCAAATCAACTTTATTAGGGACACAAATTGGGCGCGCAGGCCCGTCTTACATTCGGCCCTTCTAATCACTCGTCTTTCGTTCATCAAGAGCATTATACATTTACATAGGAAGAAAAAATAAACATTGTGAAATGAATGTTGTAAACATAAACAAGGCAAATTACCATGTTATGAGGCCCATCTCCCACGTACCCATACAGCACCCCACCCACACACACACACCCCTACCTACCCACACAAACGCACACCAAGGGACACATACATACCCCACCAACCGACCCATCCCCCTCCCGCACATCCCCCACCCACACTCCCCTCACCTGTTCCCCCAACCAAACCACACTCGCCACCCAGAAACATTCCCCCACCAACCCACACATCCCACGCCCACCCACATACACATCCTAACCCACACATCCTCTCCCCATCCACGTCACACTTTGCCCCGGGTTTGATAAATCATCCTATATAAATATCCATTCGAGTGAGTCTAACCTACTGCTCGTTCCAGCGATGATAAATGAAACACTATCATCATTACACTGTTTATGTACAGTATTTCAAGAAGTGGCAAGTGTTGGGTTTAAGCTGCAACTAGTATGCCTACTTTTAGCTCAGCTAACTTCTTTAGAATACCCCTCGATATGTGTGTGGACGAGTGGGGGAGGGGAATTATATGGCGGCCATGTATTAGAATCATCATTCGAGCAAGGATTTCGTTTGACATGGTTAGGTCGACCCAGCCTAAACCAGGTATCAGAAATTGTTCTGGAAAGTAAAGGCGGTGGCGTAATATTAACCACGATATCCATCTAGTGTTGACCGAGCTATATAAATATAGAGCTAGCACCATATACCCATAAGTCAAGTATAACCCAGGAAGCTTGAACAGGATATTGTAAACAAATCTAAATATAATATTAAACAACCGTTGGGCAGCAGTCTATTCTCCCCCAAACACTAACCTGCCTACCGGTAAGTATGTTACAGCTGATGAGCTGGCAATTCACACAGACAAAAATATTGTTGTTTTATTGTCAAAGATGGAGATTATCACGACAGGAGCAATAACAAACAACGAAGTATTAATAGATTTATGATTGAAGAAAGCATTACTAAGTGAGAAGTAACTCGGACAACTAAGGCTCCCAGGATGTTTCCAAAGTAGGATTAATGAGTCTGTCATGTCTTCTATACCGCATTATTGGATTTGCAGCCACAACACTTTCCAGGCTAACTAAGAGAGTTTGGGAGAATAATAGACTAATAGTGCGTACAAAAGTTCAAGTATATAAAGCGTGTGTTGTTAACACACTACTCTATGGGTCTAAATCCTGGACTATGTATTCACGATAGAAAAGAAAGTTGAATTCCTTCCATATGAGATGTATGAATCGTTTCCTGGGTATATCGTGGAAAGACCACATAACACATAAACACGAGGTTGAAAGAGTGGATATTACCACAGAGCAATCCCCCTCAAGCAGACATGCCTCTGGTGGCCGGGCCACGTATCTCGAATGGAGGATGAACGTATTCTTAAGCGATCTCCTTATACGGAGAACTAGCCACAGGGAAGAGGCCAACCGGAAAACCCGAAATGCGATATACGGATGTGTGTAAACAAGATATTAAAATCCTTGGCATAGATCCAGACACGTGGGAAAGAGTTGCAACAGACAGATGTTCCTGGAGAAGAGATGTACGAAACGGACTGGTGCGCTTTGAGCGCAATCTGATCCAACAAACTGCGGATAGGAGGCACAGGCATAAATGCAATCAGTTACAGCCGGATCAGGTTTGTCTTACAGATGCGGAAACTGTGACAGAGATTGTCACTCTAGCATTGGATAATACAGTCACCAGCGGTGCTGACAAGTGCCCCCCCCCCCCCGTCCCAGGCACAACTCTATAGTCCTACAGGACTGAAAAACGCCTACTACTATTGGAGTATACATACATGCATTGCAGCCGCCTCAGTAAATCTCAGCAACCGTTGGCGATTTATTTCAAACAAATATTACTAAAAGATTACTAAAACCGGGATTGAAGACAGCATTACAGATTAAGATGAACAGCGGATAAACACGGTTTTTGTTTAAACACAAAAGCCACAAACCATATGTTGCAAGATTTATTGCCTGGTATTTTCCACTCCATCTCGTCAGGTACATACCGCAGATTTATATATTATAGGCAGTGTATAAATGAATAATTCTTCAGCTGAAACAATTTTTTAAAAAAAAACATAGTTACAGATATTGTTCGGATATGGAACAACTGTTATCTCCACCGTTCGTTTGTGAAACAAATGAACACCGGTCCTTATCAACACGCTGTACACGTAATGTAAAAGTGGAAGGGAAGTGGTCGACGTTGAAGACAACATTACATGTGGAAGAACATCTAGAGACTTGCCTTGATGAAACAGTCTGAACGAACTGTAATCACGTGGCTGTGTTGGAGACCTATTTCGGCTTACTTACTTTCTCTGCAAAGATTTTGTTTGCTGTTGGCAACGACATGAGGTGAGTTGAGTCAAGAACCGACAACAGCACTCAGGGCAGTTCCCATATGTGCTTTTCCCTCAACTTCGGTAGCTATGGAAGAGTCCCAATAATAATGGTTCCAGTTACAGTCTCTTCATTTGTACGTCTGGTCTTTCCTTTGAGTACTTGGTACCGGACAGATCTACTGGTTACTCTCAGCTGAATCGGTCACTATGATGATCTATGTATTATGTAAGGTGATAATTATATAGTTATTGACTCTTGGATGGTCCTTGTCTGGCTTGGGGAGTGAGATTGTGCTTATGGTAATGGCAGCCCAATCCCATATCAACTGTCCATCATTGGAATGCACCTCACTCGTACAGAGATAGTTTAATACTCGGAAATATGGCACTAGAGTTCACATGTCAAACTGAAAACCTTCAGCAATTGCTATATAGCTTAAAGAAAACATTAAGTAAATATTGATTTCAAAACTATGACGGAAAACATTCTTTGTATTGCCATTTCAATAGTTGGCAGCAAACCACGAATCAACAACAATGTTCTCAAAAACAATGGACTACCTCGAACAGAAACCAGGCGGGATGCAGTCGATGTTGATTGAAGTGAATACTAAGCCAAAAGCAGCTGCTGAAACATTTTCACACAGTATATTCGAAATACTAAAAGAATATGAACTGACAGAGATGTCCATAGCATCTTATGAATTGACATTAACATTGTTTTGTGTGTATTAAATGGTGTATGGAGAAAGCTAGGTCTTTAAAGAATTGAATTGTTCTTTATAATCAATCAATCAATCAATCATGTGCCATGCCGGAAAACGTGGGCGGTCATGACTCGCCATTTCACTCGATCACCAGTATCGTGGATCATGCTCAGTGTTCCTGTCCCGTCCATACCATGTGGCCAAGCCATCCAGGTATTTTCCTCTCGGTCTTCCTCTTGGTCTGTTCCCTTCGATCTTGCCAGTTGTCACTAAGTTCTCTAATCAATTTCTTCTCATAACATGTCCAAAATATTTTGACTGTCTACGTCTAATTTCTCTAATCAGTTTACGATGTTCATTTGTCACCTGTAGAACTTGGTCATTTGTTTTTCTGTCTGTCCATGGTATTCTTTGCATTTTCCTCAGAAACCACATTTCTGCAGCCATCAGATGCTTTTCAGCTTGACTGCTCATTGTCCAAGTTTCACATCCATACAAATAGGCTCTATGTATCCCCTCAACACTCTTTTTCTCGTTTCAATTGACATCTTTTTATTGGTCAGAATGTTTTTCATCATGCTAAAGGCTACTTTCGCCATGGCGATTCTTGTTCTAATCTCTTCAAGGCATCTCCCATCAGATGTTATGACTGTTCCAAGATAATTGTACCGATTCACTTGTTGAAGAATATTTCCATTTACTTGTATATTACATTGTGGAACCTCTTTCTTCCTAGTGACGACCATAACCTGAGTCTTTTTACAATTTAATTCTAACCCCAGTTGCTCACTGTGTACAACAACCGTGACTACTAATTGTTGCAGGTCCTGCGCCTTGTCTGCAATTAATACTGTATCATCTGCATATCTAATGTTATTGATGTTTCGTCCTCCAATGCTGATTCCATTTATATCCTCTACATTTCTGAAAATATTTTCACTGTATAGGGAAAACAGATCTGGAGACATCACACATCCTGCCTAACACCTCTCTTAATTGACAGATACTGTCCCACTTCATTATCAATCCTTATTGCAGCTTGCTTGTTTCCAATATATGTTTTTTATAAGTCTAATGTCTTTCCCATCAATTTGTAGATCTGCAAGCATATCCACCATGCTGACATGTCTAACGCTATCAAAAGCTTTTGTATAGTCAATAAAGCAAAGGTGTATATCCTTGTTTACTTCTATAGCACGTTCAATAACTGTTCGCAGCATATACACAGCATTTACTGTACCCTTTCCTTCTACAAACCCGCATTGTTCTTCCCCTATTTCAGGTTGTATCTTCTTCCTCACTCTTCGCATGATAATTCTTACCAAAATCTTTGGGATGTGACTCATTATACTAATTGTTCTATGTTGATCACATTCCAAGGTTTCTGATTTCTTTGGGATTGCAATAAATACAGAGTTACATAATTCAGGAGGTATATCTCCAGTATCATATAATGTGTTCAGCAGTCTGGTTGGTGACTTGCTCTAGTCCAAATTCTTCTAAAGCTTTAATCATTTCTGTTGTGATGTTATCTGCACCGGGGGCCTCGCCAGCTTTCATATGCTTAAGAACATTTCGAACCTCCATCTCCTTCATTATTAAATCTAATATCATACTGTTCGTCTCTGTTATCATCATAAAGGTGTTTCACATAATCTGTCCATACATGTAGAATCTGGTCTTTTTCTATTATGATTTTGCCATCTTCAGTTTGTAGACACCCTGTTGATATACTTGTTCTTTTATTAGTAAGTTCCTGAATTCTTGTGTGCACTAATTTGGTATTTTGACTGTTGTGTTGGTTTTCAATTTCTAAGCACTTTTCCTCAAGCTATGCTTCTTTTGCCTCCTTACATAATATTCTGACTTGTTTGTGAATTTCTTCATATTTGACATAATTATTTTTGTTGAGTCTTCTTGTTTCCATGAGGTGTAAAATTTCTTCAGTCATCCATTTCTTACGACCCACCTTCTTTAATTTTGGAATAGTTGTTTCTGCAGCCACATTGATTGAATTCTTCAACGTTTCCCATTGATCATCCACATCCTGGAATAGGATCTCTAGATCAGACAAAATTTCAAATCTATTCTGTACTTCTATGTTGAATTTTTTTTGTATTTCCTTGTCATTACTCAATGTACACAAATCATATTTAGTGTTTCCTGTTATATACTTGACTTTCTTCAACTTTATCCTCAATGTTCCTGTGAGTAATCTGTGGTCACTATAACAATCAGCACTGGGAACTGTTTTTGCTATTGTTAATGCGTTCTAAATCTTCTACTTCTTCTTTATAAGCAATATCGTTACTTGGTGTTGATTGTCCTGCTCTTATTTGTAATATTTTATTTGCAGCTTTCTCAGTTAATCCCGAATACTCTTATGAGAATATGGAGCCGGTCGCTCAGAAAGTCGTGGCGTGCTGATGAGCGTAATCTAGCCTAGGAATCAACCTACAGCTGAAAGATGCTGATGTTGACCGCAATATCCTGAAACAGGATGGAAACGCGGGGGAAAAAATATGCATATTAATAAGTGTCAGTACTTCCGGAACAGCGGTAGTGCCACGGCCAGACGTCCGCATACTGGACCAGTAATCAGGTGATAGAATTTGAATGCAGGCGTATATTTAAAGCAGACCGGGGCTGCCAGGTTGATCCAGCATTACGTCAGTGCATGCCTGATATCGGAGTCTCGATTGGTATATAAACTATATGTATAAGAACTTTCATAAACACACGATTCAATCTGAGTATGTGTACGAGTATTGCACAGTTGTAGCGACTGAGTATACACACAGTAGTTCCGCAGCAAATCTAAAGGTATTACCATTTCCTTGCATTGTTCTGACAATATAGTTTCCATCTGTTTGGACCGGACATAAATCCAAATGTAATCTGCGAGCTGAAATAAGATGATACAATTATATTTCCTTCCCGTTTATTCTCTTATGCTGACTTTGTATATCGAAAATTCAAAGAGTGAATTTTAATTATCATCATCATCATCATTCAGTGCTTTGCCTTCTAGCATGGGCGATCATGTCTCTCCACAAATTGCTATCGCCTATCTCCGACGACATGGATCAACTGATGTGTTGACTCCCTTTCGTGCCGCAACAACATACTGTCAAGAATGTTCCTCTATCCCTCATTCCGCAAATCTTTCAGATTGTCACAACATGTTCCAGATTTTATCTTCTCATTACGTGGCCAAAAGAATATGACTGCTTCTTTCTGATGTGTGTGATAGGTTTTCTTTGCGACTTAGCCTTCCTCAAAATGGCCAAATTGCTCATTTTGGTGGTCCAATAATTTTTCAGCATTTTTCTATATCATTGTCTATCAGGATCTAATGTTAACTATACACAACATTATATATTTGTTTTCAAAATTAAGAAACGGTGATAAATTTTAACTAGTAAAGTGCACTCTTTTATTGACTAAAGCAAAAAGGAAAATTATATTGTGATAAGTTGTTTCATGATAAAAACATTTTCTATTACAGTTGCATTTAATACATTAATATATGGGTAGACTGTGTAGTTAAATTTAATGTGTCTTTATTAAGCTTTATTAAACGTCTGGTATTAATGATAAAGAACATGAACATCAATTACATCACATTCTTTGATCAAGTCAACATTCTGACGATGTTGTCCAGTCAAATCGTAAAAAAAACATTTTATTGAATTACTGACTCATGAAAAGTGGACCAATTTCTGGTAATTATCCAGAAATGTAGAACTGCTATTAATTGTTCAATTGTGTTTGCCCTTCCATAACATAATTCAGTTGAAGATTACTTTTGTTTATTCTGAATAG
Source organism: Cepaea nemoralis (assembly GCA_014155875.1). Lineage (NCBI taxonomy): Eukaryota > Metazoa > Mollusca > Gastropoda > Stylommatophora > Helicidae > Cepaea > Cepaea nemoralis. Next base: position 140,753 of record JACEFZ010012382.1, read on the forward strand.
TATGATAGATAAATAGAATCAGGGATGAATCAATGTCATGAACATTGCAACGTCATCACCTTTTTGAAATGTAGTCTACTCCAACAACGACTTCGGTTACTGAAGCCACTAGAACATACATTGTCATTTAAAACACAAGTAAAAGATTATGTTTACTAACGTGGCAAAGACAATACATATTGACAATACCTAATTTGTTAAAAAATAGATCACACGTTCAATGTCACATATCATCACCAAGTGCCAGCACCGCACTGGGGGTTGGGTAGAATGAGTCTCAGCTTGCGGTTTCGCCATGCATTCATAGACGCTTTTTCTAGTCCATCTCTGACAGTTCACTACCGATACGTAACACTTTGTTGAGTTGAGTAGTGTTGAGTCCAGAACATTACTAGAACACTTGGGACCTTGCCATACATGCTCCGTCCTCATTTTCAACAGCCAGCGAAGAGCCCTAGTACTAATGATACACGTTGTATTCTGACTATCTAACCGTCGGATCGTTCCTCAGAGTACATATTTTCGGCCAGATCCTTTGCTCACTCCATTCCGAAGAAGAAGAAGAAGAAGAAGAAGAAGAAGAAGAAGAAGAAGAAGAAGAAGAAGAAGAGGAAGGAGGAGGATGGGGCGAGGAGGAGGAGGATGAGGAGGATGGGACGAGGAGGAGGAGGATGAGAAGGAGGAGGAATATACTAGATGTAAATGTAACGATGTCGGTTTCATATTTTACCACATCACCCATCGAACGCCGTATAGTCTGTAAAATATATCGCCACACACCAAATAACTCCCCCCCCCCCCCATACTCTCCATCCCACGCCCTCAAGAGTGCAAACATGTTCCCTTGGTGTTTTTTTTTTAACTCAACGCATGCACGGTGGGCTCCGAGGCGTGTAGGAATGATTATCTACCTCCTTTTTCTTCATTGATCTCATTCAGTATGTTTTCCTTAATGCCAGTTTTTGTATACGTTGTTTGTTTTTCTACTGACATGGTTTTCTTCTTATTCAACATCTGACTTCAAATAGTGTCTGTCAGTATTTACGAATGTGAAACTTATTGAATCGGAAAGCGTAATTTTATTCCTGTAGAATAATTCTTGGAAAAAATGTCACGAAAAAATACACAACACATTAACGACTTCCCAAGGACATTTCTGTCACCGTCATCGCAGAATTTTATAAAAGACAAAGATGACATCTTATTCTTTACAGTTGGCGCTATTAAATCGAAACCCTGTCATATTTGTTTCCATTCAAAATTAAATGACATGTTAGTTAGTTAGTTAGTTAGTTAGTTAGTTAGTCGACAGATCATCCTCGTTGCACATCGAACCATTCAGTCCATAAGTGCTCGGATCCCCTCCTCAGCAAATCCCGCAGCGTGTAGCGGCTAACGACGCCAGTTCTGTGTTGGTTTATCAATCTTCTTTGGCTTCCTGCGTAGTGTTCTTGTTTGGCCACCCCTCTTTTAATTTGCTGCTCCCGCAGTCTGGCCATTGTTGTAGATTCACAGTCATCACTTGGTTCTCGCAAAAGTCTCACTTCTCGTAGAGCATTCAGAATGTCAGCCTGGTCCATGGCGCGTCCGCCCTCCACAGTAGCCTCACCTGCGAGCTTGTCAGCCCGCTCATTTCCTTGTACTCCCGCATGACCTGGCACGAAGATGAAACTAATCTTTGCCAGCCGAGACCGCTTCAGAGGCAGCAACCATTCTCTTCGGATCGACCCCTCCTCTATCCTCTTGATCATGTTCATTGAGTCGCTAAGGAAACAAGCCCTAGTGAATGTCTGTGTCTCGAGCCATGTTATTGCTTTACTTACTGCCATGACTTCCATGGTCAGGCTACTTGTGGTTTCAGTGAAAGCACCAGAGTCCTCCTTCACAATTCTCCCTCCGGCCCGAGCTGTAAAGGCCCATGAGCTTCTCACATGTCGGACGACCGACCCATCTGTGTAGATGACCGCGTCACCGTCTAGCGAATTCTCGAAAATCAACGCTTGTACTTCAGCCTCAACAGCAGCCGGATTTTCTTGTCTGCATTTTCTATCTAGTTGGATGCAAACTGAAAAGAATGTGCAGAAGTCTGTTGGCACTTGCACCCACTCCTCGCCAGGTTCTAAGTCCTCAAGTGAACACACCTGTTGAAGAATGTCTTCGGCTTGACCCATCCACGACCGTCCTCTTTTTAACCTGCTGCCCTTCACCTTCCTAATTTCACTATGCAGTGGATGTTGTGTGTTTGCGTTAATTCTGAGGTAGGCGCGTGCCCTGCAAACTTGTATTCTCTCTTCAATGGTTGGAAAATCAAGAAGGTAGCGCATCGCCCTGCATGCTGTATCTCTTGTACATCCAAGAATAATGCGCATAGCTTCATTCTGTATCCTTTCCATCCTTTCTATCTGCTTATGGCTGAGAGTCAGGATTGCCATTGCATACTCCAAAACAGACATGACCAGCCCCTCGTACAGAAGACATAGATGGCGCTGCTCACAGTTTGCTGCCGCCATCACCCGCATCGCTGCCAAACCCCGCTTGGCCTTTGTTATCACCTGGTCTATGTGCACATTATAAGCAAGGCCTCGATCAAACCGTATCCCCAGGTAATTCATTGCCTGCGTTCTTTCCACCGTCTCTGAACACAGCATTACAGTTGGTGTTGGATTGTTGACAATATGATTATTCAACGAGAACCAAGTCACTGTTGCCTTTGTTGGGTTGACCATTGCCCCAGCTTCATCACACCAAGTACTTATGCGATTGAGTTCGGTTTGTAGTTCCACAGCAACCTCCTCTCTATCCTTACCCTGACGATACACTAAAACATCATCGGCATACGACAATGTCCTGCCAGGTCCAGTGATCTGCTCACTGGTGATTCTCACTGTGTAGGCGTTGAACAGTACCGGAGATAATGGTGATCCCTGTGGTAGGCCAGGATATATTGTTGTTGGTTCCGAAGTCCAACTGCCACATCTAAAAACTACTTTCCGTTGGTAGAGGGCTGCAGCGATCCAACTAAGGAGGAATGGACTTACGTCTAGTTCAAGAAGCTGAAACATTAAAAAATCCAGTGGTACTCTGTTGTATGCGTCCTCAAGATCAATCGCTGCAGCAACGGTTTCAGTGCCTGAGTGGAAACCTTCATAGACATCATGGGCAAAGACTGCTGCATTGGTCCAGGTTTCTCTTTTTGGACGGTACCCACCCAGGGTAGGTGGGAAAACACCTTGCCTCTCTAGTTGGCTTGATATTTTCCTGGCAATTACCTTCTCCAGCAGCTTGCCTATTGTATTCTGCATGGTTATAATTCGATATCCCTGAATTTTTTTGTGGTCTTTGTCAGGCTTCGGCAAGGGAATCAGATAGCTGTGTAACCATTCCTCCTTGATGCTAGCACTCCCTATACTGTTGTTGTACATGTCTGCTAGTTTCTCTAGCTCATTGTCGGTACACCTATTTATGTCGTCGTATCTTATGCCATCAGGACCTGGAGCACTGTTTTTTGATCGTCGAAGCACAGCCTTGATTTCTTTCACTGTCACTGTGTCTTCATCCGAAGTGTTCTGGGCCTTGCATCTGTCTGAGGTGACCTCCTTGGCCAGATTTCGGCCTCCCATGTCTGTCTGGTTGCCCTGCTCAAGGTAGCGTTCAAAGAGGGCTTTGCCCTTGTCCTCGTCAGTCCTCTGCCAGGTGAGGTCAGCACCTTGGAAGTCTGAAATGCTCTTATTCTTGACTACACCACTCATGCTTTTATGTAGTCGCCAGAACAATTTCAGTGACTTGTCTGTGCTTACTCTTTGACACACCTCTGCCCATTTTTCGCTTTTAACCACCTTGACCAGTTTTTTGAAATAGCTTACTTTTGTGTGCATCTCTCTTTCTAAGTGCAAGCAGGGACTAGGATGACCAGCTCTGTTCTTCTTGGCATTTTGCCATCTCCTTACAGCACTACGCTTATCCACCCAAGCCTTCTCCACCTCGAAACTCCACCACGGTGGCTGCTCCCAGCTTTTTTTCCTGCCCTGAAACGTTCTGCGCTTGTCACGTCTTATTTTACTCACCACATCTTGCCCTGTACTGTCATACTGGAACGTCTTTACCTTTAGCTTGTGCTGCCTGGTTCTGCCTTTCTCCGCCAATATGATGCAAGGGTGGTGGTCGCTGCCATGGTGTCCTAGGACACCCCATCTACACACTGTAGTGAGTGAAGGTGAAACTAGCGCCAGATCAATAGCACTGTCCTCATCGCCTGGACGGCTTGCTGTCCTGGTGACACAGCCACTGTTAATACAAACCAGGTCGATGGTTTCCAGTGCAGTCTCGAGCTCCTCCCCTTGTGTATTGGAGGAAGTGTTTCCCCATGATCTGCCTTTAGCGTTGAAGTCACCACAGAAAATAACATTTCTCTCGTGGCCTAATATGCCACTTAAGCACTGCCACTTCTGGGCGTCCATACTCGCATTGCGGGCATAAACATTAACCAACACGAATGGTATACTGGAATGAACTCTCAACGCCTGTATTTGTATATCGTCACTGTCCCAACTGGACATGTCTAGCTCTGACGCCACCATGCTGTCGCGAACGAGAATCGCCGTTCCCAGATGTCGTCTGTTGTAGAAACATTTGAAGCCGGCAATTCGGAGTAGCTGATCGCCCAGTCTCGTCTCCTGGAGTGCTACAATGTCGTTCCTGTAAACTAGGGTTTCTAAAATAGAGCCCCGTTGTTTTACACTGGCACAGTTCCAATATAGAATACAGGATATTCCTGAGTCCTAGACGGTGACACTTGAGTCTAAAACGCCTCAAACCACCGCGCTTACCTTGCTTCTTTGTCCCTGCGCGGCTACCACGCCGCTTCGTTATGTTGACTTTTATGTTGATCATTAAATGACATGATGACAAATAATACCACAATTCTCATATGCATATACAATTAGCTGAAAGTTTGTTATTTGGCACTGAGAGTTTCTTAACTGTGTAAATTAGAAGCATGAATACCTTTTCTAAATTAGAAACATTCCTGACTTGTCTGAATTAGAAGAATTCCTGCCTTGTCTAATTTACAATAATTCCTGCCTTGAATAAAATTCTAAATATTTCTACCTTGTCGAATTTAGACCATCCTCTGTTAGTTATGAGGGCGATTCAATAAGTAATTCACACAGTTCTGTGGGATGGCAGGTAAATGTAGTTGATGTTTTCTACAGGTGTCATTAGAAGACAGCAACATCGAACTTTATATTCCCGTTCGTCAGGTGCCGCTAAGTGTATCATGCGCATGCGCAGCGCATACCAAAATGGCGACTGTACTTACGGTGTGTATAACTAAAGATAATTTTTTTGTAGGCAAAAGGACCCCCTGCAAATGACGTTCATAAGGAAATTCTTCCTGTTTATGCTGACAAATGTTTGTCCCCGTAAAGCGGTGCATAGCTGAATAGAAAACATCCTTCTTCGCCTTGTGTCCAAACATTCAAGGTTATGAAATCAGCAGGAAGGCTTATGTTGACTGTGTTCTGGGATTGTCAAGAAGTGCTTTTAATCAATTTCAAGAAGAAAGGTGATAATGTGAATTCTGAATCGTATTGTGAAGTTCTATCGATGCTTCATGATGCAATTCAAAGAAAACGCCCAGGACTGCTGATTAAAGGAGGTTTTTT